>JANAVB010037018.1:4606060-4633811 GCA_029216955.1 Iris pallida | reverse complement strand
AATCGAAATCTATAATTATCAACTACTTATTTCCAAACTTGGTTCTCACTAACTACATGAATATTTATTTGCATGCATATTTACTAAGTTATATAAAATTAACACGAAGTATTATAATTAACAAATAGTATTGTAATACTTACATAAGCAAGCTGGGCCCTCTCGTCAATAAGGCCTTCGCCCTTCCGATGGGTGGCAGGAAGACGGTCACCATGTCGGCGTTACCGACCTTCCTTACTTTTATTTAAATATTATCTTAGTAATAATTTATCGGATTTGTATTAAAATAATATTTCTGAAAGAAAAATACATACCAGACGACAGAAATATTCCGTCATCGGAATCGACCTACCGTACCACTTCGAGGCATGCTGCCTAGCCGCCTTGGCCTTCTCGGACTTTTCCTTGTACCTTGGCTCGTTGAATCGAGCCTTCATCGCATCCCACTGATCAGGGGTGATCCAACCTTGGATCGGATTTTCGGCACGATCACGAGCCTTCTGATCATTGATAGCGTCGCGGATCAGCTTAGCAGCGACAGCAGAAAACATCTCCTCGATCAGCTCGACCCGGTATGGTGGATAGAAAAATATATCCTAGAAGAGTACGCAAACGAAATATTTTTCAGTAATATATAATATGTATAAATCAAATGATTCATGTTAAAAGTAAATCTATTTTAACCTTGAAGCGCGCAAACCAGTAGGCCTTCCTATCGTCCGGAGCATCTGAGTAGTTTATCCAAGGACCCCCATAATTTTGCCTCAGGAGCTGGCCTAGGCGTCTCTGTACCAACGGGGGACGATATCTATACAGACATATTATATTAATGAGAAAAGTTAATTTATGATAAACACAAAAAAAATGATAAACCAAAATACTTACTTTGTACCGTCGGCCCAGATCTCCGTCCTCGTCTCCTCCGGAGGTGCGCAGGCATTATCTGCCTGATACTGGTCGGCCGTCGGCACAGCCTCCTCCATCTCCTCATCTGCCTCCATCGTCGTATCAGCAGGAGGAACGCTACTCTCGGGAGCTGTCATGCCCCGCTCCTGTATGTGCGATCGTCCTCGCTAAGGCGTGATGTCGCACGAGCCTAAATTACGCTCGTACAAGGCGGGTTCCATAACGGTCGATTACAGCGACTGCGATGGGGTCATCGCACATAAGTCCCAAGCAGAGACATTGAATACGCAGCGAAAATTTAGAACAAACTCAAGTTATTCAAAGAAGCTATTTAATGATATTGAAACAACGGTTACATTGCGCGCAAGGCCAAGATTAATATCACTCAAGCTCACTCTTCTCACATTACAAGTCACTCAGCTCTCTCTCATCTCTCAATACAAATCTTGAACGACGGATGCTTTGGAGAGGCGATGTCCATACCTTATGTCCCGTATAAGTCTTGACTTCATGCGACCGCACGCTTCGAATCGCCAAGGAACTCCATGCCTCGATGCATCCAAGCGAGCTCCGCACCACGAGCTTCTACCTGCGCCTGCACATGAAAACTATGTGGGTGTCATTACTCAACTGTACTGGTGGAGTGAGCTCCTCGCCCACCCATACAAAACTAACACGTTTGATTTACTTTGTGCAGCATAGTCTCTTCTTATCAATTGTCTTTCTAGTCTTGTCTTAGGATCGATTTTAGGACCGACGCCTTGGCCTATTTGTGTCTCTAGACCATCACCGTGCTATCGTACCGATATCTTCCCTATCCTTGTCTCTAGACCTTTCTCGTGCTTGCATTGTCAATGCACCGACTCATACTTGTTCTTTCGTGCCATACTCTGGGACATAACGACTCGGTCGTGCCATGAACTCGATTCGTGCTTTAATATTTCTGGGGCAGTGCCTCCTCGCTTAGTCTTGCCTATACTCGTGTTGTGAACGCGACCGTGCCTCACATTTCGAGGTTGTGTCCAGCAACTCGACATAACTTAACCGAACTTACCCTACGGCCCTTTCTTAATTTAACTCGTAATGTCTGACCCAACTTATGGAACCGGTGTTGAGAACTCAAGCACGACGCCGTATCTCGTGCCGAAGTACGTGTCTTTACGTATAGCCGAATCGTAGGCTTTATAATACTTTGGGTGCAACCGAGCACATATTTCAACACTCAACACATACCGTGCTTACACTTCCTTTGTTACGACCGACACCGTGCATGCGAATTCGCCGCTTAGCACGCCAATTATCTATATGAAAGGCCACTGGCATGACAAGCCATCGCGGACATAGCTCGGGTAGGCGGCGAGTCCTTCAATGCAAGGTACCTAGCCCCATGGAAAGCCTCCGACTACCCACGCAGTAAAGTCATGCGTTGCTATAACGTCTACCCCCTAGGACGACTGGGCCCGGTGCCCCGACGTATAACCAGTCTAGGCAGAAATTCTTGTCGACAAGTTGTCCAATGACCATGCACCTACGAGACATCTAGACTCACATAAATGCATGGCCTAGTTTGTTGGTACGACTGGAACTATACTTAGTATACTCAACGTGGATAGGAACGCGAGACTCCCAACCGAGGGAACGTCTCGTACATCTTAACGTGGATAGGAACGCGAGACTCCCAACCGAGGGACCGCCTCGAATATCTTAACGTGGATAGGAACACGAGACTCCCAACCGAGGGACCGCCTCATACTTCTTAACATGGATAGGAACGCGAGACTCCCAACCGAGGGACCACCTCGAACATCTTAACGTGGATAGGAACGCGAGTCTCCCAACCGAGGGACCGCCTAGAACATCTTAACATGGATAGGAATGCGAGGACTTCCAACCGAGGGACCACCTCGAACATCTTAACGTGGATAGAAACGCGAGACTCCCAACCGAGGGACCGCCTCGAACATCTAGGTGGCGAGCCTTAAGACCGTAGGAACAAATGGCTATATGCAGCCGTAGAATCGTGGAACCGAGCATACGCTCAACTTGAACAAACAAATTCTTTGGGTACCTAGACTTAGTCCATAAGCCGTGCGATACAACTTAGCTCGTGGGACGATCAAGGCTACGCCGAGCCTTGCATTCGAGGAAACGTGCATACTTTATCGATCCTTTACGCGGGCGATGCCTATGACTTAGGCTAACTCTTAGCTTGTGACGAAGACCGACTTTTCCTTCTCCCAAGCTGCAGGACGAAGGACCGAGTGTCATTTTCAAAGCACACCATGCAATCATTCTAAGCCGACCGTTGGACGTTTTCCATATTCTAAACTCGATTCGATCCATCGGGATTATTCCCTTATCTATGTGGATTCGTCTCTTTTATTATTAAGCCTACTTGTGCAGTTGAAAACACGCGATTTATTATGTGAAGGCTAAGATGAGGCAAGTTTACCGAAACTACCCCACCTGAGCGATGTCTCCGAGCAAGCCATTGCAAGGCTAAGTCCGAACGCCGTCGGCGTTTTGATTTCTCCGATTGACTGAGCAGGACGGGGTACTACATCATACACCACTCAGAAAAAGTTTCGTCCTCGAAACTTACTGAGTACACTTATCGGCTTATAACTTGATTCGACATCCTACGTTTCTCGTACACGCTACCCCTATGCGTTCCCTCAATCTAAGCCACGCTCGTGCTTATCGCTAACTTAGTCGTAAGGCACAACAACCGATTAACCAACATTCGAACTCGTCTCAAATCAATGATCGCATTACCATCAACATTTCTTCGAAACTCACGATTTCAAAATCCTCGACACTTTTCCGTTCCTCAAGTCTTACTTGATTCAACGTATCACTTAGTTGGATCGTGCACATATTCTAGGCGTCTTCAAAATACATGTATTTCAGCCAAGCCTCGTGATAGAGAATCTTCCATCACCACTCGAGTCGAATCGTGTACATATTTAAGCGTCCTTGATATACATGCATGTCAACCGAGCCTCATGAGGGGTGCTTCCACTATTTCCTATCGCTTCGCACTCGGACGTCTGCCTAACCGCTAGGCTATGTCTTTCCGTCCGTACTAGAATCATAGTTCCCAAACAACTATATCAACACTGACCCCATCCTAAGGTCAAACCAAATTGATGGTACGGGGTTTTCTACCCAAGCTCGCATCACTCCAATTTCTAAACATTGAGTATCGATTTTCTACGCATAGTCCAATATTCGTCGCACGGGGTCCGAGACGTTCAGTAAAGCCATTCTATGATAAATCACGTTTCAACCGTTTTCTTCGATAAGAACATATCGCTCGTTCATCAAGCCATTTTGTATAGTCTGTCTCTTTGAACACGTTCGATATAATCCGCCTATCAATCGTTCCAAGTCAAGCACGCTATGACACATTTCATCACTAAACCATAATTCACATTTCATACTCCCTAAGTCATTTATCCCAATTCACGTAATCGATCACAAGGTCGTCTGACTTAACAATATGTTGTGCCCCGATCTCACGCGAGTCAGATTATCCACGGTGGGCACGAATCAACATGTATGCTCCCGCGAGATAATCATTCTCATCGGGACGTAACTCTTGTTTTGTGTCTAGACTAATTCATTCTCGATGCGCGGATTGGACCTACTCAATCCTCAAGTTTTACTCAATCGTCAATCACAAGACCTTTAAATCCTCGTATTTGCCTTCGCATCAAACCGACAAGTCGAGACAATCAAAGTTGCCGTATTCTAATTTTTTCGAGTTCGATCATTCCCACGACATGAATCACCATGTCAGCGCTCATGCGGAACGATCGCCCCAAATCCGACGCAACGCATATGCGAGGCAAGAGTTGCGCTCGCGCAAGACAAGATCGTCGACGTTGTGGTTATCCGTGTAACCATCAAGACACGATCACTTTCACCCAACATTCATCTCATCAAAATCTTAAGTATAGCATCCAACCGAATAATAGTACTTGCACGATCATCATTCACCGAGTCAGAGTACCCCCGAGTTATCGCATATCATCTTTAATACGCCTCAATACCATCGACGATATACGTAACCTGACGATCTTCGTTTGCAATAAATTCTAAATCGTACGAATGATGCTAGCGTCCAACTGGATGATCTCCTCGACATTCAACATCAAGTTCGATCATTATCCCCCGAATCCTTTACAAGATCAATTCGTTCAAATTCGAAATCACGTATTATTCGTCCATCTACCTTAAATCATCGACCAACGTACTTTCTCAACTCGCATCATTTCTTGCTAACTCAATCATCGAACGACATCCATTCCAATCCTCAGAGTCATTTTCAAACACTCGAATCAAACTTTTTCATGCACGTTATCTTCCCGTCGTGCTAACTTTTCGTATACGATCCATATCAATTTCTTCGATCAAGTCATCCATTTATTTTATCGTTTAGAATCTCCATTCAACCATTTTGTAACTCGTATTACCATTCACAAATCGTCCGAACGATATCTCGTTTACGACTCTCGAATCATGACCAACTAATCGCTACTCGTTCTAAGGCTTTGCGATATCATCGCTTGTGGACGCACTCGTACTATCCGTAATTCCTTTAGTTTCGCCTGAACAATTTCTATAACGTCCATACACCACTCAGGGTCAAGTCATCCTACAAATCCTCAAAACTATCATTCGAATCAAAATCGAATTCTTTGAATCCCGTTTGAACCATTTCTCGAATTTCAAGCACGCTCATCTATATCGCATAGACGTTATCGTCGCTCGATAGCACTCTATCGGTAGCCACTCTAAGAATAGTTTCGTTCCCGACCGAACGACACTCAATATCGCTCGCAACTCGCTTGCACCATAAAGTCTAGGTGCGCGACACGCGACACAACTTAGCCAAAAGGTTGTGTGCATAACCATCCCGTATGGACTATACTCTGACTTTACACGCTCATTTGCTAATGTCGACGTAGGACTCGTTAGGCACGCACGCGACTTGCTAACTTTAGCACGCATTTTCCGTCAAGTCAAATTTGACACCGTTCGGCACAAAGGCCTACCGATGCGTTCGATTGAACGCTTGTACGAGCTTTTGAAAATATTAGACTTATTGTATGGACATTCCGTAGGACAATTGAGAGAGAGCGCACCAACGATATCAACTTGCGGAAGCAGAATTCAGAGTTTGCGGAAACAACGGAGTTAAAGAATTCAATCGAAAGTCCAAGGACGTAAAGCCGTGCTCTGATACCATTATGTCACGCCCCGCTCCCGTATGAGCGATCGTCCTCGCTAAGGCGTGATGCCGTACGAGTCTAGATTGCGTTCGTGCAAGACAGGTTTCATAACGGCCAATTACAGCGGCTGCGACGGGGTCGTCGCACAGAAGTCCCAAGCAGAGACATTGAACACGCAGCAGAAATTTAGAACAAACACAAGTTATTCAAAGAAGCTCTTTATTGATATTGAAACAATGGCTACATTGGGGGCGCAAGGCCAAGATTACAATCACTCAAGCTCACTCTTCTCACATTACAAGTCACTCAGCTCTCTCTCATCTCTCAATACAAATCTTGAACGACAGATGCTTCGGAGAGGCGAAGTCCATACATTATGTCCCGTATAAGTCTTGACTCCACGCGGCTGCACACTTCTAATCGCCAAGGAACTCCATGCCTCGACGCATCCAAGTGAGCTCTGCACCACGAGCTTCTACCTGCGCCTGCACATGAAAACTATGTGGGTGTCAGTACTCAACTGTACTGGTGGAGTGAGCTCCTCGCCTCGCCCACCCATAAAAAACTAACACGTTTGATTTATTTTGTGCAGCATAGTCTTTTCTTATCAATTGTCTTTCTAGTCTTGTTTTAGGATCGATTTTAGGACCGACGCCTTGGCCTATTTGTGTCTCTAGACCATTACCGTGCTATCATACCGATATCTTCCCTATCCTTGCCTCTAGACCTTTCTCGTGCTTGCATTGTCAATGCACCGACTCATACTTGTTCTTTCGTGCCATACTCTGGGACGTAACGACTCGGTCGTGCCATGAACTCGATTCGTGCTTCAATATTTCTGAGGCAGTGCCTCCTCGCTTAGTCTTGCCTATACTCGTGTTGTGAACGCGGCCGTGCCTCACATTTCGAGGTCGTGCCCAGCAACTCGACATAACTTAATCGAACTTGCCCTACGGCCCTTTCTTGACTTAACTCGTAATGTCTAATCCAACTTGTGGAACCGGTGTTGAGAACTCAAGCACGACGCCGTATCTCGTGTCGAAGCACGTACGAGTCTTTACGTATAGCCGAATCGTAGGCTTTATAATACTTTGGGTGCATCCTAGCACACATTTCAACACTCAACACATATTGTGCTTACACTTCCTTTGTTACGACCGACACCGTGCATGCGGATTCGCCGCTTAGCATGCCAATTATCTATATGAAAGACCACTGGCATGACAAGCCATCGCGGACATAGCTCGGGTAGGCGGCGGGTCCTTCAATGCAAGGTAGCTAGCCCTATGGAAAGCTCCCGACTACCCACGCAGTAAAGTCATGCGTTGCTATAACGTCTACTCCCTAGGACGACTGGGCCCGGTGCCCCGGCGTATAACCAGTCTAGGCAGAAATTTTTGTCGACAAGTTGTCCAATGACCACGCACCTACGAGACATCTAGACTCACGTAAATGCATGGCCTAGTTTGTTGGTACGACTGGAACTATACTTAGTATACTCAACGTGGATCGGAACACGAGACTCCAAACCGAGGGACCGCCTCGTACATCTTAACGTGGATAGGAACGCGAGACTCCCAACCGAGGGACCGTCTCGAACATCTTAACGTGGATAGGAACGCGAGACTCCCAACCGAGGGACCGCCTCGTACTTCTTAACGTGGATAGAAACACGAGACTCCCAACCGAGGGACCGCCTCGAACATCTTAACGTGGATAGGAACGCGAGACTCCCAACCGAGGGACCGCCTCGAACATCTTAACGTGGATAGGAATATGAGACTCCCAACCGAGGGACCGCCTCGAACATCTAGGTGACGAGCCTTAAGACTGTAGGAACAAATGGCTATATGCAGCCGTAGAACCGTGGAACCGAGCATACGCTCAACTTGAACAACCAAATTCTTTGGGTACCTAGACTTAGTCTATAAGCCGTGCGATACAACTTAGCTCGTGGGACGATCAAGGCTACGTCGAGCCTTGCATTCGAGGAAACGTGCATACTTTATCGATCCTTTACGCGGGCGACGCCTATGACTTAGGCTAACTCTTAGCTTGTGACGAAGACCGACTTTTCCTTCTCCCAGGTCGCAGGACGAAGGACCGAGTGTCATTTTCAAAGCACACCGTGCAATCATTCTAAGCCGACCGTGGGACGTTTTCTATGTTCTAAACTCGATTCGATCCGTCGGGATTATTCCCTTAGCTATGTGGATTCGTCTCTTTTATTATTAAGCCTACTTGTGCAGTTGAAAACATGCGGTTTATTATGTGAAGGCTAAGATGAGGCAAGTTCACCGAAACTACCCCACCTGAGCGATGTCTCCGAGCAAGCCGTTGCAAGGCTAAGTCCGAACGCCGTTGGCGTTTTGATTCCCCCGATTGACTGAGCGGAACGGGGCACTATAGGAGCAGTCTCAGGCCTGGAACTACTCGTCCCAGGAGATATGCCACGTAGCATCGTGGCAGGCGGAGCTACTGTCCGATACACAGGAGTACTAGGCGACGAGGATCCAGAGCCAGTACCAGTAGGAGGTACCGAAGAAGAACCCCGTCCTCTAGCAGTACCACCAGTAGGTACCAAAGGAGTACCCTGTCCTCTGCCAGTATCAGTACCCCGTGCCCCATGTTGGGAAATGCGGAACAATCCGCGATGACCTGTCATGCCTGATAACAACATATGATGAGATACAACAAAGACAACAAATAATAGAGACGAGAAATATAAAAGTGCAACAAAGACAAGATAATAATCCAGACAACATATGATGATACATTTTACAAGAAACATCTAAGTCCAGATAGTATATTTTACAAGAAACATCTAAGTCCAGATAGTACATTCAGATAATAACCAAGACTAGATAATAACCAACTCTACATAATAAGAAAATGAAAGTACGTCTCTCTCAATCTTCTTCAGAATAATCATCTTGTTCGTCTTCCTCGACCTCATCTTCCTCCTCATCTTCACTTTCATCTTCGCCTTTGTCGGCTTCATCTTCCTCTTCGGATAATTTTACATCTTCTACATTATGTGTCGTGTAATACGTAACTTCCGTGGAGTCCACATCAACAATATTGGTTACAAGAGGTAGCTCGTCCTCCTGATAAGCTTTTTTGTCAACATCAAAAGTATCTCTAGCTTTAGTCTTGCATACTGCCCACCAGTCAGACTTCGTTGCTCCCCGTCTCGGATAAGCTGTGAAGTACACGAGCTGAGCTTGAGTTGCTAGGACAAATGGTTCGTAGCCTTGATATCTACGCTTGTGCCAACTCATGTTTTCTGCAATTTCCTTCACCATAAACAACCGCTGCAACCGCGGCGTCAACGGCAAGTAGTGCATCGAATCGGTAGGCTTCCTAGCACCGACAGAATTTTCTCTACTATTGCCCTTGTAGCGATCGGCACCACAAAATCTGCAGGCGTCTTCATCCTTGTCGTCTTTATAGTACAACATGCACCCGTTGCGACATGCATCGATTTTCTCGTATCCCATCCAGAGCGATCTCACCATCCTCTTAGATCGGTAGAAGTCTTTAGGCAACTTAGCACCCTTAGGCAATATTTCTATAAGCAACTCCATAAGACGGTTGTAGAAATCTTGCGACATGTTAAAATCGGACTTGATGCTCAACAATCTTGTAACCACCTCCAACGGTGAATGATCCTCACAACCAGGATATAATCGAGTCCTTGCATTCTCCAGCAACTCCATGAACTATGCAGCATCGACGTTCGGTGCCTCCTCAGGTGCATCAGGATTGTCCGGATCGAAACTAGGCCCCGCCGCGTCAAAAATCATGTTCACCAACCTATCGTCGTAAGCAGCGTTGTTGTGGACATCCACATAAGACTCATACTCCGATGCTAAAGACACAAGTTCTCCGTGCGTGCTCCACTGATAATAATTCGGCGTGAAACCCTTCGAGTATAAATGATACGTGACTTCCACTTCTGGATGATATTTCAAGTTGTGATATCTCACACACGGACACTTAATTTTGGTACCGTCCATATACTGAGGGAACGTCTTGGCAAAATGCAAGAACTGCTGTACACCCTCTATGAATTCATCCTGCACACCGCACATGTCATCAGGATGACGGTTGTACATCCACGAACGATTCCGTAAGTAGTAATTCATATCCATATCCAATTGAAAATAATTCTGTAAGATAGATACATACACATTGCAGTCAGTGAATGAATGTTAAGGCAGTCTAGATATGGGTACGCAACATAAACTGTTCATTCATTCCATATATTACAAACAAAGAATTTGAAGGAAGAAACAAAAACAACTGTGTTGGGACTAAAATAACTGTCTTGTGTCAAAGTGTCGTATCCGATAGACCGATACTAATCCGATACGGTCGATACTAAGTACATACGATCGAGGTATAATTGTACTTGTAGGAGTACACGACACTAAGTACATACGGCCGATACTGATCCGATACGATCGATACTAATCCGATACCGATTCTGATACAAATCCCAACTGTCCAATATTGACCCTTTGGGTCTAAAAGAGTTACTTCACCCAGTTTGTCAAGAAAGGTAAAACTTTTTAAATTAATATCCAATATCGACCCTTTGGCCTGTGCTTGAGAAGTATCCTAACTCAAACTATCTATCCTAACTAATAAATTAATATCCTACTTTAACATCTACTAACTCTCATATTCCTTCTAATATCCTAATCTAAAGTAACCCTTTAACTGAAACTAATATCTAAACAATGCTAATCATGAACTAACACCCTAACCTGGAAGTCCACACTGCTCAAGCACAGGCCAAAGGCCAAGTTATAAGGCAAAATGCAGGCAACTGCCTGTAGCTACAAGGCAAAACCAAATGTTGACGGTATATATACCGTCAACATTTAAAAAGTTTACTTGTCTTGACAAAATGAGTAAAGTAACTCTTATAGACCGAAAGGATACTCTATACACTCTATGTAATACGATATACCAATCATACATACACTTCTAGGATACTCTATACACTGTAGTAATGAATTGCCCTTACTAATGATGCTCTTAGGTAACATATTTAACAGATGAGATTTTTATGTTGCACTTACGCATTTGTAGCTATAAACTGCTTGAGCAACAACATATAGGTATGGGAATCGGTATCGGACTATTCCTATGAGTATTGGTATCAGCGATATCGGTAGTAGACTTACTTTTTCAGAGAAGGGCTGGCATGGACACCTTACTTCGGACTGACACGGACACTTTACTTCTAAAATATCTTATATACTATTAGGATACTCACTCTATACATTCTATGTAATACGATATACCAATCATACCTACACTTCTAGGATACTCTATACACTGTAGGTACTAGGATACTCCTTATATACTATTAGGATACAAACGTGTCATATAGGACGCCAATATAGTACAAGGTGTGCTTTTCGCTTCTGTGTATGATTTACGAGAGAAAAATCATTGAAATAGAATCCCAAGTAATCATGATACAACAAGTGGTAATAGTGTATCACATGACATGACCATATAACCATAGTGTATCAGAATTGACCACACAGAAGACTTAGCCTAATTAATCTCCATAAAATAAGTTGTAATAAGTCCATAATTAATCTCCATAAAACAAGTACAGCTGGTAATAAGTCCATAATTAAGTCCATAAACTCATCTCCATAAAACAAGTACAGCTTGTAATAAGTACTAATAGTCCAACACAAAATACATCCATAAAACTACACTAATGACGACCACGCAGCTCACGCATATGCTCAATGATACCATCACGCAACATCTTCTGATAAGTGGGATCGACGGCGGAAATGTGCCATTCCACTGCAGGTGCTGGATGAATGGAACTCCCGGTCTCACTAGCTACCGGTGCCACTTCCTCCTTAACAGTAGGAGGAGCCACCTCAGCAATATGTGTTTCCCTCAAACGACGTGCCGCTGCTCGGGTCATGGGTGCCATCTGGTAAAATCGATATTCACAGAGAATATAATTGTAACATAAGCAAGCTAACTAAAGGAACCATCATCTCGTTTCATGTATCAAAATCCAAGTTCCATTATGAAATCTCAGTTTTCTTCAATGAGTATACCTATGTGTGTTTAGTTCAGTTTTTTCTGAGATTGTATACATATTCATATATGTAGATTGATAGATATAACTATAGTTATATAAGAGTTTTTTTTTTCTGAGACTGTATATATATGTATATATGTATATAAAGGAACCATCAATGAGTATACATATGTATATATTGTATACATATGTATAAGAGTTTCATGTATACATGTATACATATGTATAAGAGTTTTCTTCAATGAGTATACATAGTGTCTGTGTGTCGTGTGTCAATGTCGTGTTAGTGAGTGTGTCGGTGTCGTGTCAGTGAGTGTATCAATGTGTCTGTGTCGTGTCAGTGGGAGATAGGATTAGGGTTAGGTATACTTGGACGGGGTCGGGTAGGGGTTGCCAGAGCGGAGCAGGGGACGAGGGGGTCGACGGTGGAGGAGCGACGACGAGGTCACCAGGGGGAGAGGTGGGTCGCTGGGCAGGGGACGAGGGGGAAGGGGCCGGAGGGAAATGAGAGCTCGTCGGGTAACGGTCGCCGGAGAGCTCGTCGGGGTCGGATAGGGGTCGCCGGAGGGGAGGAGATCGTCGGGGGGAGCGGTCGCCGGAGACGAGAGGGGGAGGAGGAGAGAAACGAGGGCGCTCAATGGGAGATTGAAATTTGGGAAATAAAATAAAATCGATCGGGTTCCCAGAACCCTAAATGAAAGTTTTTAGCGACGTCTAAGTGAGATGTCGCTATACATCGCTGTTCAGTAATAGGATAGCGACGGACATGATTAAATGTCGCCAAAACGTCGCTGAATAAAATACATCAGCGACGTTTTACGACTACATAGCGACTTGTTCTTTCCAAACTATAATTATAGTCGCTAATAGTCGCTAAACGTCGCTGATAGTGACGTTCAGCGAAGTTATTTACATACGTCGCTAAATACACAAAACATAGCAACGTTTTTAACTGGCGTCACTAATTTTGTCGCTAATTTGACATATTTTGGTAGTGACTATATTGTGTCAAAGTACTATATATACGTATATATATATATATTTATATATATGTATTGTATCCAAGATATCAAATTGTATTGTGTCCAATATATATATGTATTGTGTCCATTTTTTATATTTGCATTCATACCATGTTGTGTCCAAGTTGTATGGTGTTCTACACATTTATTCAAGTGTCCGTTTACATTGTGTCCTAAACATTCGTTCAAGTGTCCATTTGTTCAATTATGTACGTATATTATATTTATCCATAATCGAAATCTATAATTATTCTACTACTTATTTCCAAACTTGGTTCTCACAAAACTTTAATTTGTCATATATTTATCTAAATTCCAGAAGTGAAAAATAAACATATAAATTTGATAAAATAATTTTAAGAATTTTCTTTGTACAACTTTAAAAAAATGAAGAGAAGGAGGACTTGCCTTGGGTTGATGATGGTTTAGATTGTCTTCCCAACTTTTTCCTAGCATAATACCCAAATCAAAATTTGTGTCAAGTATATATGCATTCACATATATATATATATATATATATATATATATATATATATATATATATATATATATATATATATATATATATATATATAAACCCAATTCCTTGACCTAATTTCGAAATTGAAAGGAAAGGAAGGAATAAGGGAATTACCTAGGATTTTTGGGTTGTGGAAGAGGAGGAGGAGAAGATGCTGGAGAAGGTGGTGGAGGGTGGCGCGTGGCCGACGGTCGGTGGCCGGCGGTGCGCCAGCGGCGGCGCGGCATCAGCTGCAGTAGCAGCCGGCAGCAGCAACAGGTAGCAGCGGCAGCATCAATAGTAATAACAGTAGTAGTATGGGAGGAGGAGGAAAGGGAAGAAGAGGAAGAGTGAAGGAGAAGAAGAAGAAAATGAAGAGGATGATAAAGAGGATGAAGGAGAGAGTGAGCCGAATGGGAGAGGAGGGTTCGGTTGAGGGGGTGGTAGGGGAAAGAATGGGATGTTGCTCTCTCTCTCTCTCTCTATATATATATATATATATATATATATATATATATATATATATATATTTATATATATATATATATATATATATATATATATATATATATATATATATATATATATATATATATATATATATAATTCCTTTTTTTAGGATTATCACCAACATCATCATTGCCAAAATGAGTGAAAAGTCTAATTTACCCCTCTACTCCATGCATGGCAACATGTGTATGGTGAGGTGGCTTGGAACATTTTGCAATTGCATGATTTGTACAAGGATATAAATGAAAATGAAGATTTTGTTTTAAATGATTTCATAATTATAATAGGAAATCCCCATTTCTAAATTCAAGTTAACAATTAAATAAAAATAAAAATAGACTAAATAAATAAAAAAATAAAATTATTTATGGAAAAGCAGCTATGACAGCAAGCTTTTCAACATGTCCAGTGTACGTACCATGGTAAGCAGTTGGGCATTTATCCCATTGCCAATGCATACAGTCCAAGCTGCCTAGCATCCCAGGGAATCCACAATCCTCAGCCACACGTAGGAGTCTTGAAACGTCGGCTTCATTTGGAGCCCTCAGGTACTCTGGTTTAAATATCTCCACAACTCCTCTACAGAATCTCATGAGCGATACTATAGTAGTACTTTTTCCGATTTTGACATACTCATCCACACTATCAGCTGGCATCCCATAGGCAAGCATCCTCATAGATGCAGTCATCTTTTGGATACCAGATAGACCAGCAGTACCAACGGCGTCGGGCTTTTGCACGAAATAATCGTGCTGTTGGAGTTGAGCCAGCATCCTCTCAAACAAGGGTTTGGCCATCCGAAATCGTTGGCGAAAATTTTTTCCGCCAAAAAGGGGGTCTTCAGAAAAGTAATCCGAATGGATTCTTTCATTGGCGGCAGCCCTATCACGGCGGATTAAACCCCGACCACTCACAGAACCAACATCACCCCCTTGTTGTTGGTTATGACGCATTTGCATGTACTGGAAGCTGCTCGCCATTACCATCTGTGCCATTGCAACTTCATCTTCGTTGGAAGAATCTCAGTTGAAATCTTCTCGTGCTATTCTTTTGCTTAATCTGCTCATGATATTTGTTTGGAAAGGAATATGGCAGATGAAAATGGTGTGGGAAACAATGAAGTTTAGTTGTGTATTTATAAAAAAATTGGGTAGAATGGTAGGTAGGAGAATGGTGGGTGGGAGAATGGTGGTTGGAAGGTTAAATGAAAAATAAATCTGGGGTAGAATAGTGGTTGGAAGGTCAAATTATGTTTCAAAAAACGTAACTAAAAAACGTAATTAAAAAATGTAATTAAAAAAACGCAATAAAAACGTAACTAAAAAACGTAATTAAAAAAAACCCAAATTAAAAAACGTAATTAATTGGGGTTTAAAACGTAATTAAATAAAGTCGAATCGGGGTTGAAAACGTAATTACATGTGACGTGGCGGAAAAGTTAGTTAAATTTGGAACTGTTTGGTTCTATTTTAGAACCATGCACTGGAATGGGAGTTGCATTTTGGCACCAAAATGCACTATTTGGTGCCAAATTTTGGCACCAAACGAGGCCTAAAGGTTTAACTGGAGTCAGAATTTTAGTTTATTTTGTACTAAAACATCATAATTTTTTTTAACAAAATAAATATTATGTGTCGATATCATCATGTCAATATCTTATCGTGTCCACACCATACCGTGTGTGACCAACATAGATTGTAGAACCATATTCAACGTACTAAAAAAATTGGAACCTAACAAAATATTTCAGTTTACGAGATTGAGTATTTTAGGCATACATTCAAATATTAACAGTATTCGGTATCCTCTTTCACCATCAACAGAAAATCAGTGATGTGGCAGAACTCGTCGATGGTGCAAGATTCGGATGGCGAGGGAAGTCGACGGCGGAACTTGATGATATTGTTGTAGCCCCTCGTTCGGCTGTCGTTGCAGTCCGATAATGATGACGTTTTCTCGATTATGATGGAGGTTATCGGTTGAAGAAGAAACATAGAAGACGATAGAAGGTGATTTATAGAGAGAGAGAGAGAGAGGATGAGTGTTCATACGGAAGAGAGGATGATGGGTGAGGGAGGGCGCTTGATAATGGGGCTCTAAAAAATTTAGGACAATTTGTAGTGTATATTGCTTTGCATTGTAAGTACAGTGTGCGTGGAATAGTTAGAGAGGAAGGAGGAGGTTAGAAATTTTAAAAGGTTTTTTTTTAGGGGCACCTCCACATTTACTAAGGGGCAGCCCTTACTTAGGGGGCAGCCCATTTGGTGGAGATTCTACTAGGGGGCAGCCCAAATTTACTAGGGGGCAGCCCAACCCCCCAAACTCAAATTTCCTATTCATTTCATCATTTCCTCTCTCTCCTCCAAAAGAGAAAAAGAAGAAGAGCTCTCTCTCCCTCTCCCTAAACCCTAGAAAATTCTCCTCCACCACTCTAATCCTAATTTCTCCACCAAATTTCTTTCAAGAACACTCCCACATTCAACGAGATGACACGCAAGTCGAAGAAATCGGATTCTCGGTACGTTCGGCAGTTCGGCTTCGTGCAAAGTGTGCCGAAGCGCACACTACAGATGTTGGAACCTCCCCGCGGGACCCAACCATTGAACTACAAACCGGCGTATTTCGACTGAAATTAATATTTTTTTGCGATTGTGAGTCATTGAATTAATATTTGTTTGCGATTCTAAAATTTCGACAAAACTGCTAAAACGGAGGTCCAAACATCATTTTTTTTACGATTCTAAAATTCCGGAAGGCCGTCTAACGGTGAAGCGGTTACTTTCAACCTCCTCGAAGATACGCTCGTTTTGGGACAAACGGGACCTCGTTTCGACCTCCCAATCAAAAGTTATGGCCCTCCAAAGTTTCAACTGACCATAAAATGCAGGAGAATGACCATTCTCCGTGTAAATTAAGACGGAGAATGTCCATTCTCCGTGTTAAAAACACGGAGAATCTCCGTGTTAATTTACACGGAGAATGGTCATTCTCCGTGTAAATTAAGACGGAGAATGGTCATTCTCCTGCATTTTAACACTGGAATGACCATTCTCCGTGTAAATTAACACGGAGAATAGCATTCTCCGTGTTTTTAACACGGAGAATGGACATTCTCCGTCTTAATTTACACGGAGAATGGTCATTCTCCTGCATTTTAACACTGGAATGACCATTCTCCGTGTAAATTAAGACGGAGAATGTCCATTCTCCGTGTTAAAACACAGGAGAATGGCCATTTATATAACAACAAGTTTCAATTAGGACTGCCAGCACCCTGGCAGTCCTAATTCAATGTAGGACTGCCAGGGGATGGCAGTCCTAATTCACAGAACATTTCATCTAGGACTGCCACACACAGGGCAGTCCTTCACATGTGTTGGACTGCCCTGTGTGTGGCAGTCCTAGATGAATTATTCTGTGATCAAATCATAGAACATTTTAGCAAGGACTGCCACACACAAGGCAGTCCAACACATGTGAAGGACTGCCCTCTGTGTGGCAGTCCTAGATGAATTGTTCTGTGATCAGATCACAGAACATTTTAGCAAGGACTGCCATACACATGGCAGTCCAGCACATGTGAAGGACTGCCCTGGGTGTGGCAGTCCTAGAAAAGATAACACCTGGATAAAAGTAACACACATGTATGACACACATGTATAACACCCAAAACACACATGTATAACACCCAGATAAAAGACATATAACACATGGATAAAAGTAAGAAACATATATTGGACTTCATATTTCATAGTTTAATGTATACAAAAGTGGTCCTCTATAACCAAAATGCCAAAATGTATACAAAAGTGGTCCTCCATATAACACATTGATACTCAGTCGATTTCGACGTCACAGTGGTCAGCAGGTAAGTCTCTTGGCTCCTCAAACTTCAACAACTTCTTACAATGGTCGATTTGATGAGCGAAAGGTGTGGTCCAAGCTCTGTATTTGATGAGCGAAAGGTGTGGTCCAAGCTCCTCAAACTTCAACAACTCCTCGGAAGATCGCAAGTCCTACAATAGAAGTTAAAAGTCAAAACTAAACAACTACATAAAGCGTATTATTATTTATAGATGAGTCTGTACTTGGTCACAAGTTGAGACACTTCAAGCGTATCTGTCTGCAACATATAATCCTTAGTTCTCTAAAATTTAGTTATAAATGTAATATAGTTGCTACTTGAAAGTAACATCAGTATTTGGATCAATGTTCATATTTGGGTTATATATATATATATATATATATATATATATATATATATATATATATATATATATATATATATATATATATATATATATATATATATATATATATATGGACAAGACGTGATACGATTGACCCCTATATATTTTTTTACTGTTAAAATATGGTTCTGTATTTACTCTTTATGTGATATGTCTTCATTTCTCCACTTAAGTGAATGGAAAATGATACTCATATTATTATTTATAGAGTTAGCTAGAGGATCATGTTAAAAATATTGGTGATAAGTTGGTAAGGCAGGCTGCTTAAAAGAAGAAATGACTTGGACACAGAGGACTGCCACAGATGTGGCAGTCCCTCACATACAGAGGACTGCCACAAATGTGGCAGTCCCTCACATATATAGGACTGCCACATCTCTGGCAGTCCTATATATGTGAGGGACTGCCACATTTGTGGCAGTCCTCTGTGTCAAAGTCCAATTTTTCATCCGAAGTAAAGTTCAAGTGTAGTTACCACGAGGGTTTCCGATGCGTCAAAGTGTTCTTCGGACGTTGTGGGAGGAGAGTATCCAGCATTTGATGGTCCGGGTTGTTCCATTTTCTATTTCTTTCTACATTAAACACAAAATTTAACTTTTATATGTAAAATTTAGGTTAAAACTTAAAATATTACACAAAAATAAATTCGACGACTTACAAATAAATGGGAGAAGTGATTGACACTGTATTCTACCAAAAATCTTCAACAATTTTAGGTTGGGGGACAATTTCACCTAGGTTAGGTTAATTATAGGTTTATATGAGGAGGAGAAAAAAAGAGTGGAGGAAGAGAAGTAGTAGAGGAAGAAAGAGAGAGATGAAATAAAATCAAATTGGCTTTTATAGTGATTTTTGGGCTGCCCTCCTAGTAAAAAAAATCAATGGCAAACTTGTAATTTTTTTTAAAAAAATTTGGGTTGTCTCCTAGTAGAAGTGGAGGTGCCCCTAAAAAAAACCTTTTAAAAAAGGGATAATTTAGCAAATGCCCCCATTCTAAATGTTGAAATTAGCATATACCCCCACTATTTTATTTATCTAACAAATACCCCCATTTTTTATAAAAAATAATAAAAATTTAAGATATACCCCCACTCTTTTACATAGAAATGGGGGTATTTGCTAAATAAAATAAATAGTGGGGGTATATGCTAGTTTTAACATTTGGAATGGGGGTATTTGCTAAATTGTCCCTTTAAAAAACAACTAGGCTGCTGCTGCAGAGTGGACTGTTGTAAACTTGCGTGGGATAAGATTTGAAATAGAAAAGTAGATATGGACTGTCATTTACGTACAAAAATATTACGTAAATAAAAGTTGGGTGGCACACACAGTGTACCCATAAGACTATGTTGCCGTTTCAAAGGATCCTTTTGGGTTAGATTCCTCCACAAGTCATATTAGATGGCCAAGTTATATATTGATCGTACATATTTTAGAATTGGGATGTAACAATTTACTTTCCGTCGAAAGGAATATATCTTAAGGATGTGTTTGATTGCAAGATAAAAAATATGTGGGAAAAAAATTAATTTCATGAAATTTTTCTAGGAAAAATGTTTCGTGGAATTTTAAAAATTTTTCATGAAAAACTTAATTTGGGTGTTTGATTGTCATTATTTTCCACGAAAAATAGTTATTTTCCATGAAAAATAATATTTTCCTATGGGTTGGACAAGTTTTATTTTCCACCATTTTAGAAATAAATATGAAAAATGATAGTATTTTGGAAAATAATTCCATAGAAAATATAAGATATCAAACACTACAATTGGTGGAAAATTTGTAATGGAAATATTTTCCATGGAAAAAAGCCGAATCAAACACAGCCTTATATTTTGAGTATATTATATAATATTTTCAAATATAGATACAGCAAATAAATGGGACAAACAATTCCATTAGAAGGAAATTACCAATCTATCTAGACCTATAAACTTATAGGATTTGAATTGAGATACTACATATATTAAACATATAGAAGCATGGTGGACGGAGGAAGACAAAACTTGCAACTAAATTTTAACAGAAATAAGGGCTTGGACAAAATATAATAATTTGGAGGTGCGGGGAATCGAACCCCGTGCCTCTCGCATGCGAAGCGAGCGCTCTACCATATGAGCTACACCCCCTTTGATGATTATATTGCACTAACTAATTTCTATCAAAGAGATCTAAATTGATGATAAAATTACTTAACACACTGATATTTTTATTCCTAATTTTTATTTAACTCTTAACCTTTGACTTATTTGTATTCAGAAGCAACTTTGTAGTTGTATTCCCCAAGTTAAAAAAAAAAATGTAAGTCACAAGTTAGTTCATTTCCATCTATTAATCTTCTATAGTTTCCCTCCCTCCAACCTTTCTCTCTTAATTTAATCATATTTAAGTTTTTAACAAGTTTAATTAGGGGTATTAATTGTCGAGCTTTAAGTAAGCGCCTCATGCTTAGGCTCGGTTCTCTAACAGAAAATAGAGTCGAGCTTTAAGACGATTATAAATTTGAGCTTGCAATTGCTGTTCAGCAGCTGAGCATGGCTGCTGCCCTATCTGCATCTCCCATCGGAGAAATTATTAAGTGGGACGGGCTCACCAAGTGGCAGTGGTGAGCCGTGAGTCCCCCACCAATAGTGTTATGACACACCATGTTCTGTTTTTTTTTTTTTTTTTCCTTCTAATTTAATCTTAGTGGTGTGCCGTGACACTATTGGAGGGGACTCATGGCTCGCCACTGCCACGTGGTGAGCCTGTCCCACTGAATAATTTTTCCTCCCATCCTGCAGAGTTCTCTCCCAAGTGAGTAGCATTTTTCATTTTTGCCGGAACTATCTTTGTACAGTGATGAATTTGTGATTATTTTGCTTGTTTAACTAGAACTTTTGATTTTTCATGTGTTCTTTGCATACTCTGGAGCTATTCTAACTTGCAAATGCGGGTAGAAAATAGAAGTCGGTTTCACTAAAAGATACAATTTTGAGCTTTCAAGTTCAATGATTTGCACTAGTTACAACAATGCACAAGAGACTAGGGACAAATATCCAAGTATAATAATAGTAGCATTATAGATGTTGTACATGATTGCTTTCATAGTCTTCCTGATACCGGAAAATCATTCAAATGCACAGGTGTATGTATGTAGAACACACACGAGTAGACATTTTCAGACTAGTAACTGAGTTTATGCTTACTTGCATTACATATATACATTTTAACCCGTAGAATCAATGAACTAGGAAACTTCGACGAGCATTGACAAATTTGGGCCAAAATTCAGCTCGAAGACGCAGAACGAACGTTGATAAGTAATCCTTTGCGAAACTGGACTTTAGGATACGCTACAGGCTCGTCTTGTTCAGCTGATTTCCAATTGTAGTTCAATATGAGATGGTGAAGGAAGATGGCTGTCTGCAACCTCGCGTGCTCAGTCCCGGGGCAGAGCCGTGGGCCTCCGCCAAAGGCCATGAAGTTGTTGGTCTTCATTATTCCAGAAGTGCTCTGAGAACAAAGTAAAACTTAAGTACAAAGTGATATGCCAAGTTTGTGTGTAAGAAAATTTGTTGTTGATTGCATAATGATCAATAAGCAATTTTCTTTATTTTTGACCAAATTAAAATGCGTAAGCTCACCAGCCATCTCCATGGATTAAAAACTCGAGGATCCTCAAACAAGTCAGGATCCAAATGAACTGCAGTCATGTGAGTAAAGACTCTGCACCCACGTGGAATTTCATAGCCTTGACAAAATTATCACAAAGAATGAACAAAATAATCTTTTCCACACACACACACACACATATATATAAAAGCTTTGATGGTGGCAGCAATAAAGTGTATATGTGTTTTAGCACACCTTTGAATTGGACACTCGTAGTCGCCTTCTTTATAAGAAACCTAGCGACATTGCCAAGGCGCAATGTCTCGTTAATAACCTTCAACAAGAGAGTCGCAAGAAAATGTAAGCACCAATGAACTAAGCAAATAGAAATATGAAACAATAAACCACGGTAACACAAAATTAAAAGGGTCTTGTTTAACATTTTTAAGACGAAGAATTTGTGCAATAATTCTCTGCACCAACACTTAAAAGTACAGTGAGCGTCGAGGGGGTAATATAAATATTATAGAACAACCCCGCAACTCGAATGTCCATTTTTGGATGGACATTTCCTACAACCACACCAACACTCTAGAGTTACAGTGAGGATTGAGGGTTATATATTTATACTCTAACGATTACATGTAAAAAGAAAATGTAAAAGTTTTGCACATAATTTGATGATCTTACACACTGCGTGAACTCCAAACGCTTGTATCCATCCCACGTTAGCTTGCTCGGTCCCTCTTGCATTTTTGATCCAACAGCTTGAAGGTGTTCTTCCTGACAATGTACATTTACATTTTCTAGTTCAATAGAAGAATTAAACAATTAATAACTACAAGAACAAATCTAGAGAATAAATCTACACCAAGGTTGTGAAAAATCCTAGGCGCTAGTTGGGCGGGCACCTGCCGCCTAGCGCCTAGCCCGCCTAGATCTCGGCGGTTCAAAAATAAATTTAAAAAAAAAAAAAAACCTAGAAAACCTACTGAAAATTGCAAAAAACTCCATAAAACTCCAAAACATGTATAGTCAGACGTCGGAAGGTCTAGGCGGACATCGGGCGGACACCAGAAGTCTAGCGCCATCTAGACGGCCGCCTCGACCGTCTTTTAGAAGGGTGATATACAACGATAAGAAATACAGAACGAAGTTGAAGAAAAGGTGTGTTACCCGTAGTTGTTCTATGGCCTTTGGACAACTTTCAAGGAAGTAAATTGCGAGAGAAATGAGTGTCGAGGTTGTATCTTCACTAGCAGAAATTATTCCTTTTATAAGTGCACTAATTTGCTCGTGCATTAGGCTAGAATTCTTTATAAGCCATCCGATAAAATCTTTTCTTTCTGCATCTTCTCCTGTTCTCAGACGTTCCTCCAACACATGTAGGATGATTCTTATGATATTTTCCTTCGCCTATATTACCAGATGATGAAGAGAAAAAGAGAGAGGATGAGTGCAGAAAGATCAAGTGCTGTAACTCTTAAATCATTGAATAATAGTTAACAGAAATATTTTGACATACTAAGTTACTGAAATGCTTAACCTAAGTACTCTGTATGCAAGAGAATATCCAACTATTTAGAATTCTAATGACAGTTTTAGAGAATTGAAGGACAATAGTAACATAAACCACAAATTTTGGTCAGCAGAAATCATAATTCCTGCCTCAGTCAATAGGCCTGAAGCTCTTAAAAATATTTCAAGAAGGCGAGTATTCTAGAGTTGTAGTAAGGGTTGAGGGTTACATATTTATAATTTAAAATGTCCATTATATTGAAGATCCATATTGGAAAGAGATCTAAATTCACACAAAGGTATACATTTTTTCCTTTTCTAAATCTGCCTAATACCACGTTAAAAATAATTATACAATCACGTATCGACCTCGATTTTCATTGCATTGTTAGAAAGAAAAAAAGATAATATTATGAACTTGGTATACATATCTAGTTAATTGTTTTAATTTTGTATACCACGTTTAAAAATACAATCTGGTCCTTCTAAAATGTAATTTGTCCCTCTAAAAATATACTTTGTCCTTTCAAAAAATTTAGTGAAGCCCCGCCACTCTACGTACCTTGAGAGCTCTATTATATTGTGAACCAGGAAAATTCATCGGAATCGAGGACACTCCTCTCTGATACTTGTAAAATTCGATCCTCAACTTCTCGGTTTCAGCCTCCCCCGGTTCCATACTTAAAGCATTCTTAACAATGACATCGAAAAGAAATTTCTTGGCAGCGTCAACAATGGAGACAACTGAGCCATCCTTCCAAGAGGTAATGAGTTGTTTTGCCACCTCGTGAGCATCGTCGAGAAAAGACGTTTGGAGCCTCGAAGTTGTGAGGAAGCCGCCAACGACGATCGACCTGAACTGCTTGTGAACATCTGTTCCGGTATGAATTACTATGTTGTTCTTCTCCCCGAATAGCTTCTTAAGGTGGTGTGGCCAATAGCTCTCGAAAAACTTCATCTCATTTCGCAGTACAAACCGGTTGAGCTCTGGATCCGCGGACATGATTGCCTGTCCTCCTAGAATGTTGGTACTAAAGATCTTTCCAAACCTGTAGATCAAGTTTTTCAAAAATCCTCATGAGTTACTAATTTTTAAAACTCGTCAATGAACTATATAGTAATATGGAGAAGAAGATAGAGAAATGAAAGGAGGCAAAAAGAAACTAGGATTTGGATTTAGACAACTCGACCAGAATTCAGCCGGGTACAAGTTTTCGTTTGGAGCCTCGAAGCGGTGAGGAAGGCGCCAACGACGATTGACCTGAATTGCTTGTGAACATCTGTTCCAGTCTGAATTCCTATGTTCTTCTCCCCGAATAGCTTCAGAAGGTGTTGTGGCCAATAGCTCTCGAAAAGCTTCATCTCATTTCGCAGTACAAACCGGTTGAGCTCTGGGTCCGCGGACATGATTGCCTGTCCTCCTAGAATGTTGGTACTGAAGATCTTTCCAAACCTGTAGATCAAGTTTTTCAAAAATCCTCATGAGTTACTAATTTTTAAAACTCGTCAATGAACTATATAGTAATATGGAGAAGAAGATAGAGAAATGAAAGGAGGCAAAAAGAAACTAGGATTTGGATTTAGACAACTCTACCAGAATTCAGCCGGGTAAAAGTTTTCGTTGGAACCCTTCGATCCCGATTGACACAATAGTGAGTGTTTCAAGAAGATTTAGTGTATTACAACCCCGAACTTTTGAAAATATTCATTTGTTACGCTATGATTTTGAAATTTTATGAAATACTAAATGGTGTATTGTTCCCTAGGGTTTCTGAAGGAAAAAAATGTGTTAAAAGTTTTGGTCTATCCATCCTCAGATATTTCACTACTGAGTTGTGCCTTTGGTAAACATCGTGTGTGTGTGTGTGTGTGTGTGTGTGTGTGTGTGTGTGTGTGTGTGTGTGTGTGTGTGTGTGTGTGTGTGTGTTATATACATATATATATATATATATGCAAATGACCTCTAGCCTAGTGGTTAAGAGAGATGCATGCGGTCCGAGTGGTCAGGAATTCGAATCTCAGTGGGAGCGACCTGGTTCCAATATATATATATATATATATATATATATATATATATATATATATATATATATATACACCTCTCGGATAGAAAAAATATATATATATATATATATACACCTCTCGGATAGAAGAAAGTTTGATCAAACTATTGTGTTCTGAGTGGATCCCTCCTATACGTTTGCTGAGAAGGATTCAAGTTGGTTCATTTGCCTACGATCTTGCTATCTTGACATGTCGTGAACAGTCACCCTGATGGTCTGAGCCGAGCCGAGCCGAGCCGAGCCGAGCCGAGAGTTCTTCCATCTTGTAACGTCATGCATTCGGTGTATTTTTCTAATTCAAGCAATGATTTGTTGGAAGTTGAAACATTTCTTGGTTCCCAAGCAGCTCCCCCGTTTGCTAGGAAAAGTGAGAAGTCCATGCCTTCGGTGAAGACAGGTTTTGCGACCTCGTCTGGCAATGGAGGATGGTAGGAGATCTGAGTGGATTAGGGGGATCTCCCTTCAAGGAATGATGGTCAAACTGCCACTAATATTGGAGTCATGCCGAAAGTGAGACAGCCAAGGAAGAATCAGAGCCTGCCGCAGATTCAGTTGGGTCTCATGCCTCACCACTATCACTAGACTAGAGGGTCATTGGCCCTTTTCTAATATATAGGGAGCGGATCAGCCCCCTTAGAAAACTCCCTAAAAATCTCCTTAACTCTCAGCCGTCCATTTAATGTTAATATTAATGTTAATATTAATTTTTATTTTTATTTTATATTAATGTTAATGTTAATGTTAATATTAATGTTAATGTTAATATTAATATTAATTTTAATATTAAGTTTAATGTTAATTTTAGTATTTAACATTAATATTAACATTAAATGGACGGCTGAGAGTGAGAGAGTTTTTTAAGAAAAACTTTTGATCCGCTTCCATATATATATATATATATATATATATATATATATATATATATATATATATATATATATATATATATATATATATATATATGAATTAAGTGGTGGAGTGGTTGTTGGGTGTAGTACAAGTGCATGGTGCGGTGCGATCCAGGAGGTGCATGGTGTGATACAGTGTGGCTTCAACTGCGTGATGCCTCCGGGCTGGATGGGGTCTTCGGGCCGGGATGTAGCCTTAAGGCCCAAGCCGGCCTGGAGGCTTCACGCAGCCGAAGCTGCATCGCGCCACACCAGCTTCACACCTGCACGTGCATCACATCTACGCACGTCCCGGATCGCACCGCACCACGCACCTGCACTGCACCCAACCACCACCCCACCACTTAATTACCCAATGGCACCCTCGTTGTTCGAACCCGCAACCTTATGGGGAGTGCATCGGTCTTAACCGCTAGACTAGACTCCATGTGATATATATATATATATATATATATATATATATATATATATATATATCACGTGGAATCTAGTCTAGCGGTTAAGACCGAATATATATATATATATATATATATATATATATATATATATATATATATATATATATATATATATATATATATCACATGGAATCTAGTCTAGCGGTTAAGACCGAATATATATATATATATATATATATATATATATATATATATATATATATTTTCGGTCTTAACATATATATATATATATATATATATATATATATATATATATATATATATATATATATATATATATCACATGGAATCTAGTCTAGCGGTTAAGACCGAAAATATATATATATATATATATATATATATATATATATATATATATATATATATATATATATATATATATATATATATATCACATGGAATCTAGTCTAGCGGTTATTTCGGTCTTAACCGCTAGACTAGATTCCATGTGATATATATATATATATATATATATATATATATATATATATATATATATATATATATATATCCAAAATCAGCCGGCTGGTTTTGTATTATAGAACCATCCTATATTTTATGTATTGGATGAAAATTTTGTAGTTGAGATTAGAAGGTGTAGACCCCACCATCTTTTTAAGTCATTTAATCTCAACTATGCAATTCTAATCCAACGTGTATAACATAGATTGGTTCCATAATACAAAACCAGCCGGTTG
>JANAVB010037018.1:4096060-4601060 GCA_029216955.1 Iris pallida | reverse complement strand
ATATATAAAGTATGAGAAATAAGAACAAGACATAAAACTGAACAAGAAATACTGAAAGTAAATACAGAAAACATGATACGAGTCCTGAACATAAAATACAACCTGAACATGAAATACAACCTGAACATGAAATACAACCTGAATCTTAAAGTGTGCAATATTGAAATACATCCAGAGTGTGTGATCGGCTTGGGTAGATTCAATGAACATGAAATGGTACGGCTTCGGTTCCGTGTGCACGATGCGGGGCCTAAGCTATTCACATGAATAGTAACAGGGTTTGATCACACATCTGTAGTATTTCTCCTTCCAGACACAAGTAAACTCAAGAGAACATAAAACAAGACAATCCCGTGATACATCGTGTCAACAAGGTGATACAGGAATAAATATACAAGACATAAGAAAATGAACAAGTCCGAGGAGTATACTTGCCTTGCTCAGGGTGATCAAGTGTGGGATGAACAGCTGGAAATCCTCCTGTTTATGAATTACAAGTTGATTAATAAACTGACTAATTCTAATTTGTTATCAACAATTCTAACCATGATCAACTTCTATACAAGTCCTAGTTTAGGGGTTACCTCTTCTTAAATATTTTCTATATAGTATCATTATTAATAGTTATAACCAACTAAATCTACAATTTCCTAACATTTGCCAAGCCATGAAATTATAGCAACTTCAATAGCTAAACTAACTATGCTAACCATGCACTGTGACCCAATTGGTAATGTGTGGTTTCCTCAAATTACTTCATTACTTAAGCTCACCATCTAGCTAAAGTTTTGATCAACTTAACCAAGATTTAAAGTTATTCTCTAACATAGGGCTGCTACTATAACAGTCTTCAGGCCTACTAGATGTTTTAGTCTTGGTAGGACTGAATAATCCAGTTCAGTCCAATGGTCACTGGATAACTTAAACTAATAGATAGGCAGCTGTAGGTCCTAAAAAATCAAGTTGCACCCATCAAAAAGGCAAAGAAAATCAAGTTGTGCACTCTTCAATTGAACTGCGCAGGAGACAGATTGTGCAGCAACTCAAGTGCGCAGACTGAACTGCGCACTCATCCAAGTGCGCAAGCTGACGTGGCCTCGTCATCATTATCTGACAGAGAATCAGATATTCTGACAGCTGACAGCACGAAGAACGAGAAAACTGTTCGTTTATCGTGCAACACAGCGCTCGAGGACAGCTGTACATGCAGCATAAGCTATCAGGCCAACCGCAGCGCAATCTGCCAAACTCTCTGCAGCGCGGTCCATCCCAGCGCAAGCTGAAACTAGCACAGTTCATGTGGCGCACTCCATCAAGACAACTGACAATTTACACGTGGCCTACATGCCTGCGCAGTTCATTGCTTGCGCAGTTCGTTGCTTGCGTAGTTCGTTGCTTGCGCAGTCCAATGTCTGCGCAATCCATCATATGCAACTCAG
Organism: Iris pallida; assembly: GCA_029216955.1. Lineage (NCBI taxonomy): Eukaryota > Viridiplantae > Streptophyta > Magnoliopsida > Asparagales > Iridaceae > Iris > Iris pallida. Next base: position 4,599,621 of record JANAVB010037018.1, on the reverse strand, counting down.
AATAACTGAAAGTTAGTTATTTTCAGAACTCTATAAATAGAGTTTCAAGTCTTCATTATCACAGACACAAAAATCATCACCAGAGATCAGTAGTTCTTGCCAAAGTGCTGCTGCATCCTTCAGAGGCTACCGTCTTCACAGTTCACATCGTCCAAGAAATAAAGCGATCGTCATTCAGATCGGATTCCTATAGTTGTACTTTTCCAGAATTCTTGTAATCTTCTTACAAAGTTTGTGAAATAAAGACAACTTTTATTTTTTGCAAACAAAATGGCGACTCTGCTGGGGACGACTTTTCCCTCCGACGAGGAAGTGACAACTCAATGTGACGTAGCGTCTATCGGAAAGACGCAGAAGACGCTGGTTGTAAAGGTCAACCAGACGGCCTACGAGGCGATGATCAACTCCAGGACCACCCCTCGCACTGCAACAACTTCTGCCACGAGCAAAGTTCACCCAGTGTGGGTCCCCAAGACTGTTGCGCAGTCTACTACCTCTGCTGCTCAGCCTGCTGCACAGTCTACTGACTCTGCTGCGTAGTCTGCTGCTACTGCCCATGCGCAGTATGCTGCTCCCCTTGCCAGTGCACAAACCACTTCCTATGCTGCTCTGTCAAAGTGTAAGACTCCTCTTCCCCTGGCGCAGTTGGCTGCAACTCTGCCTGCACAGTCCACCACTCTAGCAACCAGAGTGCAACTCAAGCACTCTGGCATCAAGACTCCTGCTGCGCAATCTGCTGTGACTGTGGCCAGAAGACCTTCTGTCAAAGATCCTCATGCGTAACCTGCCAGTGCGCCAACAGCCACTTCAATCCCTACGCAAACTGTGCCAGCGCAGTCTAAGAGGGACAGTCCTTTGGCTAATCTCTCTTCTTCTCATAGCAAGGAGAAAAACTCTGCTCCTCTTTCCAAACACCCTGTTGCTCCAGCGCAATCCACTGGGGGTAGTTTGTTGATTATTCCTCCTCCACCTCAGAATAAAAAAAAAGGCCCGTTGGTCTTTTTTCAAACTTCCTCGTCTCACGACTTGGAAGACAACAGAGGGAAACGCTCTTTAGCTAACCCTTCTTCACAAAACAAAGGAAAAGGTCCTTTGGTCTTTTCTCAGTCTTCCTCGGTTTTTACCGTAGAAGATCAATCTGAATGTGCTCCGGCACCAATCAGTACCAGGACTCTCTCCAACAATAGTTCTTCTTCCCTCCTTGCCAAAGGGAGGTGTACTGATCAAAGAGGTATTCTGTCTACTCCGGTAGCGAAATTCCAAGATCTCCCAACTCTCAAGATATCCCGTTCAAAATAGGGAAAATTGCTGGTATCTCAGACAGAAACCCCTGGGGGTGAGTTTGCTGATCTAAGAACTTATCTCAATCGACCAACTTCGGCGAAACGCAAACAGCCAATGCCGAAGACCAACCAGCATCAGAGGCAAACTTCCAGGATCAAAAATTCGGACACCTATGCTAATGAAATGAGTACTTCCCTGTACACTCAAGGGACAAAACATTTGAAGAACCGGAACCATGTTCCGAATGTTGTCAAAGAACATATCCCTCGAACTTCTTCTCGTCCCGTCGTTGTTTTCGATCTCCGAGAACACCTTAAACAAAAATGGGACAACATCTCAATACCTCCAGTTCAACCACTTGGACACCATTGTAACCACAGAGTTGTCATCAAGTGTTGTTGTCAGACAATAAAACGATCTGTCTTTGATCGTTTGAACTTTGCAAACTCTGAACCTATGTCAGAAGATGAAGACGAAGTTTTGTACGCTTCTGTCAACATGACTTTCCGAGACACTGGAGGTAAGAAGTGTTCCAAGCACGGCAAGCCTCGCAAGCCAAGCCAACGGTATTTGGATCTACTCCAAGAATCTTCTGATGGAGCATTCCAACATACCCGATCCCGAAGCCGAGACACAATCGGTCAAAGGAATCTTCAAGATCCTTCCGATCATCTTCCTCTTTCTCACTCAGGAGATGATTCTTTCTCCGACTATGATGCATACAGTAAAAGTTCTGAACAGACAGTGTCCTCCACTGTACCTAGAGAAGTGACAGCTTATGTTGTCACTGAAGACCCAGATGCTTCCAGTTCAGCAAGTCAAGCACAACGGATAGCTGCGCTAGAAGACAAGCTGAAGACCATGGCTGAAATGGTTGCAAGCATGCATTCTATCATTGTGGCTCAACATACAGTACCACCGACTGTACCTGCTGCAAATCCTGAGATCATAGCATCGTCGGTGCCTGTCAATGCAGGGCTGGGGGTAGCATCTCCTCAACTACCTCCTGTACAGATTCAACCTACACCCAGTCAGTCAGGTGCTGGGGGTAGTGCTTACCACGCTGTTCCTCCCCCTACCACTCAGATTCAACCTGCTCTTTCTACATCAGTGGAGGATGCCAACGAAGCTGTCAAACTCCTGCGCACTCAATTCGAGGCCTTCAAAGAAAAGGACAACTTGCAGAGGTTGGGGATCAAACAACCCGACCCAGTTGAATGGAAAGAAGTCCCATTTCTTTTAAAGTACAAGATTCCAACAATCTCGCTGTTTGATGGCAGCACTTCTTCCAGTCAGTTCATTAACCACTTTGAGGTAATGACTGTCCAACTTCAGCCAAATGATGCTCTTCTTACCAGAGTATTCGTCGGCTGTTTAGCCGATGTGGTATACGTTTGGTACAGAAGTTTGCCCGATGGCTGTATCATCTCTTTCTCAGGTCTAAAACAAATCTTTTTGGAACGATTCTATGAGGGGATCAACGACATAACCATGTCAGCCCTTAATAAAATCAAACAAAGACATAATAAAACTGCTGAGAGTTTCATTGAAAGGTTTCGCCGAGAAGCTTTAAAAATGCCTCCTGGAACTCCGGCTGCTGTGACCATGGACACCTGCAAGGCAAATCTTTTGCCTATCATCAGCATGTGGACGGGGTCAACTCAGTTCTAAGATTGGCCATCCTTCATTGTCAACGCTAAAGCAGCTGAAGTTAGTGCTGACAAATTCAAACAGCTAGGGGTACACATGTCTAACCTCGACCGGGATGAACACCAGACATCGGGTGGTGGTAATCGTCACAACAACCGCAAGGGAAAAGAGACTTTGAATATCAACCTGAAGAACATAGAATCTCTGGCGGTCAACGTAGCTCCACCTACGTCTACTTCTACTCCTTCAACACCTCCACCAAGGGAACCACGTCCGAAAGTAGAGTACTCCTTTTACGAGAATGACACCGTGAGCATCTTTGATTGCTTGATCAAAAGCAATAAGCTCCAACTCCCAGACCCAAAGAAGCCTGATGAGGTCGGCAAAACTGATCATCCTAAGTACTGTGTCTATCATAGGTTCATTGGGCATCCCACTCGAGCATGTTATGTGCTCAAAGGCAAAATTCAGGAGCTCGTCAACGCTGGTGTTGTCACTCTGCAGCAAGACGAGAAGACTGTTACCGCGAACATGGTCTCAGTTCAGTTTGGTAATTTCCCTTCGCAGATGGTACAACACGGTGTCATCCCTATCCCCAAAGCTACTCTTGAGATCGAGAATCTTTCTCCTCCACGAAGTGAAGGTCTCATCCCCTTGTCTCTTGATAATGGCGAGATTATGTGGATTCACCCTGATCTTGCTTCAGAGTTCAAACTTCCCTCTTCCTCCAAAAAGAAAGAACGTTCCAAGGGCAAGACGAAAATCTGCAATATGGTGTCTTTTGACCCCATAGTTGACGAAGAAATCCTACTGGGCACCAGATCAGGAAAAGCCTATCTAAAGGATTATCCCGAGGCTCAAGAGAATCCTGCTTCTTCTTCTGAGCCCGTTCCAGTGCAACCTGTCTCCCCTGAGGGCAATCCTTCTCCTGCATCCTCACCGGTTGTAGAGTCCACTCCTCCCAAGCCGACGGTAGCCGACAAAGGCAAACAACAAGTCTGCTTCGACAAACCGTTGAAGAAGTCATCTCCTTCATTTGGACTTGAGAAGCCTTACAACTTTGATATCTTGGCTCAACTAGCCAATACACTGGCCCGGCTGTCAATTTTTGAGCTCTTGCGCCTCTCCAAAGAGACTTGGAAAACTCTGAGTGAGGCTCTCATGCAGGCAGAAATCTGTCTAGCCCTTCTGAAGAAGCCAAAGGCAGAACCTGTCTCTTGCCTCCATTGTCATAGTGTGTTGGAGCTAATTCCAAACATTACTTTCACACAGGATGACATGCTGATGGAAGACAATAGGCACGACCGTCCTTTATATTATACAGGATATGTTGACTCGATAAAAGTCGATCGTATTCTGACAGATCCAGGGTCTGCCCTCAGCATTATGCCGAAGACAATGTTAGATGCACTGAAGATCCCAGTGCATAGTCTTTCCAGTACAATCACCACCATCCTTGGGTTCAATCAAGGAAGAAGTGAGCCTCTGGGCAAGATTCGCCTAAAACTCTAAATAGGCAATCTTCGCACAAAGGTGACCTTCTACATCATTGACAATCATGGTTGTTCTTACAATGCTCTGTTGGGGAGACCATTCCTGCATGAACATAACATTGTTCCTTCAACTCTCCATCAATGTTTCAAATATGTCGATGACAATGGAGAGGTTCAAAAGAAGGTTGCTGATCTTTATCCGTTCAAATGTGTCGAAGCATACTGTAACGATGCTCGTATGTATAAGGATTAGTTTATGAAAGTAGTACTGTCTCTGGACACTGAAGAAGAACAAGAAGCAGTACCCAATGACACTCTCATCATACCTGTCAAAGGGCGTGTTTCTCGTCCTCAATCCTCCAAACCACTGGCTATTCACTTGCCAGTCCAGAAGCAGCCAACTGATGATGGTCAGGATCAAAGGAAGCTCACCTCTTCTGAGCCACTTGTTATCGACCTCCGTCGTAACAAGAAAAAAGACAGCTCACCTCTTCTGAGCCATTTGTTATTGATTTATCTCATAACAAGGATAAAAGGGAGCTCGCCTCCTCTGAGCCGCTTGATATCGACCTCCGTCGTAACAAGACTAATCCTCCTCCATATTCTTCTTCTCTCCCTCTTGTAATCAATCTGACCAAGCCTGCTAAGGCTAAAGGTCCTGCTATAAATATAGATGTACAAATCAATGAAAAAATATCTACTTTTCAGTATACTGATGTCATTTATCATGCTAAGTACTATTTGGATATGTTAGATAGCTTTCAGTCATTTATAATGGGAGTTGTACAATCTCTTCAAACAGAAGTCTTACTCGAACACCCAGATGATTCATATTTTGTTGTCCCTTCTCGAAAGAAAGGCGAGAGTCCAATACTTTTTAGTAAAGGACCAGAACAACAATTCAGCTATACGGATGATAGCAAAAGTAACGATACGGGACATCTTCAACTCCGTCGTTACAGTCAATAATCAAAAGATATCATCCAAAGATGGGTTATGACTTCAAGAATGGCCTCAACTACGGTAAGGGTAGAAGAACTCCTATCCGTATGGCTGTTCCGAAAGAAAAATCAGAGATGTACTACAGCAGGACCAAAGAGGTCTCGGATATGCTTCACCTCTGGTATTATCTCCAGCAGGCTCCGAATCCGATAGCGAGGAGCGTTCTAACTCTTCTGATTCCAGATCATGGGATTCTGACACCAGTATTGGTCAAGTTCATCGATTGATCGTATCTTCTAACATGGTTTCCGTTGAACTTCCAGAAGGCTATGACGAGGATATTGAAGAAAACCCCGAAACAGATCCTTGGGCTCAACGAATGGATACCCAATGGAAACTTCGATTCGAACAACGGGAACCTCCTACAGAAGATCAATTAGTTCAAATTGATGTAGGAGAGAGCGGGTCACCTCGTCCAATATTCATCAGCAAGAACCTTTTAGAGGCAGATAAGCAAGAATTAATTCTTCTTATTCAAGAATACATTGATGTCTTTGCCTGGAGCTATAAAGACATGCCTGGTCTAGATCCCAAAGTTGCTACTCACAAATTGAACATCCTGCCAAATACAAAACTGGTCAAACAGCAACAACGGTGCTTCAAGCCAGAAATGATGGATGCAATTGACGATGAAGTCAAGAAGCTCATCGCTTGTGGCTTTATCCGAGAAGAATAACCTTCTGATTGGGTAGCCAATGTCGTCCCAGTCCTGAAAAAAACCGAAAAAATTCGAGTCTGCATCGACTTTCGGGATCTTAATGAAGCCTGTCCAAAAGATGAATTTCCTCTCCCTATCACGGACGTCATGATTGACAACCCCTGTGGGTTCGAAAGAATATCTTTCATGGATGGATTCTCCGGATACAATCAGATTCGGATGAATCCTGAAGATGAAAAACACACTTCTTTTCGTACTCCTCGCGGAGTTTACTGCTATACCGTGATGCCATTTGGTCTCAAGAATGCTGGTGCAACTTACCAAAAAGCTATGAGTACCATCTTTCGAGATCATCTGTGCAAGACTGTCGAATGCTACGTCGACGATATTGCTGTCAAAAGTCGTCAAAAGGAAGATCACATTCAAGACTTGAGAACTATCTTCAATCTCATGCGCCAATATCAACTCAAAATGAATCCCACCAAGTCATTCTTGGGTGTCTCTAGTGGCAAATTTCTCGGCTTCGTCATTACCTCTAAGGGTATACACGTGGATCCCGAGAAGATCAAAGCCATTCAAGAGATGCATCCTCCACGCAACCTAAAAGAGCTACGAGGATTCCAAGGTCGACTTGCGTACATCAGGAGGTTCATTTCGAATCTGTCTGGACGCTGCAGACCATTTACTCAACTACTGAAGAAGGGTGTATCTTTCATTTGGACCGAAGAATGTCAACGAGCATTTGACGACATAAAGCGATATCTCATGAACCCGCCAGTCCTAGTGCCACCGATCTCGGGCATACCATTCTTAATGTATGTCCGTGCTATGGATCATTCATTGGGTGCTTTACTTGCCCAAAAGAACAAAGAAGGTCATGAATAGGTCATCTACTACCCCAGTCGTACTATGATTGGTGCCGAACACTGTTACAGTCCGATCGAAAAAGAATGCCTGGCTCTTATGTTTGCTGTTCAAAAGACGAGGCATTACATCATTGGCCAAACTATTCATGTCATATCCCGAGTTAATCCTCTTCGGGTACTGATGAAGAAGCCTAGCACACTTAATTCTCGGCTAGCTACATGGGCCATTCTGCTAGCCCAATATGACATGGTATATGTTCCTCAAAAGTCTGTCAAAGGTCAAGTACTAGTGGATTTCTTAGCAGCTCATCCTGTTCCAGAGACATCCAAACTCTATAATGAAATTCCAGACGAGACATTGGAATAAAATATGATCTTCGAAGAATTTCCTACTTGGCGTATATTCTTTGACGGTACATCCAGGATTGGACCCAATAATCCCATTGTTGCAGGAGTTGGAGTTGTCCTTGTCTCTCCAGACGGGTCAGCTATTCAAAGACCCTATTCCTTAGACGAACCTTGCTCCAACAACATAGCAGAATACAATGCTCTACTCATCGGTCTTTAGTTAGCTAAACAACTGGACGTCGAATATCTTGAAGTCTATGGTGACTCCAAGCTGGTTGTTAACCAGGTTAGAGGAACCTATGAAGTTCGCCATCAAGATCTAGTGCCTTACTATGAAGCGGCAATCAACATGGCTACATCATTCAAAGCCTTCTTCTTCGAATATGTTTGACGAGCTTGCAATACTGAAGCTGACGCTTTGGCCAATCTTGCAGCAGTCTTAGCCATCCCTATCAAAAGACAGCAGGTGGTGGTTATCTCTAATCGAGAATTATTCTGCGTTGAAAACAATCATAATATTGAGTTCAGTAATCTTACTAAAATTAATATTATCAGTAAAGATTGGAGAGCTCCCTTCATCGACTTCGTAGTTCATGACATACTCCCGAAAGATCCCAAGGAAGCTACGAGTATTCGTCGGCGGTCTCTGCGATTCTACTACAATCAGACCACCAAAACTCTTTACCGGCGGACTTATGACGGCCTACTCTTGCGCTGTCTTGTTGGTGATAAAGCAAAGCAAGTATTGCGTGAAGCTCACGACAGTGTCTGCGAAGCACATCAACCTGGTCCTAAACTACAGGATCGCATCCGACGCATGGGTTACTATTGGCCCTCTATGGTATCTGATGCCATCGAATATGCGAGAAAATGTCAAGCTTGTCAAATCCACGCAGATTTCATTCATCAACCGTCGGAATTCCTTCATCTGACTGCTGCTTCCTGGCCTTTTGAAGCTTTGGGCATGGACATTATAGGTCCCATTAATCCTCCTTCTTCTAGAGGACATCGGTTCATACTGGCAATAACCGACTACTTCTCCAAATGGGCCGAAGCTATACCATTGGCTGAAGACAAGACCAGCAGTGTCATCAACTTCGTCAAACATCATGTCATCTATAGATTTGGTGTACCTCGAAGGATCATTCATGACAACGGACCTCAGTTTATCAGCCAAAAGTTCACAAGGTTCTGTGACGATCATCGGATTGACAATGTCGCTTCGACAACCTACAATCCTGCTGCTAATGGCTTAGCTGAAGTTTTCAACAAGACTATCATTAAGCTCCTTAAAATGTTTGTGTCTACTAACAAATAAAACTGGAGTGAAAAGCTTGGAGAATGTCTTTGGGCCTATCGTACTACGGTCTGCAATCCTACAGGCTGTGCACCCTTCTCTTTGGTATATGGCTGTGAAGTAGTTCTATCCTTGGAACTTCAAATTCCGTCTTTGAGGATTGCTATCGCCAATGAACTCACTACAGAGAACAACGACCTTCTTCGACTCCAAGAATTAGAAGTGCTCGACGAGAAGCGGCTATTGGCTCAACAGCATATTGAGTTATACCAAGCCCGCATCTCGAAGACTTTCAATCGCAAAGTTAAGGTCAGAGCCTTTCAGAAAGTGGAGCTCGTTCTAACAGTCAGACGTCCCATGACTATGACTCACATGAGCAAAGGCAAGTTCGATACGAAGTAGAAATGACCATATATCGTGAGCAAAGTCTTCTCAAATGGTGCCTATCAACTCACAGAGCTAGATGGTCGAGTTGCAATGATGCCTATCAATGGCAAGTTCCTCAAAAAGTATTATGTATAAATGTAAAAGACATTGCTTGTAATCATCAGACAAGTTCATAAATAAAAGTTCATTTTATTTCATCATGAATGATAGTACATAATATCAAGGAAGGTCACTATCATCCTTCTCAAAATTGGGACGAGGACCACTACCGTCCTTCTCAAAAACATGATCGCAAAAGAGTTGAGAACATCCTTGCTCGAACCCACCAGGAACTTGCAAGCAGCTATTCTTATGGATTCTTCTTCCTCTGTCTTCCCTGGTTCAAAAAGGAAGTCTAAAATATCCCTTGACGGCTTGGATGCAGATGAACCTTCGTCTGCCTCTATCTGCTTTGGCTGAGCCGGCTCAACTGGACGTTCTTCAGTAACCGCTTCAACCTTCGGGGCGATCTCAGCCTTCTTGGATGCATCTCCAGACGACATCTTTATGTTGAAAAGTGAAAGTGATCATTTCATCTGATTTTCTGTTCTATTTATAGACAGAGATTCATAAGACAACGAAGTGACACATTCATCTGACGGTTCGCCCGTTCAATTCATTCATCTGACGGTTCGTTCGTTCATCCATCTGATGGTTCGTCCGTTCATTACATTCATCTGACGGTTCGCCCGTTCATCCATTCATCATATTCATCTGACGGTTCGCCTGTTCAATTCATTCATCTGACGGTTCGTCCATTTATTACATTCATCTGACGGTTCGCCCGTTCATCCATTCATCATATTCATCTGACGGTTCGGCCGTTCAATTCATTCATCTGACGGTTCGTCCGTTCATTACATTCATTTGACGGTTTGCCCGATCATCATATTCATCCGACGGTTTATCCGTTCGTTTCATCCATCTGACGGTTCGTCCGTTCATTACATTCATCCGACGGTTCATCTGTTCGTTCCATCCATCTGACGGTTCATCCATTCATCATATTCATCTGACGGTTCGCCCGTTCAATTCATTCATCTGACGGTTCATCCGTTCATTACATTCATCTGACGGTTCGCCCGTTCAATTCATTCATCTGACGGTTCGTCCCTTCATTACATTCATATGACGGTTCGCCCGTTCATCATATTCATTCGACGGTTCATCCGTTCGTTCCATCTATCTGACGGTTCGTCCGTTCATTACATTCATTCGACGGTTCATCCGTTCGTTCCATCCATCTGACGGTTCGTCCGTTCATTACATTCATCTAACGGTTTGTTCGTTCATTACATTCACTTGACGGTTCACCCGTTCATTTAATTCATTTGACGGTTTATCCGTTCATCCCGATGATTCATTTCGTTTATTTATTTCGTTCACACATTTCGACGAATCACTCATTTCGTTCATATCAGCAACTTGTCATCTTTGATTAAGTTATCTACTGAAATAATGATATTCAATATATTATATTCTGCCATGTCCAAATTACCTTTGAGCAGATATAATTGAATATAATTATTTTCTAAAAAAAATCAAGAAATATATCATGCAAGAGCCACAAAGAAAATGTCTTTTATTGATCAAAAATTGAAAGACATTACAAAAAATTACATGTCAACAAAAAGATTGAAGATACAAGAAGTCTTTCTCATTCCGCTGGTGGAGTCATCAAGTTAGTCATCTGCTGCTTTAAAGATTGCAGTCGCTCTTCACGAGAGTCCATCACTCGCTTCCTAGTTTCCTCCATCCCAGACTTATCGTCGAAAGATGGCATGGTTACTATTCTGTGAGAGATTTCATCTTGATGAGTTGCGACATACTCATCTCTTTCCTGAGTCAGAGCGTTCAGCTGTTGAACTGCAGCCCGATGTTGTGTGGCCTCATCCTCCAGAGCAAGCTGAACAAGTCTCAGCTCTTCTTGAAGATGGGCAGATTCTGCTTGTAGTCCAGCAACTTTCCTCTCCTTCTCTTCAGCAACAGATGCTATTGTTTCCACTTGGGAATTATACTCAGCAGACTTAGTAGAGAAAGTGTCCAAGAGAACTTGGAGATCAACCTTCGCAACTGCAACTTCTTGTGACATCTTCTTGAATTCAGCCTGTACCAAGAGCTCCATCTCCCCCCTATTAAGCTCTTTGTATATTCTAACCGATGCCTCCAGCTCATCTAGTACATATTCAAGAAAAACGGCCTGAGCTTCGTCGCCTTGACTGCAGATGGCATTGATCAAATAGGAGGTTGGACCTCTAACTGTAGAGAAACCAGCATCCTCTTTCTCTATCACCCTATCTACTAAGGGTTTCAACGAATTAAAGAAAAGGTTGCTGAAGGAGCTAATGATAAATCGGTTAGTAGCCAGAGCACCAGGAGTAGCAGCTACTCCCATAAACGTCGAAGCAGCAGCAGGTGTCTGTGCAGATAGACGTTCAGCTTCTTCCATTTGAGTGGAGGGCTCTTTAGACAAGGGAGCCATGGTAGAACTGGCTGCCCCTCCCAGATGTTCTTCTGCAAAATCAAATGAACCTTATCATTTTGGTTTCATTTACAACTAATCGAAAAAGATCAAAAGTAAAAGGCAATCTTACCATGGCTTGCCCCAGCAACAAGTCTGTTATCTATTGGCACAGGTTCCAATCTAGCAGAGGTAGCCTCAGGCATTACTGCCTGGCTACTACCGGCCTCAGAGCCACCCAAAAAATGTCGGCTACCACTAGCTATAGCCGTTATTGGTACTATGTCTGTGCATGCGGGAGGAATTGGGGATGATTCGATTTCTGCATGGATAAAATGTAGATGTCAGCTATTTAAATCTATGAAAAGAAGATTGATAATCTTATTTAATACCTTTGGAATCAGCAGGAGTAGTTTCTTTAGGTGCTACTTCTTCACCCGTATTGTTTTTTGGAGACACACGCACCTCGACATCCTCTTCAGGATTCAGCGTGTCATCAACAGCTTTTGGGGATACATGGACATTAGCGTCCTCTTCTGGATTTAAAGTATCATCAACAACTTCTGTTGATGTATCTTCACTGTCCTCTGGCGCTTCTTTGCTGCCCGTTGCGGCGGCCGGATCAACATCATCCTGCAGGCCAAAGTCGCAATCATTCAATGCATCAATCATTAAACGATCTTCTTCTTCACGGAGTGTTCCTGGTGTAGCAGGAAGCTGTGTAGTTTCCACCGCAGGTGAAGGAGATCGCAAAACTTTATTCTCTCTCTCCATAATGTCTTCCTTGGGCTCTACAGCCTCATCCCTCTGTTCTGGACTAGGAGTTTCCTGCCTGGGTTCAGGGGCGGGAGTAGGAGATGACATTGTAACTCCGGCAATAGCACTAGCTACGACCAATGACATAGGTCGAGGAGTGACTACCTTCTTTCTCCGGAGGACTAACTTCTTTCTATGTAGAGGTCTTTCTGGACTCTCTATATCTATAACATTGTCTTGTCTCTGGATGGAGGTCGGGGTCACCGTCTCTTCTCTTTGAGTTGATTCGGCCTGCTGCCGAGAATGTGATCGGGTCGTGACCCTTTCTGATGGTTCCATGAGAAGTTTTTTCTTCGCAACTGGAGAAGAAGGTTCTACTCTCCTTCTCTTCCTCTCCTTGGCAGGAGATTTGACAACTTTCAAAAAGATGCGCAATGGCTCGTTGACTTCTTCTGGGAAGTTGGCTTTCCTTGAAGCTTCCAACGGCGCATCGGCCGGTTCACGCTCTTCTTCGTTGCCAGGAGCCACCATAACAGTTGCTCCTTTCTTCAATCTGGTCGCAGTCGCGAAGCTAACGGCAAGACTGAAATTCTCTGCAAAGGTGTTCGCCGATGTGTAAAAGATTGAATATGTGTACAGCATCCGCGGGCCATGGTCGTTCTTTGTTGGCATCGAGAACATGGTTCTAGTATCTCGAACATTATAATAAGCCCAAGCCCGGGCGCCATCGATCAAATAACCTTGTCCTTGCAGGCACGTTATGGCGTTACCCACGTGGAACTGGTCGTAGCCGAATTGACGAGCAAAGCGGCTTGGCAGATATGGTTCCAAGTAACATTCATCTTCAAATCTATAAACCAAGTACGACGGCCTAATTGTCCTCAGCCAATCAAATGATGCACGACCCAAAGGCTGCCTCCCAAGATCAACCAGATTCGTAGACATATATTCATAACCAGTTGGAGGGGGAACGCAGTAGAAATTCTACCCTTTCCCGAGATTCAGTGCTCGTCTGCAATCTCTTAGGCTGGTATATATCCATTTGCTCCTTGAGAATCTCCGCAAGAAGCTTTCGCTGACCGTCCCCATGTCAGGGTTCATCAATGAAGGATGGTGCAGAAGCAACCATCCGAACAAATAAGTGTAGGGAAGCTCCAGCCGAGGGAAGTTCCCTTTCTCTCCTTTTCCATTGAGCATTGAATCAACAAAAAGACGAAGACCCGCGTTCTCTCTGCAGGTCATCGCCGATAGCAGATCCATCCGGTAACCAAAGACTAGACGGACAGCAGCAAAGAGCACGCCGCGATGGAAGCGTTCTACGGCGCTCGCTCCAGGGATGACGAATCGTCGGAGCCAATATGTGAGGAAACCCGCCAGTTGGGCTTCCTTTGACATGGGCCTATAGCCCATTCTCATAAAACTTTCAATAAAATCTCTTGTCTTGAAAGGAGGGTATTGAAGTTCGTCATCAACCTTGATGTCCATTTCCTTATTTTTCTCCATCAGTCCTATCACCTCACTATGGCTGAGTGGTTTGAAGAAGGTAGGGTTGCACGTATCGTGATCCTTAGTCTTCTTCTCGATGATGTGGTTGAGGAAGAGATAGGGCAACCACTTTGATGAGTAGCAAGTGCTAGAGGAACCACTCTTGTAATACATGGAGCAAATCTTATAGTGGCACAGCAGTTCCTCAAAAACGGCCACCATCTCAGCATTCTCCCGATGAAGTCGGTCCAACTCGTCATTTGTTGGAACAAATTCTTCATAGGGGAAGTCTCCCATTGGTAAGCTCGAGATATACTTCATCTCATGAAGAGCTAGTCCAATCTCTCCACAGGATGTCATGAAAGTCCCTGTCCTAAAATTGTACCTCTCCGCCAAAGCGAGAAACAGATGAGGGTTGGGGTGGAATCCATATACGGTAGAGTATACCGCCTGATACAGCTCAATCTCTTTGAGCTTCTCTTCGAACTGAACCAATATCCAATTGGTTATGCAGTTCCATCTTTTGTTATCTGGGTTCACCAGACCTGTCAACCGGATGTCCTGATCCGGGTATCTTCCCTCAACCTTTGCAAATTCATTTGCAAAGATCGGTGTCCTAACCGGCAGCAGCAAGGAGGAGTTCTCTGGTGGAATGCAGCCAGGCTTCAATCCTCTGAGTAAGGAGCTGTGACGCTCAGAAGAGCTATAGAACATATCCTTGCTATTCGGTCCTTTCTTCACACAAATATTTCCTGTTCTGGCTTGCTGGAGAGGAGTAATATCCCAGTCCATCCTCCTGGGATAACTCGCATGAGCATAGCAAGATAAAGGGAGGCATCTGGCAATGTCTGGTAACAGTATTCTTTTCTCACCTCTCTGAAAGAGTCTCTGCTCAACACGAGGTCTCGGCTGAGAACTCTTATCAATAGCCTCACCAAATAGAAACAGGGTTTCTTATGAGTAATAGCATCGGCAGTCTGCAGAGGCTGTCCATTCATCAGACTTAATAAAGTTTCGTTGTCTTGTGCTACTAAGATGGCTTGACAGGAAGATGGCAGAGCATATTGGGGAAATATTACATGGAACAAATCTTCCTTAAACTCTGGTACAGCAAGGGTCCCTGTAAAAATTTCATAATCTGGGTCTTCTCTGATGTTAACTGCATCAAACAGAAAGACAGAATTTAGTACATGCAAAATCAAAGATTCTGTCCAAAAAATCAGCAAATTGTGCAAGCATCAGATTGCGCTATCTGTAAAACATCAGATTGCACAACAACAGCTTCTATGCGCAAACTGTCCAGTTGTGCCAACATATTCACTTGCACAAGCCATCAGATTGCGCTAACAAGCTTGCGCAAGGTAACAGTTTGCGTTGGACAGACTTGCGCAAACCGATAGAATGTGCTGACTTTTGCCGGCGCTTTTCAACCGATTGTGCAAGAAAATAGTCTTCATGAAAATGAAAACTATTGGGTTTGTGCAACTGAAACCCTAAACAGGGCGGCGCATTATAACCAAATCTCTAAAAAGAGATAGGTTTGAAGATTCAATCATGTCGAAGAACCCTAAAAAGGGTTTTTGATCGAGCGACTACCTTGCAGTGCGGGATGACCGACTTCGTGTCGTGAAATACGCGATACAGCCCAAGTCAAAGACTCGACGGGGGCTTTGCCCTTGTCGGCAGCGGAACGCTTCGGAGCCATTGAAGTCGACGGAGAAGAAGGAAAAGAGTCGGAGTGGGCTCAAGAATTTTCTCTCTTGAACAAAGTGGAAACAAATAAAGAACAATAGAAAGAGGAATGAGAACTATTTATAGTTTTTCGAAAGCAAACAGACGCCTCAGATTACGTCGAAGAAATAGGAACTAATTCCTCCAATTGCGCAGACAGGGCATTACTTGCGTAACTTGATTTTAAAATCAAAATTCAAAGTATTTCGAAGCTTTGAATATTTTCAAACTTTGAAAACTTTGAAGGGGGTCTTGTAGGTCCTAAAAAATCAATTTGCACCCATCAAAAAGGCAAAGAAAATCAAGTTGTGCACTCTTCAATTGAACTACACAGGAGACAGATTGCGCAGCAACTCAAGTGCGCAGACTGAATTGTGCACTCATCCAAGTACGCAAGCTGACGTGGCCTCGTCTTCATTATCTGACAGAGAATCAGATCTTCTGACAGCTGATAGCACGAAGAATGAGGAAACTGTTCGTTTATCGTGCATCACAGCGCTCGAGGACAGTTGTACATGCAGCGCAAGCTATCAGCCCAACCGCAGCGCAATATGCCAAACTCTCTGCAGCGCGGTCCATCCCAGCGCAAGCTGAAACCAGCACAGTTCATGTGGTGCACTCCATCAAGACAACTGACAATTTATACATGGCCTACATGCCATCAATTACTCACCATGTGGCAACCGTCTGTACACGACCAAGCACATTTCAATCAAACAATGCCACACGTCACATACAGGTGGTCCACGATCGAATAACTGCCTGCGCAGTTCGTTGCTTGCGTAGTCCAATGTTTGTGCAATCCATCATGCGCAACTCAGAATAACTGAAAGTTAGTTATTTCTAGAACTCTATAAATAGAGTTTCAAGTCTTCATTATCACAGACACAGAAATCATCACCAGAGATCAGGAGTTCTTGCCAAAGTGCTGCTGCATCCTTCAGAGACTACCGTCTTCACAGTTCACATCGTCCAAGGGATAAAGCGATCGTCATTCAGATCGGATTCCTATAGTTGTACTTTCCCAGAATTCGTATAATCTTCATACAAAGTTTGTGAAATAAAGACAACTTTTGTTTTTTGCAAACAGCAGCCAACTGCTAGCATCATTACCATGCCCACTACACAGGTCAGTGACTGGTAGTTTAAGGTTAAATCTCAAATATGGTTGATACTTATCAATCTCAGGAATCAGTCTCCAATCTTCAACAGTTCAATTCTCTTCCCAGGTTGATGCATATCAGTCTCAGCTAGTGCTTTGATTCACTTCAGTCCAGGGGTACTGTTATGAATCAATCTAGCTAAAACTGAGATGAACAGTCCTAAAGTGCTATAATTTGACTTCCAAAAACCCCTCTACTATTCCAAACCTGAACTCATCAGTTCAGTTTGAAGAAACTGAACTATCAGTCACTCCTAATAGCTGACAGTCACAAATCAGTACCACTCTGGGTCACTGGTACCAGGGTTCAGTCATGAGTTGGACTGAACCATAGGACTGATGTAATATCAGTCCCAGTCCTGAGTATTAACCCAGACAGTCCTCACCTCAGTTCATTTCCAGTCTACTATACACACCAGTCTGAATTTAATCCTAACTACCATTTGATTCTCAGGTTTACCAACTAATTAATCATTCTAACTTTAGTCCAATATCAATCTAAATACAAATCATATATCAGTCCTATAACAGAATAAATATAGTCCATTATGAGTTCAATATACAGTCCATACCTCAGTCCAATATCAGGACATAATACAGTCTTAAGAATAAGACTGATACAGGTTCAGTCCTATATATTGATATACACACTCTAATATTAACTGATAACTCTGATATCCCTTTTTCTGCATAACTAATAGGGAATTCCCAATCTCAGGTTACTGAGATTAAGCAACCTAAAGTCTAATGTTGAACTATATCGTCTAAAATTCTTGAATTCCTGAACACCCATCTCAGTTAAGGCTACTACTGCTAGTCTACTGGTTATTTCAGAACAGTTTAGTCCAACAGGACAGATATCAAATACTGGATTAAGGTAGAATGGAAGGGACTGAAACTTATGTTCTAATTTATCCAAATAAGAGAACTTAAATGAAATTTTACTGCTAACTAACCAATTCTCAATCAGCTTAAATCTGACAGTCATCATGCCACAACCACCCATTCGTGACTATAAGTTATGAGAACCCATACCACTCTCAGGTTAACTCAGTAAAGAGTAACTAAAAGTAGCAGTTAGCATAGCTAACCCAACTTCAAACTGAGAATAGCAGATAAAAACCAACTGTTATGTCCTAACATGATAACTGATAGGTGATCACAACTCATCATTGATCTTAAATCACCCTTAAACCAATAATTGATATACTCCTAAAGTCCCAAACCACTGCACAGTCCTAAACCACAGTCCAACTTAAAAGAAAATTGGTCTTCTATAGTCTATAATAGAATCAGGGAATAAGGAACCTATATTCAGTCCAAGATAAATCCTGAAATCATTCCTACTATCCCTGTCCTGCTAAGGAAATGGCTTGAATCGACTTCAGGATTGATTGTTAACTTATAAAACAATCAATCAACCCATACTCTCAAGTTTTATTCCTAGGAGTAATTGTTATATGATTCCAGAACAAATTCCCCAGGTTCAGTCCTGAATCAGGACAGGTATCACTCTTCTAAAGCAAATGATATCCAGCCTAGCTACTGAGTTCCTAACCTGTAGTTCAACCACAAACTCATATATGGTTCATGCTAACATAACCTGCAATAATAAATAAGGCTAAACAAACTCAGGGGATTGAACACACATAGTTTCCAGGAACTGTTCTGCAGATTCGAACTGAGCTTTAATACTTTAAGTGGAAAATCAGTCATAAGTAGGATTGATCACTTCCCAGTTAAGGATGATATTGGTTAACCTCTCCTTGGACTGATACAAGTCATACTTATGTCAAGATTGTCCCAATGCATCAACCCATAACTATATGACTAATTAAAAGAGTTAATTAATCTCTACTGCTACTAAAAATAAACCAAAACTCAAACTAGAGACCCTTCAATCAATCTACTGCTACATGAAACTATTATGACCTGCACATCATGGAATCGAACAATTACCTGAGGAATCAGATCAATGGCTCCCGATCTCTGTGAAGTGGCACGAGCTACTCCTCACCACTCGATCCAGTTTCCTTTGCAGCCATAAGTCGAATACTAACAATTCAAGCCAACAGAAAAGAATTCAGTCCTTGCTTATGTTCACAAATTATCTGGATCCAATGAATCGAGGACTGGACACTCACCTTGGTGTCTGACTCACGAATTTCAGTGAATGGACGTGTCTACGCAACCAAGTCAGTAATTCTAAAGAGCTGACACAAAAATAAAATTCGCAACTATCAATCATCAATCGACCTATAATCTAGTGATGATTCGAACATCTAAATTCATTAAGAAATCGATTGATCGATTACCTTGATTGATTCTATTGATGAAGAGGAATCGGTTGAATCAGTCACTGGTTCATCAATTCTAGATCTGATCAACAAGAGGAAAATTGATAGGACGAAATTGATGTTCCCAAACCAAAGCAAAGTAGAATGTGATGTGATCCGACTTACCAAGAGTTCATCGATGGGAAATGAAGGAATCGATGAATTCACTAGGCGCGACGAAGAGTTCTGGATCCTTCGTACAGTCGTCGAGGATGGCACTTCTTCTTACTGCACGTGGGTAGATGAGAACTCCATTGCTCTGCTACTCTTCCCCGCCATGATTGATCAAATTGAGGATTGAGTCTAAAGAAAAGGAGAAGATAAGGAATGTAATTTGGGAGAGGGGAGCAAGGAATTGAGAGTGATGCTCAATTGATCCCTCTCTTATAGGTCGTTAGGTAGCGTAGGGAGTAGGCGACTTGGTGGCGGAAAATCACTCCTTGTGGCATCTGCCATCCCGATTATAATTTAGTGATATTTTTTCATTTTTATTATAATTGGTTATATTTATTTTTCTATGATCATAGGAGTTGTGACTAAGCCCATAGATGAATTAGGACCATCTTGTGGTCACATGATCTCTAGATAGGGTCTATAAGCATTCTATGGCTATATTATTTTTTATTATGATTTTTAGACATTTTTATATATTTTTAAGTATTTATTCTTTGAAGATTTATATTTATGAATGACTTTCATGATTTATTTTGAGGACATCTTGGACTAATATGAGTCAAATTAAATTTATTTATACTCTATTAGGTTTAATATATTTTTTGAATTTTTCTACAATTTTTTGGATTTTTTAGAATTTTTGGAAATTTTTAGATAATTAAAACCTATAGAAATTATATTTTATAGGCTTTGGGAATTTACTATGAGATCACACGATGATATTTTATGTTAAAATATTTTATTTAGATTCTAGACATTTAGAAATATTTTCTAGAATTTTTTAGGATTTTTCTGGATTTTTCTGCAATTTATTTTGATTTATTTGGACTTAAAATAATTTTTAAATAATTTTTTGAATTAAATAAATAAATACCCAGAAATCCACCCTGGGGGGGGGGGGGGGGGGTGGGCACCTGTCGGCGTCCAGGCTGAACCGCCTCTCTCTCTCCTATATATATACTATTACATTCGAAACCCTAATAAAATTTCAGCCGCCTTTTTGAGAGAGAGTTCTAGTAGAGATCTCGACTTCCCGAAGCGATTCCCGCCAACTCCGATGCGCTTTTCATGCTCCGTTTTTTTTGTTAGATTCGTATAGAGGTAAGCTTTCTGAATATGTAATTTATTTTTGTATATATTGTTCCTAAATTTCTGAAAAATTCGTAGAGTGTCGGTTGTCCGAAACTTGACACGTTTCGGTGTTTTCGAGATTCCGGGAGAACCAGAAATCGAAATCATGAACCGTTTGAATTTTCGAAAAGCTAACACAGAGCTCTACGACATATATTTTTTCTAGAAAATATTTCGTTCATCTATTATTTTGTTTATTCTGTTGAACTTAGAATTGATCGGTTGATCACCGTTTTGGTCACGATTAGCCATAACGGCGATATCTTTTGACCAAAGCGTGATTTTGTGGCACGGTTGATTCCAGTGCACTCGTGGTGCTGAAAGCACTTTCAAAATCTAGAGTTCACAGCGTTTGACTAGATAGTCAGCGGTATGCCTCGATTTGCGTGCTATGGTTTCCAAAATTGGAAACACGACTTTTGATGGCCAAACTTGTATGTTTAGATTATATTCAGATTATTATTAGTTTAAATTAGGTTTTTAAGTGAATTATTCTAGAATTAATTATTATTAGATTAGTAGCCCAACTAGCCACTATTCTATGAATTTAGAACTAGAACATTAGAATTGATTTATAGTTTTCGTGCACGGTTCATGGTGCGATATATGTTATAGGTTGACAGCTCCTAGATCGTCATCCCCTCATCCTCGACTTGTGACTATGGTTTGTGCAAGGACCACAGGCAAGTATACATTGCCTCCCTCTACAGTTTTATTTATATGCATTATATTTCATTTCCCTGTTTTGATTGTTTATGGACATGTGCTTTTCGTGTTATATCCTGTTGAGCTGTTTTCATTGCATATAGCCGTGTTCATATTTGATCTTGGGGTTCATAATTGGAGTTTCTTATCAGTACCTTGCTTGAGTCGTATCATAGAACGAGTGCGTATAGTGAACTGCTATAGTCTTGATTATCGTTTTACACAACCAGAGAGTCCACACTCGGGACGAGGGTTGATCAGTGCACCAGAGAGTCCACACTCGGGACGAGGGTGTTTGTCATGTTCATTGGCACCAGAGAGTCCACACTCGGGACGAGGGTTGACTAATTGTACCAGAGAGTCCACACACGGGACGAGGGTGTTTTACCGTGAGCTAGCCAGAGAGTCCACACTCGGGACGAGGGTTAGTACATAGTTCAAACCCGTGAGTCCACACTCGAGATGAGGGTTTGGTTTTTCCATTGATCTCGTGTTCATTGTTCATTCGGCAGTTCATTTATGCGTAGTTGTTCTAGTGTTCGTGTTCGTGTTCGTGTTCGTGTTCGTGTTCGTGTTCGTGTTCGTGTTCGTAGTCATTTGTCGTGTTCCTGTTTTTCTTGCTTATTTCTTACGCATGATAAAATTGTTAGATAGGCATGTATATTATGTATCTTGCTAGTCCTCTGAGGACCTGATGATCTCTTCAGGTTAGCCGAGTTTGAGTCAGGAGCAGTCAAGCGGGTTTGAGTCAGCGTCAAACCGCGGTGCCTTGCAGTTGAGGTTGTCTTGATTAGCAGTTTGTACTCAGTTATTTATTTCTTGTATTTTCTCTATTTTTGTCTATTGGTAGCAGATTTGTGTCCACCGAACGTGACATTGATTCTTGGAAACATTTAGTTATATTCAATATTGTTCAGTTTCATGTCTTATTCATTGATCTTGGTTGTGTCTTGATTATTCTGTGGATGAGATATAGATTTCCCGTGATTCTAGATTCAATGACTTATGAGTTATAGACAGCATTCTACCGTCGACACTGCAGCGTAGGCTGGGCTTGGACACGTTTCGTATCCGAAAAGCGGGTGCGGGTCGTGACACTCCTCCTCCTTCTGACAATTCAGTTAGAGCAGGGAGGAGAGTGATTTGAATTTTTTAAAAAAAGAATTGAGAGGAGGCTAGAGAATGTTTGATGCTGACATACTCGTTAAAGAACTATGAAATTTTTTTTAAAGGACCCAAACCTAAGACTTGGCTGCTAGGCTAAGGAATGGGCTTCAATGTTAAGCCCATGGATTAAATTTAATTGAGCAATTGTCTAAGAAAACAATTAGAAAAGATTAAAGAAAGAAGAAAAATTCAATTAATCTTTAAGGAATTATATATATAATAAATTTTGAAAAGTGAGGTTACAAATCTTTCCTCCCTAAAAAAATTTCGTCCTCGAAATTGAAAGACAAGAAATATCCAAACACTAGTCATCTTATAGAATTTAGAATTTTCAAAAATCAAAATACAATCAGGCGAACAACCTAGGATAGCGCTCCCGCATCTCGTCCTCGCACTCCTATGTAGACTCTTCCGGAGAGTGGTGTCTCCACATGACACGGAGAAGTGGAATAGTCTGGTTCCGCAGGCGCTTCTCCCTCCGATCAAGGATCTCCACTGGCTGCTCCTCGTTGGTCAAACTCGGGCCCACCTCTAGCTCTGAATAATCCACCACATGGCTCGGGTCCGGAATATAGCGTCGAAGCTGGGACACGTAGAAAATGTCATGCACTCCCTCCAAGCTAGCTGGAAGCGCTAGTCGATACGCCACCTCGCCAATCCGTACCGTCACATCGAAAGGCCCGATGTACCTCGGACTGAGCTTCCCGCCTCTGTCGAACCAAATGATGCCCCTAGTCGGCGAGATCTTCAGGAACACTCTATCTCCAACTGTGAATTCTAGTAGCCGTCTGCTACTGTCTTCCCAGTGCTTCTGCCGATCCTGTACAACTCTGAGACGCTTCCTGATCAATCTGATCTTCTCAGCTGAGTCTACCACCATCTCTGGCCCAAGCAAAACCCTCTCGCCAACGTCGTCCCAAGATAAAGGTGTGCGACATCTACGCCCATATAGTACCTCGAACGGGGTTATCTCGATGCTAGCCTGATAACTGTTGTTATAGGCAAACTCCACTAGATGTAAGTGATCCTCCCATGAACCGCCGAAGTCGAGTACGCAAACCCGCAGCATGTCCTCCAGCGTCTGAATGGTCCTCTCGGACTGCCCGTCCATCTGTGGATGATAGACGGTGCTGAACTTCAACTGTGATCCCAAGCTCAGCTGTAGACTCCTCCAGAAGTGTGATGTGAAGGGCTGTCTCTGTCTGAAACGATGCTCACCGGCACCCCGTGAATCCGCACAATCTGCCGCATGTAGAGGTCTGCAATCTTCTCGGTCGACAGCCCAACCTTGAACGGAATAAAATGAGCAGACTTTGTCAGTCTGTCCACGATAACCCAAATAGCATCATTTCCACTGGGTGTACGCGGTAAACCAGAGACGAAATCCATGGTAATATGCTCCCACTTCCATTCCGGAATAGGTAAAGACTGGAGTAATCCTGCTGGTCTCTGGCGCTCTGCCTTGACTTGCTGGCACACAAGGCATCTGGAAACAAATTTGGCAACCTCTCTCTTCATCCCATACTACCAAACATACTCCCGCAGATCCTTATACATCTTGGTAGATCCAGGATGAATAGAATACTACGACTGGTGGGCCTCCTGTATCACCTCCTCCCGCAAATTCTTGGGCACACACAACTGAGTTTCGTGCCTCAGGGATCCATCGTCTGCAATGGTAAAGTCGTCGAGCAATCCTGTCTCTGCCTGGCCTCTGAGACATCAGAGTCCCTCATCTAGAAACTGGGTCTCCTTGATCTTCTCTATCAGTCCTGACTGTATCTGCATGTGCATCAGCCGTCCTACAACTCCTGGGAGAACAATTTCAATCCCCAGACTCTCAAGATCCTCCAAAAGATACCGATCCATAGTGAGATATATAGCAACAGGATATCGACTGAGAGCATCTGCTACCACATTTGCCTTCTCAGGATGGTACTGTAGATTGATGTCGAAATCCTTCATGAGTTCCAGCCATTGTAGGAGCATAAAAAGTGCTTCATAAGAATGAGTCAAAGAGATGGATCATTCCATTCAAATTGATCCACTTTACGCCAAAGAGAGGTTAATCACTTTACGCCTGAAGCAGGCTAATCATTTTACGCCCGGGTCAAAGCTAATGGTTTTACGCCTAAGACAGGCTAGCCACTTTTACGCTGGACAAAGCTGTCAAGTCTTGTATTTAATACAAAGTCTGACATGAAGATTTAATGATGGCGTATATCTCAGAAATCGAAGGGATTTGTTTTACACAGAGACCAATTTATCGTTTAGTATGTGGACTGAGCTATTTTTACGCTCATAATATGGCTTCTTTTACGCACGGAGACTATATGAGTTTTTACGCTCAAAAGTTGACGTGTGCGTAAGGTTTATTTGAGCTACTTTTACGCTCAAGGTTATTTAACAACCACTTTACGCGAGAAGTCCATGTCAGGGCTATTTTACGCCTAGTCTACTACTTTACGCTCAGGGTATATTTGGGTTGTTTTTACGCCCTATTCTTCTTCACCAATTCAGAACGTGGTTTGCATACATGGCTTTCATGCCACATATCTCGAAGAACGTGTGTACGTGCATCCTATTCTTACTGAAATGATGGGACACGTGTCAACGTATGCAGAGGATGACTCCAATCATGGATGACAGTTGTTAGCGTAAAGACGAAACTTTTGCTGAGTTTTTACGCACAAGAGCCCAAGTCTATAAATAGATTGATTTTTCTCATATAACGGGGACAGAGAGAAAGGATAGAATACATAGAGATCAGAGCCCAGAGACTTTGATTTTCGGAGCATTCTTCTTCAACTTTTCTTCCAGAACAGAGTGAAGCAAAGCAGGAAAGCATTCGGCCTCGCCATCAGTGCCCAAGTGCGTCGATACCTTTTTGGTGACTTAGTTCTTCCAATTCACTACAAAAAAAGTGAACTTTTGGGACGACACTATTAAGAACGCTAGTCTTAAACGTCCTATAAATTTAGTTTTTGGGACAACTATGTTTTTTGTAACAAAAAAAGAGTATTATTTGAGACAGATTCAAAAGTAGATCTCTTTTCTGGGACTATTAAAAAATTTCATCCCAAATAAATCTTAGGACCGTCCTAAGTAATCTCGACGGGAATACCAAATATTTGGTGGCTCATTACTCTTCTTTTTGGGATTAATTTTTTCGTTCTTCTTTTGTCTCCTATCCGTTGGATCTCCCAGTAGAAATTCCTACCATTGAAAAATTTAACCCATGCCCTAACCCTACATCACATACTTATTTCTTTTTTCCCAATCAACTCTCACATCCTCTCTCTCCCTCTCTCTGTCTCTTAACTATTTTTCCCAATCCTCCCTCACAGAATTATCTTCTTTTCCAATCAACTCTCACATGCTCCTTCTCCCTCACTCCGATCTCGTTTTCATACTCACCATCAGGTGTCTTGTTCCCTTTGCAACTCAGGTTAGTCTCTCTCCCTTCAAAGTCTTGCACAATGGGTCAATACAAAGCCAAGAATGTTTTGATCCTCATTTCTGTTCTCCTGGTCGAGTACCATCCCAATCCGTTGAAGTCTACCTTCGGATTTTGCGACGGCGGCTCGGACCAACGACGACAATGACGCCAGAGAAGGGAGAGATGGGCGTTCCTGAACGTCGGATCCAATCACTATTGACAGCCCTAGGTGAAATAGTTTTACTTTTTTTCCTAATAAATTTATTTTATAGATTTAGGTTATGGAAGCATCTTATTTGCTTGTTCTATTTGTAAAAATTAATAGCGAAGAAAAATATTTTAATTGATGTTTTTTCATATATATATATATATATATATATATATATATATATATATATATATATATATATATATATATATATATTTATATTTGTGTGTGTTGTTTTTTGCCTTCTCCTAAAATTTTGTCATGTAAAGTAAAAAATTTAGAGTCAAATAACTATTGTAACTTATATAGTTTTATAGGATAAAAATATAAGGGAATGAAACTTCATTTTTTCTATTCTTTTGATCAGTTTAATTTTGGATTAGAAAATCAGAGTGAATGGTAGGAGTTTAATTATGGGTAAAACAACAAGATTGTCGAAGAATTGAAGGATTTCTAGCTCAATCGGTGGAAAAAACGAGATCCGTTCGAGAGTGGAGAGAGAAAATTAGAGGGAAGAGGGCGAGATACTGTTAAAAATTAAAGCAGGGATTTAGGTTGTCGGTGTCGGAATTGCTTTGGCGATTTTAAGCGGCCATGGATAAAGAACAGGGATTTAGGTTGTCAGTGCCAAAATTGCTTTGTAATGTAGTCTGAAGTCTTCAAAAAGACTACAATGGTGCTAGTACATTAATAAGTTGCATGCATTTAGAGAATATGAGAATGATTTATTCTATTACTGCATTAATACTCAGGCGAGCATCCCTACATTCATCATCCATTACATATTAGAGGTATCCAGTTTACTCAAGTGATACCCCTACCTTTGGATCATGATGAGTCCCATAAGCAAATGTCATTTTTTCTTAAGAAGAGGATATATTTTAGCCATGTTGTATGGACAGGTACTCAACACAACCCATTTCAGACATAGTGACATGCAATCGACACCTATTTTGGTGTCTCCTAGTTATTGGTGTGTCTTTTTGGATCGACAGAGCTTCTTCCTAGGCTTTGACCTATGTTGCATGGTCACAATACGATCGCAACAAAATTAAATGTTATAGACGCACGACATAGACACCGGTAACTATTTTTGGAGTGT
The DNA here is from genome assembly GCA_029216955.1 of Iris pallida. Lineage (NCBI taxonomy): Eukaryota > Viridiplantae > Streptophyta > Magnoliopsida > Asparagales > Iridaceae > Iris > Iris pallida. The sequence goes on along the minus strand of JANAVB010037018.1, from coordinate 4,572,740 downwards.
CCAGGTTGTTCCCATTTCATCTCTGATTCTATCACTTGGTTCCAATACGCGTCCGACACGGCATACATCTGTGATTGTCTATGCTTCCTAGGTCACTGATGATATGCTGGGCTGTTTCGGGATAGAGTTTATGGATCTGAGTTTGTTGTGTTTGTACAGTTTTATCTTTTCTGCTTCCGATCATTGGGTACAGGAAGGTGCTGGCTTTGTTGCGTTACTTGTTGAACAATATCGCTTTGTGGTTGTTGTGGTTTATATCTACAAGTTAGTTTTTTCCTAATTTTTCTTTTAGGGGTTCGAAATTAGCCTAAACTATCACATCTGGTCGTTATTAATGTCATTTTTAAAAAAAATATTCCATAAAGATGGTACTTATGAAACTTATTACCAAACCAGCCATGTTTCTAAATTCATATTTACGAAAATATCTAACATTAGTGAAATCACATTTTGTTTTCAACAACATGACTTATTAGACATGCTGGACGGACTTTAAATCGTGTTTCAAAATGCAATTAAAAAAAAGGATGGTACATTGGTAACATGTTTCAGAACTAGCACTTTTATAGAATATTTGTTTAAAAAAGACATTATTTTTACAAGAGTACTAATGTGCATATCGGATAAATGTCAATTTTACTTTTTGTTGCATTCTTATTCTATCTATTTTACTTCATATTGATGTTCACCCTCTTTTTTGTAGTTTACAACTAATGAGTGGATATAATTCATTAACTCTGCAGTATCCTTCTTGTAAAGGCTTTCAGTTTTGCTATTGAAGGACACTACAGCTGCCCTGCGAGCATGTGTTGTATTTTGCTCCAATCCAGCTCAATATTATATTCATCAATGTAATCCCCTTATCCTATTTCTTTTCAATAATTGAATATAATTTTGTAAACTATTATGATCAAGATCTAAGCATCTTTTTGACAGATATTTGGAGAGTCTATATGCCTTTTCTTCACTTAGAGGAGTATACTAATTCTCTGGTGCTAATAATATGCCTTTCCTTGATTCATAGTAGACGGTTTAGGCTTTCCAATACATTGTTGTTGGCTTAAGAGAGATTCGTTTGTGTGTGTATATAAATATTTGTGTCTACTAGGAGAGTTTTTGTACAAAATCCTAAAACAACCTACCTTATATGCTTCAATTTGGTAATTAATTGATTTTTTTGTCTTTTCTATTATCATTTAATTGATATCTTAGTTGAACTTCATCTTCTAATAACCGGATTGCCCGATTTGACACATTTGACTATCCGGACCAGGAACCCACACCATTTGTGGTCGTAGTATCTGAGTTCCTGGGGAGGCAGGGGGCCGGTAACTTCAGATTGAACTTCACTTCTGGCCTCTATGGGTATATATATTAACAACGCCATGTATAAACCATAAATTCATTCCAAGTAGTTATGAAACTTCACACGAGTCAATTTGGATATTTCTGAAATGATATGGCCCATTAGATAATATTTGGCCAGATATTGTAACAATGCTGCAACCCTCTTGGTTTATACTATCATACTCTGAGTCATGCCATTATTTACTGAACTCTTTTTTCTTCTTGTGTAGGATGCAGATTTGATCATGTTAGCTCTGGCTACACATGAAGTGCATTTTTCGATCTTGAGAGAGGTTAGTATGCATCCATGCTATTTTCATTGTTCTGCCTTGTCGAAAGATGTAACTAGCACACAATTCTATCTACTGCTATCACGCTTTCGTAGTCATCCCTTATATCTCTTAGTTGTTTCCATTGGTTTGTTACCCTATTATCTTATAGGATGAACACACACACACACACACACACACACACACACACACACACATATATATATATATATATATATATATATATATATATATATATATATATATATATATATATATTTGGATTTTATGTTGAAGTCTTTTGGTTATCAGGGATTGGGTTTATTGCTTCTTTTTACTGCACCCCACTTATATTTTTATAGCCAGTATTATATTGCTGATGTACATGGATACTTTTATTTCTTCGTAAATATTGGTTTTATTCATGTTGTTTTTCTTCTGTATCAGGTCGTCTTCACTCCTGGGCAGCATGATAAGTGTTTCTTGTGCGATCAAATGGGCCATTTAGCTGCAGATTGCTAAGGAAATGCAAAAAGAAAATCTGGTGAGTTTGACGAGAAGGGTGAGAATACTACTCCAGCCAAAAAGCCTTTCCAGGTTTGTTCCTTGCTAGCTTCGATCAATACTTATTATATTTTTCAAGTTTCCATTCACTTTGGCTTCATTTATAGCATGTGCTTTTATCATAATATTTAGATTTTTTGCAGTTTCTCCACATCTGGACTCTTCGGGAGTACTTAGAATATGAATTTAGAATTCCTAATCCTCCTTTCGAGATCGACTTTAAATGCATAGTTGATGATTTCATATTCATTTGTTTCTTTGTTGGAAATGATTTTCTCCCGCACATGCCGACACTTGAAATTCGTGAGGTTTGTTCTTTTTTTCCATGCCCAAGTTATATCAATTGTTTCCAGGGAATCAATCCACTTTTTGTTACATGGATAAAGGTTTATGGACCTTGCATAAACTTTCTGCATTCATATAAATTGTAGCCTTTTTTTTGTTCCAACAAGAATGTGCACTAAATTTCACATATATCTGTACTTTATGGACAGGGTGCGATCAATTTGCTGATGGCCGTTTATAAGAAAGAATTCGAGTTGATGGGTGGCTATTTGACGGATGGATGCACGGTAGATGGACATCCTTTTGCATTTGCATATACATGTGCACCAAAACTAACAATTAGAATTTTGATTTTAATTCTATGCTGGTCTTTTGATGAGTGACGTACATTTTCTTTCTTTTGCTAGCCAAATTTAAGCAAAGTCGAGCATTTTATTCAGGCTGTGGGTGTTTGCCATGAAATATAAAAGAGCAGAACAATTATCGGAGGACTGGACTTTTACTTCACGTTACAAACTCGCTTGTACAAAGAAAGCCTAGGGACGAAAGCCTAGGTACAGCAGTCTAAGTACAATTGTTTATTTTAGATTCTGGGAGGTGACGATAGAGGCTCGGGAAAGCGACGGCCGCTCTGCCTTACTCCTTGGACGATCGGTATGCAGCCTTGGCTCCAGAAGATTGCTCGGCGTTGAAAAAAAATGCTCTCTTTGCTCTCTCTCTGCTTTTTCTCTCCAAGTATTCTGGTGCTCTCTCTCTGATCTCGAAAAGTGCTCCTTTCTGTATGTATATGTGCGTATGTCCCTGTTGTAAGGGAATGGCACCCTGCTATTTATAAGAATGGGGGGACCTCATTAGGGTTTACAATGATTGTCCCTTAAAGTGGCGACGGCCTGTTGCTCGATCAATCTGGGCCATTAATCTTGAGTGTGATGAATCTGGGCCATTTAGTGTTAGATTACCTCAAATCCTATCAGTAATTAATGCTGATTGGAATAAATCTCCATGATGATGATCTGCTGATGTCTGCGAATCTGAATGAATAAATTTAATTCATTCTCCTGCCATGTGTCCCAGATTATTGGGATTTAACCCAATCTTTGATTGTAGCAAATCTGGGAAGTTGATTGGCTTTATGACACGTGTTCTGGGAGTCACTGAGCCGTATAAGGATTGAGCCGCATAAGCCTGGCCACGTGTCAGGGCTGCCTGGGGAGTGGCCTCCGAGTCTTCGAACCACATGATAATCTGGACCATATAATAGGTAGTAAGCTGCATGGAGATGATCCTTGTGAGCCGCATAGGGCTGACCCTTGTGAGCCGCATAAGGCTGCGTCTGCTTGAGCCGCATAGGGCTGTCTCGATCTGGGCCGCATAGGACAACTTCAGCCTGAGCCGCATAAGGGGGTCTCTGCTCGAGCCGCATATGGCTGTCCACGTGTCTAGGCTGCGTGGTATTTTCTGGATCTCGGTGGGGTGTTGTGCCAGAGATTTTCTTTGATTTCCTAGGATTCTGTCATTATGACAGTCATAATTGCCTCTTTATGTCAGGCCTGTCGTTTCGTCAGAGTGGTCAGTCGTCCAAGCAATTAATGCAGTATAGTACGGAGGGGAGAACTGTTTGCAAGCCACGTACCTTCTCGTCTTGAGCCGCATGGAGATCACAGAGCCGCATGGACTCGTTTGAGCCGCATGGATCTTTTGAACCGCATGGGCTATCTGAGCCGCATGGAGTTCCCTGGCCGCATGGATCTTCTTTTATTATTTTCCATGCTTCTACAAGACCCCCTTCAAAGTTTTCAATTTGCAAAATTGAAATACTTTGAATAAGAAGCATGGCCGTGTGGAAGCTCTTTCTAGCCGCATAGATGTCTTAGCCGCATAGATGTCTCGACCGCATGAAAGTTTCAGCCGCATGGCCGTTTGAGCCGCATGAGCTCTTTGCCACATGTGAAGGTCTTTAATTGCCTCCTAGTTCGTTTCAGCGCCGTCTTTAGAGGGGAATCCCAAGGGCCGGTTTATTAATTCTTTTGAATTTTATGCCCTGGGTGAATCTCGGAAACTAAATTCGAGGAGTCGGCTTTGCCTTTTACGAGGCGGTTACTAGTCCACGTGTCCTCCTTTTCTCGTCCTCCTATAAATAAGTGGAGTTTGGAGAGAGAAAGGGCCTCTTTACTTTCTCTTTTTCTTCAAATTTTCCCTATCCCGATCGTCCTTTTCTTCTACGATAACTAATGGCTCCCAAGAAGACCGTGGCAGCAAAGGGCAAGAAGGCGGCCTCTTCATCGATTGCAACGACGAAAGGCAAGAAGACTACTTCTGCCTCAACTGCGGTCGTTCCTCCGCCGGTCGTCATACCCGATGTTCATCCTGACGTTCATCCCTCCATTATTGGTAAGGATATTGTACGAGTTAAAGAACCCTAACTGTTATGGCTACGTCGCATATTCTATGCACGAGCTTTTGTGAGCTTCATGTTTGTCCTATGGCTGGGCTGCGAGCCGCATAAGAATAGCCATTATGTCCGCATACGTGCTTTGCCGACGAAGCCGCATAAGCAACGTTGAGCCGCATGGACTTTCTTTGAACGGAGCCGCATAAGTGTTCTTCTGCATCTTGAGCCGCATGAGGCTTCGTTAAGTTGGAGCCGCATAAAGCTTCATTATATTGGAACCGCATAGATGTTTTCTTGAGCCGCATGAGGCTTGGAAGCTCCCAATCATTTCTTTTTATCCATCTTTTTAACTTATCTTTCTCTGTCTTCTTTTCAGTAAATCTGCCGGTAAATGCTGCTGGAGAACTCATGGTGGGTAGTGCCCAAGCTGCTCTGGGTTATAGGTACGACCATATTGTTCAGCATATGACGGATCAGTTTTCGAGTGACGAACCTTCGGCTAGACTGAATGCCATTAAGAACCAGCCTTTTCATTTCCTTAACGCCATGATGAACTCTGGGAAATTCGAAGGGGAATATTTGAAGCCTGCGTTCTTTTTTGGAGACGCCTTGACTGTGGAGAACAGTCATGTTCTGGAGGTGTGGGAGAATTGGAGTTTTGTTCCTAACGGGATGGCGATCCGCATCCCCCAAATGGAGCGACACTTCCCATTATCTTGGTTCAATATGCTCCCATTGAACCGAAAGATGGAAGAGACTTTAACCCCTACCCGAGGTAGGATGTTTGTGGGAAACATCCATTATAACAACAGTCTGAAGTCAGTGACCGTCGGCAAGGTGCACACCAGCTGTTCTGTAACGGGATTGGTCCCAGGTACTTTCTTGAATGTGGCGGGCCCCAACTTCATATTTTCTACCGCTGATACTTTTATAAATCAACTTGCTCGGAAGGCTCCTACCCCATTGGCCGGTTGATGCTCCCCAGTTGGATACATCCTATTCCCTCGTGGACCAATCTGTCTATGTGGATCGTGCAGAAGTATGAGGCCTTTTTGTGTGAGATTGGCCTTTACCATGCTATTCGAGGCACCAGTCATGGCTTATCTATAAACAAAAATTGTTCATGTCTCTGCTGGAGATGTATAACTGCCGTACGGGAACCTTCTATACACCAGTAGGGGAAATGGGGCTCGCGCTCCATGAAATGCACGCAGTCTCCAAGCTTTCTTAGGGGATGAAGCTTTTGAAGCGTATACTCCCACTAATGAGGAATTTGAAGATTTAGAAAGACGGTATCCCGACTTCGTGGCTCTTTACCATGAGATATTGTGCCACTATAGCACATGTCATCAGATAGCCTGAAAGGATAGCAACTCGGAAGGGAATGCTCCCCACACCAAGGACTGGGTGTACTATCTCTTCCCGACGGATGCCTCAGGTCGAGTTACCTCTTGTCGTCCTCGATCCCGGGAGGCGGTTAAAGACTTGGTGTCGTCGGCTAAGAGGGTGGCCACCACCAGTGACAGATTCGGGAGTAAAACTGACTCTTTTGGTTACTTTTACCAGGATACCCAAGAGCTGTCAGAGAAGGTGGTTCTGGCAGGATTTTTGATGATATGGCTGCAAAATTGTGTAGTTTCTGGAGGGGCTGGTTCTATCGAGAGAATCAGTCGTAACTTCATCCTTCCGGCTGTGAAGTTAGTTTTACGAATCAGGCTAGCTCTCCTCCCGGCCATGGTGTGCAGCATACATCGTGGCCTTCGCACCTTCACATCTAAGGTCATCGCTCGCGACGTGACCAAGGATTTTGAACGGACTGAGTTGCCCTATCACTATTTGATGGGGTGGCTGTTGATGCATTATCCGTCTTTGATGAGACCGGGCTCTGAAGATGGTGTAACTGATGATGACGCATTTATCTTCCGTTATCGTGATGAGCCTTGGGAGTATGAGACCATGCGGGCTTGCCGGATGGCATTGGCGAAGGCAAATATGTATCATATTTTTGTATCCGTCCCTCGCTTTACTGCTAAGGACATAGAGGCTGTACATCTTGACGGTATTGTGCCCCCTCAACTTCTGGACGGCCAGATGCTCCTGTGGCTGCGTAACATCCGCCCCGTACATCTGGTGTATCGTAACCGCAATACTGTTTTTCTGGAGCCTTATCTACCTAGCAGGTTTGCCCGACAGTTTGGATACAGCCAACTTTGTCTAGACAGCCCCAGCTGCTGTCTGGGTTTTGAAGGTAGCCTTCTTGATGGTATCAGGGCTTGGCAATACTACGATACATTCCATACCCGTACCATTTTCTTGGTCCCTGCCATTAAGGCGTCAGTGGAGATCTTTTACATGGCAGCTTTGTATCATGTTATGGCGAACAAACCCCCGGTCGGTTTTAACCCAGGTGCCAGTTTTATTGTTGGTACCGGCCTGGAGGAAGGATCTCAAGGGGCCAAGAAGAGAAAGACTAGAGTCGAAGTGCCAGATTTGGATTTCGCTGCTGAAGATGATGAAGGTAACGAGCATGATGGAGATGACTCTATCCTTCCAGTGGCAGACGTAGAGGTGGATCAGCCACCTACTTTGTCAGATGAGATGTTGGGGGATCAGTCACCCGTTGCGCCTGGCCCTACTCTAAAACATAGCAGGAAAGTTTCTCTTGTTGGCGGTATTTCTCGTTCTCGAAAGTTGGTTGCGACCAGACACCGTCAGCTAACTATAAGAGAAAGTGGAGAAGAAATTAACCCCGCGTCAGAGGTAACCAAGCCACTCCCGACCCTTCCTTCATTCTTTTCTTTTAGCTTCGATTTTAATCATCTTCTTTTCTTCTTGTAGGTGTCAAGAGAAGAAGAAGAGTTTCAAGATGCCGAGATGGTAGCCCGGGATGACGGGGGTTTTAATGAACCTGTCCCTGAAACTGCTGAATTTTATCGAGATGACGTTGATCCCGTCGTACTTCCCTCCGGGATGGCTGGGATAGAAGAACCTGCTGAATCTAACTCGGGTAAGGAGGTCATGTCAGCTACGCACGAGCTGCAGCCTCCATGTTCCTCTCCTGGTAAGATAAGCCGGATCTTATCTCGCGAGGAGGCCTATCTGCTCTATCATCATATCCTTCAGGTCACGTCGACTGACCATTGTTCTGGGTATACAGGTCCGGCCTCTCCGGTGCTGAGGATGGACAATATTGAGACGAACTATATCGAAGGGGCACCGGTGGAAAGGAGTGTACTTCCTCCTCTTTCGGCTCGTCTTGAGGGGCCTCATGTGGGCTCGAGTTTAGAAAATCGGGTGATGGGACGGCCAGGGCAGGGGACGATGGTCCTTTCATCCTCTTCTGCTTGGGTGGCTCCGAGGGTCGACCTCTCTGCCCTACCGAGTATCCAGGCTCTTCGGGTGACGGAGGAAGGGTTATCCGTTATCCGTGCGTCGTTCTGCTCGGATTCCATCCCCCTGGTGGCAAGTTCTAGCATCACTCCTCCGATATTGCCAGCCACGCTTCCTCTGACGTCGTCCTCTACAGAGGTCTTGGATGACGCGTTACAGGACGTAGTTGCCAGCTTTCACCATCATTTGAGGAGGGGAATAACGGCTACTGTGGAAAGAGGGACCTCTTTCGTCTTGTCCCGACAATGCGCCCAGGGTCAAATTGATATCCTTAAGACTCTTCTTGGTGGTGCGGGGCTGGCGGCACTCCTGGAGGTGAAGTTATTGGAGACTGAGCAGCTGGTGACCCAGCTGCAGGTGCTGCGGCAGGCTGATTTGTCCGATGTTATAGATCGGGAGCATGGTTCTCTCATTGCTACTATAGAAAAGACAAGGGCTGCTCGGGATAAAACCAGGTCGACCGTACTGAAGGACCTTCGCGATCTGTCTAATCGATATGATCAATTGAGCCACGCGGGCGAAGATGTCATGGCTCGGGAAGCGGCTGCCTCCCGTGGTATCACTGACACGCAAGAGCAGATCCTTGAGCTTCAGAGGAAGCTAACTTTCTTGGAGTCTGAACTTGAGGCTGCCCGTATTGATAAGGAGCTGATTATTCAGGAGGCTGACAGAGTCAATCGGGCTTCGACTGACCTGGAAGTTGCTCTGAAGAAATTGGAAGATGACTGGCAGGAGCTGATGGGCTTGGATGATGCAGAGCGGTTATCCCGGGAGGCTGAGTGTCGAGTTAAACAGCGACTCGAACAGGAGGCCATCCTAGTGAAGAATCGTCTTTTGGAATTGTGTAATGCTGAGCTATAGTCGGCCTTTTCTCCTTTTGTTTCCTTTCTTTTCTTTTCCCTTTTTTTTAAGAGGGACGTGGTCCCGAAACATGTAATGCTTTTTTTTTCTTCCTTCGAATAAAGAGTACTTTCCATTCTACCCTTTATTCGTATTGCTTGTTGTGCCTGTGATATGATGGTGGTGTTTGCCCCGCACGGGGGACTTGTTTATGGACTCGTCATCCATGGCATACCTTGGTTTTAGGTACGGATAACATGTTTGGTTAGGATACCTGGAGCAGCGATGACAACGTGGTCATGGGTGCTCTCGGTATCGGGAAAAAGAATGCCGTAGAGCAGCTGGGCTCCCGGGGCATGATGAGATGGTAGGCTTTAGCCGAGGATATTTGTGGGCCTATTATCCTTGGCGTACCCTGGCTTAGGATACGGATAATAGGATGAAATAGAACCAACATATTTGCTCAGAGGTTATGAGGACATGGCAAGCATGAGAGTTTTATCGTGGAACCTTCCTACTCAGAGGTAATGAGGACATGGCAGGAGTGAATTCACGGAGGATATTTGTGGTCAACAGAGGACATTTGTGGACCTATTATCCTTGTCGTACTCTGGTTGTGCGTACAGATAATTGGTTGAAAGGGAATCGACATACTTACTCAGAGGTAATGAGGACATGGCAAGTATGGAGATTTCTTCTACGGAGCCTTCCCACTCAGAGATAATGAGGACATGGCAGGAGTGGGCTCAATGAAGAGGGGGTACATAGAACGACTCAGAGGTAATGAGGACATGGAAGTTCTATGTAGGGGTGATTTGTTTTTGGCGGAAGTGAAACGACTCAGAGGTAATGAGGACATGGCCGTTCTGGTAATTTGTGGATCGATTACCCTTTTTGTGCACTGGAAGTGCGGGTAGTGGATCATGAGGGAGGATCTCTTCCAGGAAGAAAGTTCAGAGGTATGATCATACATGACTTACTATCTGAAAGAGTGACCGGAATGTGAGTTCAAAGGCACCAGCGGGTACATGACTCGATATTGTGAAAGTGTGAGTTCAGTGGTACCAGCGGGTACATGACTCGATAATCTGGGATATTGTGGATGTGAGTTCAGCGGCACGAGAGGGTACATGACTCAAAAATCTGGAGAATGATGAGTGTGAGTTCAGCGGTACCAGCGGGTACATGACTCAAAAATCTGAAGAATGGTGGGGTGAGTTCAGCGGTACCAGCAGGCACTTGACTCACTGATCTGGAGAATGTCGTTTAGACATAATATTTCTTCAGAAACTTGCCGTTGACGGGCTACATGAGCAAATCCCCGTTTTGCTTGGCGAGGCGGTAAGCACCGTTGGAGAATACGGCCCCGATGATAAATGGACCTTTCCATTTTGGCTGAAACTTGCCGATGGTCTTGTGAGCCATGACCATCGGCCTCCGGACTGCCATAACAAGATCGCCCACTTGGAATGTTCTGATTTTAACCTTCTTGTTGAAGGCTCCAGAGATGCGTGCTTGGTATAGTTTGATTCTTTGCTGAGCTAGGAGGCGCTTTTCATCTAAGGCCTCCAACTCTTGTAGTCGGCGTCGGTAGTTATCATCCGTCGTCAATTGATGAGTGAGGGCGACGCGGAGTGAGGGTATTTGAGTCTCCAATGGGAGAACTGCTTCACTCCCGTACACCAGGGAGAATGGTGTGTTCCCGGTAGCTGTTCGGACTGTAGTACGGTACGCCCATAAACATTTACCGAGCTTCTCGTTCTAGTCGCGTTTGTTGGTAGAGACAAACTTTTTGAGGAGTTTGATGATTGTTTTGTTGAATGCCTCTGTCAACCCGTTCGCTGCAGGGTTGTACGGTGTCGAAGCAATATTCTGGATGCGATGTTTGTCGCAGAATCGATAAAAAGCGTGACTTGTAAACTGCGGACCATTATCGTAGATGATCCTTCGGGGCAGTCCAAAGCGATAGATGATGTGATGCTTGAGGAAGCTGATCACGTTTGAGGTTTTGACTTCTGCAAGTGGCACAGCTTCTGCCCATTTGGAGAAGTAGTCTGTGATCGCAAGTATGAAGCGATGTCCACGGGAGGAAGGTGGAGTAATTGGACCGATGATGTCCATTCTCCATGCTTCGAAGGGCCAGGATGCCACTGTTGGATATAGAAATTCGGATGGCTGGTGAATGAAGTCCGCGTGGACTTGGCAGGCTTTGTATTTTCTCGTATAGTCTATCGCATCTGCCACCATCGTGGGCCAGTAGTAGTCCATTCGGCGGAGACGGTCTTACAATTTAGGGCCAGGCTGATGGGCCCTGCAGACACCGTCATGAGCTTCTCGCACGGTTTCTTTGGCTTCTGCGTTCGACAGACACCGAAGCAATACTCCATCATAGGATCGGCGATACAGCATTTTCGTCTCTGTATCGTAGAAGAATCTGAGGGAACGCCGTTTGATGGAGGTGGCTTCCTTTGGGTTCTCGGACAGGATGTCGTAGACGACGAAGTCGATGAATGGTTGTCTCCAATCGGGGGCATCATCGATCGTCTGGGTGGAATAACTCGCCATGAATTGCACGTTGTTCTTGGGGCAGGCCAGTTCGTGACCTATCACATCTACTGATTGATGAGTATGATTTGGCACTGCTAGGGAAGCGGCCAGACCTGCCAAGGCATCGGCTTCGATATTTCGGAGTCTGGGAACGTGCTCAATGAAAAACCCTTCAAACGATGAGATGATATCGATCGCTATCTGGTGATAGGGGATCATGTCTTCATGGAGGACCTCGTATGATCCCCGAATCTGGTTGACGATTAACTGAGAATCGTCGTATGCTTCAAGGTATTCTACCCCCAGCTCCTTTGCAAGTTGGAGGCCAATGACCAGAGCGTTGTACTCGGCCACATTGTTAGAGCAGGGTTCCGTAAGGGAGTAAGCGCGGTTAATCACCAATCCGGAAGGGGAGACTAGCACCACCCCAACTCCGACGACGATGTTGCCCTTGGGTCCAGTTCTCGAAGCACCGTCGAAGAACATTCGTCATATATCACCGTGAGAGGTTGTATGCGAGTCGGCGACCTCATCTGGGATTTCATCATATACTTTGGAGGACTCCGAGCCTGGTTGGGCTGCCAAAAAGTCTGCCAGGGCTTGGCCTTTGACCGCCTTTTGTGGGACGAAGATCATATGATAAGGGGATAGCAATATTGCCCATGTAGCGAGGCGAGAGCTGAGTGCCCCTGGTTTATTCATGAGGACCCTGAGAGGGTTGACTCGTGAGATCACATGTATCATTTGTCCCGTGATATAGTGCCGCATCTTCTGAATGGCAAACACCAGGGCAAGGCATTCCTTCTCTACTGCGGTGTATCGGTGCTCTGGCCCAATCATCATTCGGCTGAGGTAATATATGGCTTGTTCATGGCCTGCATCATTGTTTTGTCCCAACAGGGCTCCGAAGGAATGCTCCATTGCTCGTACGTAGAGCAGGAATGGTTTTCCAACAACCGGGGCCACCAGGACTGGAGGGTTTGAAAAATATTCTTTGATGCTGTCGAAGGCCCGCTGACATTTTTCGTCCCATACGAACGAGACGCCTTTCTTTATGAGGTGGGTGAATGGTCGGCATCGCCCGGAGAGGTTAGAAATGAACCTCCTAATGTAAGCTAGCCTCCCTTGAAGGCCTCCGAGTTTGCGGAGATTTCTCGGGGGACCCATCTCCATGATTGCCTTTGTCTTCTCAGGGCCTACATGGATACCCTGGGCGGTGATGATGAAACCCAAGAACTTCCCGCTGGATACGCCCAGAAAGGATTTTGTAGGGTTCATTTTCAAATTGTGCGCTCGCATCAGGTCGAATACCGTCCTCAGATCATGCAGATGGTCTCCCTTATAGCGACTCTTGACGGCGATGTCGTCAACATAGCACTCCACCGTCTTGCGTAAGTGGCCTCTGAAGATGATGCTCATGGCTCTTTGATATGTTGCACCGACATTCTTCAAACCGAAAGACATAACTGTGTAACAGTATGTGCCAATCGGTGTTCGAAATGATGTATGCTTTTCGTCGTCAGGAGACATCTTGATTTGGTTGTACCCCGAGAAGCCATCCATGAATGACATACGTTCGAAGCCGCAGGTGTTGTCAATCATGATGTCTGTGATAGGGAGGGGGAATTCATCTTTGGGGCATGCCTCGTTCAGATTGCGGAAGTCGATGCAAATTCGAATCTTCCCATTCTTCTTGAGGATGGGTACTATATTGGCGACCCAATCCGGATGTTGTTCCTCACGAATGAAGCCGCTGGCTATTAGTTTGTTGACTTCGGTTTCGATCGCATCCATGATGCCTGGGCGGAAGCGTCGCTGTTGTTGCTTGACTGGCTTTGCGTTCGACCGAATGTTGAGCTTGTGAAGAGCAATATCGGGATTTAACCACGGCATGTCTTCATAGCTCCAGGCGAACACATCAATGTATTCTTTAACTAGTTCCAGCCGCGATTCTCGCTCTTCGTCTGTTAGGCTTTTACTGACGAAGATAGGTTTTGGAGAAGATTCGCTGCCGAGGTCCACTTGTATGACCTCATCTTCTGTAGGAGGTTCTCTCTGTTCGAACAGCTTTTTCCATTGTGCATCCAACTGTTGGGCCCACGGCTCTAGCTCGAGGATTTCAGGGATGTCTTCGTTTTCTTCATAAGCGTCGGCGAATGCCATGTTGACTGACAGGACTTGTCTGAATATGTCTCCGATGCTGGTATCAGAGTCAGAAGTTGGTGACCCGGTCGAATGTGAATGCCAGTCACATTCTTCATCTAAACTTTCAGGGGTCGTCGTAGGTGTAACATACCCTAATCCACACCGAGTTTTGCTATAGTAGTCCCGTAGTTTGCCAGCCGGGACCGGTGGCTTCAAAGGTAATCGTCGTCCAGTACCGTAGTTCAAGCCTGGCGTTGTCTCCAGATCATACCCCTGTTTCTGCATGAGATATTTGGATTGGGGGCTGTAAAGATACAGAGGCAGTCTTCCGGCATCTGATCCAAGGTCGACTTCTTCTATGGTGAAGGGATGCGGGTCGTCCTTCCGATCGAAGATGATTGGATGGTCCCCTCCCTCGATTATGCGGTAAGCGTCTTCCGCTGGAGTAAGCTGGATTGCGGTGTGCACATTTGTCACTTGTGTGTGGAGGTGAGTGCCTATACCGTGTTCCATAGCATACATCGTACAGAGCTTATTAAGCTCGAGGTAGTTCAAAGATAGCCCTTTATTGATGAAGTAAGGTATCTTTTCTAGGGAGATTACATCATTTGCGGAGGGAACATCAGTGTGGGCAGCCACATACTTGGCTAGCTCCGGTTCCTCTTCGGCTACCTCCTGTATAAACGATGACTGAGAGGACGACCTGGGCAGCTTGATCGTCAGTGGTTCAGCTGGTAGAGCAGAGCATGGAGTTGTTGGCAAACTAGCGACCCCCAGCTTGGTACTCGATGCTGGGCGGGGAGTGGTTGGTTCGCTAGAAGTTCCAGGCCTTGTATCGGGGTGACGACTCTTCTTGGAAAGGCGTATCGTCAATGGCTTGTCGGAGGGATTGAGCTTCTCTGTCTGCGGCTGGCCGACTCTTGGCAGCCTGATTGTCAATGGCTCTGTTGTGGGTCTTGGCATTTGGCCAGACCTTGGCAGCCGGATTATCATCTGCTTTTTTTGTGTCGAGAGGCTAATTGCGTCCTTACGCAGAGTGGCGGTAAGGGGTGCAGACTTGCCGGGTTTGCGAGCTTGGAGGTGGATCGTCAGAGGCTCTTCTGATCCTGTGGCTGTCTCGGTACGAGCTTGCACATATCCTTCACCAAGGTGCTTCTTCGATTGTTCGTACAGACAGGAGTCTGAGTAGTAGGATTCGACCCCTTTGAAGGGATCGATATCAGCAAATTCCGTCCTTACGAAGCCGTATTTGTCGACATATTTGAAGCACTGGTGCAGCGTGGAAGGCACGATCATATAATCGCGTATCCACGGGCGTCCCAAGAGGATGTTGTATGAAGTGTCTGCATCTATGACGTAGCAGGTGACCTCTGATTGGAGATCGCCAATTTGATACTTCAGACGAATCTTCCCAATTGGGTAGCTCCTGCCCGAATTGAAACCGCTGATGGCGGTACTTATAGGCGTCAGGCGATGCATTGGGATACGGAGATGATATAGCAGACCCTTCGGGATAATGCTTATGGAAGAGCCAGGATCTATGTGCATCCGATCCACCTTTACGTCGCCGATGTATCCAGTGTAGTATAGCGGGCGATCATGCAGGTTGGTTTTGATGAGCATGTCCTGCGGAGTGAAGACAATATTGGGCATCGCTTCCGTGCAGGCGCTGTCTTGGAAATCTGCAGGCGGACTCCCTCCCGTGAGGTTGACCTGAGCCAGGAACGCGTCGGCATTTTAGAGTGCGTCGCTCAAAGCCGCGCGAACATCCTTTGAGAGTCTCAGAAGCTCGTATAATGATAACTTGGCCGGTGTGTTGGCCAATTGCGCCAACATGTCGAAGTTGTAGGGCTTCTCCAGCCCTTGTGATGCCTCTTTTCGGAGGGATTTGTCAAAGCGAGTCTCCCTCGACCTAGGCTTGTCGGTCGTCGGAGGCTAAGCCGGTCCCGGAGCGTCTATTATAGCGGGCTGATGATCTTCAGCCGGATTGTCAGCCACAGATTGGGATTGTACCACAGACCGTGTGATGACGGCTGTAGCTTCTTCGATGTCTGCCGAGATTGTGTGACAGGTCCTGACTTTTTGACTTTTCTTCTTGCAAATGGAAGATGGTGTGGGCTGAATCATTTCTGAAACCAAGTCTGGATGGATCCACATGACCTCCCCTCGGGATGTAGTGAGGGGCACTAGACCAGTAGCCTGATCTCTGGGAGGTAGAAGATTAGCAATCTCCATTGTCGCCAGAGGGATGGGGACTACGCCGTCTTGAGCTTCCGTCGGAGGGAAGCTGTCGAATTATACTGACACCATATTGGCTGCCACCGTTACCTCTTCGAAATCGATGGCCAGTGCGTTCGAATCGATGAGATTTTGGATGTACCGTTTTAGCTGGTAGCAGTCGTATGTAGAATGGTGGACGTAGCGATGATAATGGCAGTACTTTGGGTTCTCCATCTCTGCCGGCCGCGGTTCCCATCTTGGTGGAGGAAGCTGAATTCCGTCTCCTTGTATGAGCATGTCCAAGATGGGCTTGACGTGACCGTCTTCGAAGGAGTAAGTGATTTGCGGCCATTGTTTGTCTGCTGGCTTTGGCTCAGGTTTCTGTGCTGTATCGGCCACCATAGCCTGCTTACCCCTGCTGTCCCGATTGTTGGAGGGGCTACCCCTATTGTCGTTGTTGGGACGCTTGCCCTTGTTCTTTCTGTCCGAGATGTGTAGTCCCAATTGACGAGCCTTCTTCAACCGTTCTTCGGCGCTTGTGGCGCTGATGATGAACGTCTTCCAATCCTTGAATTGACTTTCGCCCATCCAGAGACTGATTGTTGGGAGCAATCTCTTTTGGCAAATTTCGATCAAGGAGGAATCGGGATTTCCAGATGGCAGCTTCATTACGGTTTGGCAAAACCGCTCGATATAGTTTCTTGTCAGCTCTTTCTCCCCTTGGACGACATCCATGAGGGTGGACATTGTGATGTCCTGTCCTACTTCATAGAATCTCTCCAAGAACATGCGCTTGAAACCGGCGAAGGAGTGGATGCAGTTGTCTGGCAGGTTGCGGTACCAGTCAAAGACGACCCCTTCCAATGCCCCGATGAATAATCGTGTGAAAATAGCATCGTCATGGGGCAGATGGTCGGTGGTGACCTCGAATTAAGTGATGTACCGACTTGCTGAGGTCTTGCCATCATAAGGATTGATATTGAACGGCTTATATCTTGGTGGGAATGGAACATCCCTCCATGCAGCAGGATATGGTTGCCGTATTCTGAGGTCTTGAGAGTTTTCTCGAGCGTGAAACATGGCTCGGAGCTTCTGGACCTCTCTTCTCGCTTCGCGGGCCTCGTCCACGGCGGTGGGGGCCGTTGTTTCAGGAGGATCGTTGCCCGGGTTCGGTGCTGCTGAATTTGAGTCCGCATTAACTGCAGGTCCCGCGCTTGTTTGGCCAGGCGTCCCCCCTTACAGAGTTGGAAGGGCCGCTTTGATCTCGTCCACAGACTTGACCAAGGCAAGCAAGATGGCTTTGAGCGTGTCGATGCGTTGGCGATCACTGGAGCCTCATTGGCTGCTGTCTGTCATGAACACCGTCTTCACATGAGGAGAGATAGACGGAGTGGTGGAGGAAGCGCCCTCCGAATCGTACCCCTATAGTGAGAAGTCATCAGGGTATGTGGGTATGTTCTTTTCTGATTCGGACTCGGAAGGAACAGTACCCCCAGTCTCTGAGTTTGCCTCATCTTGGGAGTTGTGGACGTCCTCGGAGACGTCGGGGTTTGCTGTATCTGATGGGAGAGTTGTCTCCTCCGGTTCGTCTTCTTGGAACATTGGATTGCTGTGGAGGCTCGGAGGGGTGCTACCCCCAGTCCCAGCAACCCCCTGTGTTGTGGACGACGAATCTCCCGCTGTAGCAGATTTCATCTTAGAGCGAGTACCTTAGAAAACTCCGGTGGTGGGCACCCGCTTAGACGACAGTCTTTTAGTCGCAGTGGTTGAAATCTTCGGGCTGGGAACGTTTGTCTTTTTCGCCCTTCCGTCAGCGGGAGCTTTCCGAGCAGAGTTGCAGGAGACGACGGAAAGTACCTCGTCTTCTGAAGATAGCTGAAAGACGGACTGCCGGTCTTCTCGCATCGTCGCATTATTGTAGCAGCAGTTGACGATGACTTGGGTGCAGTAACGTCCGTGGGAGAACTTTTTGCACCCCGATGCGTCTTCTCTTTCCTTGCGTTTGTGGAGGATGGCCTCACGCAAGTCAGACTGGTCTGAATTGACCATGCTCGCTCTCGAGATTTTGGGAGACTTTTGTGCACTTTTCTGTCCGTTTGCCACCGGGGGCTGGACTCGAGTGGTTCTGTACAACTTCCCATCTGAGGCCCGCATAACGGTATGCGGGACGCTCAGATGATCAGAGACAGGATCAGCGGACCGAGCGTGCCAAGCTCGCGCTGCCCTAGACTTTTTCGCTCTAGTGCGTAAAGGCACATAGTAGAAAGAGTCTAGGTGATGTTGGAGAGAGTCAGACATATCTTCTTGGGAGCACAAGAGATCAGGACCATAAGACAGGCGATCGAAGACAGAACTGCGCGGGATAGGAGTCATGCCGCCGTCCTCAACAATCTTCATGCGGCTGGCGGACGTAGCCGCATAGGCTTTCTTTATGCGGCCGGGAATCTCAGCCGCATGAGTCTTCTTTATGCGGCTGGATGATCTGGCCGCATGGATTTTCTTCATGCGGCTGGTAGATCCACCCACATGAGCCTCCTCCATATGGTTAGCAGATTTGGCCACAGGAGTGCTCGGCTTCTTCTCGGGGCGCATAGAGTCGCTCTTTGTCCCTGCAAGTCCAGCATCGTAGTGCTTTCCTCTGCCGGAGTTGGGGACAGCAGAGTTCTCTACGGCTCGAAGTAGAGCCGTATGAGAATTGCCTTCGCCGTCTTGGGTAGCAGAGAGTATCCCGACCAGAGCTTGTGGAGGAGCAAATGATTTTGGCCTCCACTCGCAGCGAACCTTCTTTTTGCCGGTTCGCTTCTGGATCGGGCCAGCGCTTTCTTCAGAGAGCATCTCTTCAAACGCCTGTTGGTCGAAACGGACGACCATCTTCTGTTGCGTGGAGCCAAGCTTGGCTGCATCCGACTGCTTCACCAACTCCTCAGCCGTGGAGAAGTTTGTCCCCAGCAGAGTCGCCATCGTGTTTGCCATGAAATATAAAAGAGCAGAACAATTATCGGAGGACTGGACTTTTACTTCACGTTACAAACTCGCTTGTACAAAGAAAGCCTACGGACGAAAGCCTAGGTACAGCAGTCTAAGTACAATTGTTTATTTTAGATTCTGGGGGGTGACGATAGAGGCTCGGGAAAGCAACGGCCGCTCTGCCTTACTCCTTGGACGATCGGTATGCAGCTTTGGCTCCAGAAGATTGCTCGGTGTTGAAGAAATGCTCTCTTTGCTCTCTCTCTGCTTTTTCTCTCCAAGTATTCTGGTGCTCTCTCTCTGATCTTGAAAAGTGCTCCTTTCTGTATGTATATGTGCGTATGTCCCTGTTGCAAGGGAATAGCACCCTGCTATTTATAAGAATGGGGGGGGGGGGACCTCATTAGGGTTTACAATGATTGTCCCTTAAAGTGGCGGCGGCCTGTTGCTCGATCAATCTGGTCCATTAATCTTAAGTGTGATGAATCTGGGCCATTTAGTGTTAGATTACCTCAAATCCTATCAGTAATTAATGCTGATTGGAATAAATCTCCATGATGATGATCTGCTGATGTCTGCGAATCTGAATGAATAAATTTAATTCATTCTCCTACCACGTGTCCCAGATTATTGGGATTTGACCCAATCATTGATTGTAGCAAATCTGGGAAGTTGATTGGCTTTATGACACGTGTTCTGGGAGTCACTGAGTCGCATAAGGATTGAGCCGCATAAGCCTGGCCACGTGTCAGGGCTGCCTGGGAAGTGGCCTCCGAGTCTTCGAACCACATGATAATCTGGACCATATAATGGGTAGTGAGCTGCATGGAGATGATCCTTGTGAGCCGCATAGGGCTGACCC
The DNA here is from genome assembly GCA_029216955.1 of Iris pallida. NCBI lineage: Eukaryota > Viridiplantae > Streptophyta > Magnoliopsida > Asparagales > Iridaceae > Iris > Iris pallida. The sequence continues at coordinate 4,552,912 of JANAVB010037018.1, read as the reverse complement.
TTGTGAGCCGCATAAAGCTGCGTCTGCTTGAGCCGCAAAGGGCTGTCTCGATCTGGGCCGCATAGGACAACTTCAGCCTGAGCCGCATAAGGGGGTCTCCGTTCGAGCCGCATATGGCTGTCCACGTGTCTAGGCTGCGTGGTGTTTTCTGGATCTCGGTGGGGTGTTGTGCCAGAGATTTTCTTTGATTTCCTAGGATTCTGTCATTATGACAGAGTCATAATTGCCTCTTTATGTCAGGCCTGTCGTTTCGTCAGAGTGGTCAGCCATCCAAGCAATTAATGCAGTACAGTACGGAGGAGAGAACTGTTTGCAAGCCACGTACCTTCTCTTCTTGAGCCGCATGGAGATCACAGAGCCGCATGGACTCGTTTGAGCCGCATGGATCTTCTGAACCGCATGGGCTATCTGAGCCGCATGGAGTTCCCTGGCCGCATGGATCTTTCTTTATTATTTTTCATGCTTCTACAGTGGGTTCCTATGAGGACAGGATATTCCAGAAGAGAGCTCGCTTGCATCAGGTGTGTATTCAGTGACTGGTTTTCTTTCTTTTCCCTCTATTATTCCATACATACTCCTACCTGCAACCTAGATGGATAGTTGTATTGCTTCCTTATGAATCGTTTGGGGTACTTAGATAGATTCTAAAAATGTCAGAATCCAAGGTCACAAGTGTTCCGAGATATTCATCTAACAAACTTATTACTGCTTCTCCAACTTAACTGTTCATTAAAGGTAGCTTTGCAATCTAATTTAAAAGTGGAAAAACATTGATTCAAGTGGTTTAATGCATGGAGGTACAATTTTCAGAAGGATGGTGCTCTTATTGCTATAGGAACATTATGTGATAAATTAAAGCAAACTGAACCTTACAAGTAAGAGCTAGAGCCTATGTTAGTGCAACATGTTTTTCCTGAGTTCACAAGCCATGTTGGCCATCTTAGAGCAAAGGTTAGATATTTACTAAACTTAAGGACCCTTTTGCCTTTATATATTTATCTTTCAACTCGTGTGCTATTTGTTACTCGAGTATCAAGCAACATAGATTGCAGGCCAATATGCCTATACCAATTTCTCTGATCAAAATAATTTTTGGAAAGCATTAAATTATTTTGTTGCTGGGTCAAGGGATACTGAACTTGATGTATGTGTTGATCTAGTCTTTGCATTGCTCCTTTGTTGAAGCATGCAAAGGTAGATTTTTCTTATTGGCTTTTTCTCACATTCTTTGCATTGCGCTCCTATGATATCTAATTGTGATTTTTATGTTCTTGAACAAGGCAATGAGGTTACATGACTACTAGTTTGATAACTTATCCATCCATAGGGCAGACAACTTATTCCTCTACCATCTTGATTTAAACACTAAAATCCATTTCATGTGATGAGAATTTTGCTATATGTTCTTGGTAGTAGAATTAATGCCAAAAGAAGTTTCACAACATACATGTTTCTTAAGCCCATTGTGCAACTACCATTCCGTACCTCGGAAACTGTTTTCCTCCAGTATTCTTTGTAACTAGAGGATGGAAAATTTTGAAATATTTTACTTCATTGCAGCATACTACTGAGGTTGTATAATAGGTTTATCTACTATTTGTATGATCAATGCTTCTTTAATCTAAAAATAATTGCGCGCCTCTCTAAGTTGGGCATGATTAGGACTTGTTCGAATTGTTAACTTCTACTTCTATTCTAACAATACCTTTGTATTTGAATCATCTAATTGTAACATATTGCAATAACCCTGCCAACCTTGTCAATGTTGTGGTAACATTTTTACTGGATCTCATCTTTGTGATTTCTTTCATTGTACATAAAATCTCCTTTTATGATTGTTGTAAGTATCCTTTCATATATATTGATACTAGACACATTTTCTTGATAATATTTTCTAGACTAATTGTTGTAAGTATACTTTTATGATAAATTTTTGCTTCTTTACATTGTTATTAGACACATTTTCTCAATGATTGATAAAATAATAAAATTTCTTGCTAATATATTGGCATGTTTTAATTTTATTTGCAGGTCCTTCAAAAGCATTATGGATTTACTTAAATGATGGGCGACGACTCTTGTGATGGAAAAAAATTTGGGTTAATTTTGTGAATGTTTAATAAATGATTCAAAAACATGGTGTAGTGTTTAATATTTTGGGTTCATAATTTTGTATGTAATGGTGGAGATGATGGGTTCATTTTGTAAGTGGTGGTATGGGTGATGTATTGTGTTTTGGATTTATTTTGGAAATGATTCTACAGGATGCTTAATGTTAAGTTTTTCTGTTGTTTATCAATTGAACATTATAGTTATATATGGAATTTGTTGTCGTCTACTTAATGTAATATGTTTTTTCTATTTTGTAAATGATAGTAAAGAATGCTTGATGTTGTTGAGTTTTTTTTGTATAGGAGCTCCGACACTTGGAGATACGTCTGAGGATAAGCTTGACAACGGCCATGACCATATGAATTATGTTATATGTGTATTTAAATTGTATGTTTTATAGCTGAAAAAATGCAAACAATAATTTCATAAGTATTACTTTTGGGACGATTATGTAATTGTCCTAGATATAAATGACATCCTTTTGTGACGCTAGCAAATTTGTTTAGGACGGATGTTATTCGTCACAAACTCTTTTATTTTGGGACCGTTTTGTAAACCGTCGTAAACATGTAATAATTCAAACTCTTTTGGTACGGTTACATTTTTCGACCCTAAAACCAAATTAGGACGGTATTTTTCGTCCTAAAACTTTTTGCCACGTCACCCTAATAGCACTGTCACTTACCGTCCTAAAATTCGTCCCAAATCATAATTTAGGACTGATTTGGGTCTTTTTAAGACGGATTTTTGGGGTCCCAAAAAGACACTTTTTTTGTAGTGATTGTTCCTCTTCTAGCAGTGATCTTCATCATCATCGTATGGTCCAAGGAACAAAGTGATCATTTACAGATCAGACTTCCATAGCAATACTTCCCAGAATCAAATTTGTACTTCTTGTACTTTTTCTCGTTTTATTTTCAAAATCCGATTTCCAGGCATTTTGTTAAGTGAAACAAAAATGGCGACTCTGCTGGGGACGACCTTCTCCTCTGACGAGGAGGCAATTGCTCAATACGATGATGTGTCGATTAGATCGACAAAGAAGACTCTGGTTGTACACTTCGACCAGACTGCTTATGAAGAGATGCTCCGAACTGGGGGTGGTTCTCGCTGCTCCAATGTTCAAAAATCTCGCAAAGCACAAAAATTTTGGATTTCTAAATCCAAAATAGCTTCTGATCTCTCTGTTGCTTCTGAGGGCAAGGGAATTCTTCCCACTCCTGTCGTAGGGGCTCCCGTTCGTAACGAGGCAGTCCTTACTTCAGCGTTGCACTCTAAGTGTGGCAAGTTATCTCCCGTCTGTGACGGTAAAGATAATCAGGTTTTACGTCCAGTGGGTAAAAACCAAATTTTACGCTCAGTGCATAAGAACGAGTCTCCCATTTGTAATGAGGCAGACTCTAATGCTTGTGCTTCTAAGTGTAAAAATAAGTCTCCCGTCTGTGACATGGTTGACACACAAAAATTACGCTCTTCGCGTAAAGGAAAATCTTCCGTCTGTGACGTGGTAGATAATCAATTTTTACGCTCTACGCGTAAAGGTAAGTCTCCTGTCTGTGACAGTATAGATAAAATTCGCAACGATGTTTTTACATCTAATGTGAATGTACCTAAATGCATACAGCATAAAAATATTGTTGGTAAAGCTTCAGTTCTACACCAACAACCTTCTTATACTGCTCTACGCAAAGTACCAAACCTACAAATCACACGCAATGAAAATGGAGTCCTTCGTGCTCAAAAATCTCAAGATATGCGCACACAACTCCAAACGCGTAGAAATGTACAGTTTGGTTCTACAAATGCAGCCAGTAATCTTTTTTATACACAAGGGACTAAACGTTTTGCTACCCCAAATGTAATAAAGAAGACTACTCCTTCTACTCCTTCTGATTTACGTGAATTACTAATACAAAAGCGTAAAAATAGACAATCTCCCGTGACACCCCCCAAGAAAATCATCACTGTGAGTGTCACCAGATTGTGATCAAATGTTGTTGCTCGACTTCCAGACGGTCAGTTTTTGATCGATTGAATTTTAATGCGTCCCAACAATAAGCTGATGAGTTGTCATATGCATCAGTCAACATGGCATCTCACACCAACAGAGGACGACGTCCTAGACGGAACACGTCCCAAACCCCAGGTCAACAACAATTCAACAGACTTCTTGATTCTTTTGAAGGAGTATATCAGAATACTTGATCAAGAAGACAAAGACAATTGCAGACTTCTGATTCTGAAGCTGGGGGTACTCAATCTCTTGAGTCCGAAACTGATAGTGTTGAGTTATACTTCTATACTAATCCTTCTGTATCTTCAAGAGAGGTTGAATCCTACGCTATTGGAGACGAACCAGAGACGTCATCGGTTAATACAGAACAACGCCTCACTGCCGTTGAGCAATCATTGAAAGACATGCTTAACATGATGCAAAGCATGCACCAGATAATAACGGCTCAGCAAACTGCTTAACCAGCAATTGTAACACCGTTTCAGGCAGCAGCACCAACTCAAGATAGCCAAGGGATTGATAGACCTTTGAATATCCAAGAACATGCTGTTAACCTGTCACGACCCGCACCCTAGAGTTAGGGCACAAGAACGTAACAACGCCCAGCCTACGCCGCAGTGTCGGCGGTAGAACGCTGTCCTAGGTCTCAATGCATCTAACAGTATAAGACTAAACAGTTTATACTCCCCGAATGGGGGTGACATAGCAGATACAGACTCAATCACATCTAAAGTAGAGCATGATGAGGATAGATAAAACATGAAATCCAAAAGAGATACAGGAGATAGAAGTCTAAGTGTCTAAGATACATAAACCCAGAAATATATCTCAAAGCTCAATACGGTAATCCATAGAATAAATACAACTTAATACAACTGAAATAACTAACTATACAACCTCTACTGTGTCTCCTCTAGGCTAGCAGGCAACCTCTAGGCTATCTGTAAAATTTATCAACAGGTCCAGTCAGGACAGGAATGAGTACAACTCATCAAGAAATTCCAATTAAATGACAGAGAACTATAAAGCAGTTATAGACAGTTTTATTGATGAATATGACAGTTTATATACAGGTGATGGTATGGAGAACAGATAAGATACAAGAAAAGTAAGTAACTAAAACAAGAGAAGAATGATGGCAATGAAGACTGTAAAATAAATCTAGCTGAACTAAAGTAACATAATAAGTCCAGAATGTAAATGTAAACAAGTACAAAACCCAAGTAAATCCAGACAACATGAATCTGATACCAGGTGGTTCCAGTACAAGATGAGTCCGGTATAAGGTGAGTCCAGTTGGTGATCCAAGGTTCCAAGGTGAGTCCAGTCTATACTCTAACAGTGTATTTTAAAATATCGGGATCGACATGTGAACGGCTGTAGGTAATACGGAAGACCGTACACTCGGCCAAGTGTGGAATGGCTATCGTTCCAGTATAATTCCAAGGGAGTGGTTCCAGTATTTGGGTATGTTCACATGCCTATTCCAATATTTCCCCGCCCACAAGTACAAGTGAATCCAGAAAACGACACGAGAATCGAGATAAGTCCAGCCAAACATAATGATACCAGCAAAAGATTCCAGAGTGATTCCAGTAGGTGGTTCCAGTAGTGATTCCAGTAGGTGATGCCAGTAGTGGTTCCAGAAGGTGATGCCAGTAGTGGTTCCAGAAATAGAGGCCAAACAAATAGTATGTGTGTCGCATACATGAATCCAGAAATATCCATACGTGTTGTAAGAATCACATAAAACTATCTAGAACTGAAGTACAGTAATTGACAAGTAAATAAAAGAACTATCAGAGAATGTACTCGCCTGATGTCTGAATGTCCAAAGTAAATATACTGTCCGATGAGAGGTGTATGGCTCCTAATTAGAACAGCATAAGTCACAACATGTCCAGAAGGATAATATAAAGCACTACAATGCATTCTACATGAATCTAGGTCAAACTAGGCCAAAGTCAACCCTTGGTCAACTTTGGTCAACTGCACTAGTCAAACTAGATCAAACTAGGTCATGTCCTAATCCAGCAAGTCTTACTGGCCTAACCAAGACTATCCTAGCAAGCACACATCAATACAAGGCTATACAAGCCAACATACACCCAACTCTATATAGCATGCAATTATTCAATACTCAACTAGGCAAGAATTCACATTGGATATATACTAGGTAATCTATTACTTTAAGCTATATATGTCTACACATATATACACATGCATATATTGGTATTAACATTAGGTCTATAATCATGGCATTTCAAATGGTTATATAAACTTATATATTACAACACAATATGCTAACATATATATAATATACATACATAGCTAAGTTAACTATATTCATAAATACTTATTTAAGAGGCTATGTGTGTGTATGTGAACATGACAAAGGGGCAAGTGAGAGTTAAATAGGCATACATAGTGTATACATATGAAAGAGTGTCAAAGTGTAAGTGAACAATGTGTCAAATGTGATAGTGTTAACATAGTGTAAGGGGGTACATGAGGTAATATAGGATTTGTGTTAACATAGAACATTACATCTCATTAACTTGTATATTGCATACATTACATCTATTATTACATTACATTCATGCTTGCATTCATTCATCATTCATTTATTCTCTTGCACTACTATATGCACCATACATTACATACTATGGAACCTACATATTCATTACAAGCCATACTTATACATGCTTACATTAGATATGATACTTACACCTCATACATCATTTATTTAAACATTTACTCATGCTTGCATTCTCTATTTAATTACATAATGTATATACATTAATATGGGTTAAAATTAAATAGAATATTATATTACACACAAGGGTGCACAAAATGCATATGTCGAATAGTAACTCCTACTAATAATCAATACTGTACCATCTCAGCATGAATTAAAATCTAGGATTAAAGTATGTTATAGATCTATGTGTTAGCTTTCCAAAACTTCAAACGGATCGCGTTTTCGTTTCCGAAAACTCCCGGAATCGCGAAAATACCGAGAACGCATTTATCTTTCGTACAGCTGACACTCAAATAATTCTCTAGAAAGTTACAGAAAGAATTAGGCCTATTAATACATGTTTTTGGAAAGCTAACTTCAATACGCTTCTTTCAAAAAACCGGGAGATTAAACCGAGCTTTGAACTAGAAGTTATGACATTTCTAAGTTATGGCTGAAATTAAAAACGTGGATAAAAATCATGACGGATTTGGGTAGTTTGAGACAAAAGAACACAAGTATATAACATAATATATCAAGAACTCACTCTCTACACTAATATAAATATATGAGACACTATAGAACACATCTCCAATACAAAAATATGAGATTAAATATGTAATAATTCATTCATACATAACAACAACACATAGTGTGTCCAAATTTGGGGTTTTCCCACATGGACACAAACACAACACAAAGGACACTCCTATGACCTCCAAATGGACACGAAATGGACACAAATGGAGATACAACCATGGGGGTCATTCCTATGGGTTCAAAATAGACCTATATGCATGAGGAAATGAAAAGGAGAAGGGATTTATACCTCCCGGTAGATCGAATCGAAGAAAAATCTTCCCGGAGCGACACCGACACGTAGAGATTCCAAAAGGACACGAACGAGCTCCGAATCCTCCCAAACTTGGGTAGCTTTCTCCTTGGCTAGAATGGAGAAGAAAAGAAGAAGATTTGGTGGCGAAATGGAAGGATTTGGTGGAGAAATGGAAGGATTTGGGGAGAAATTGCTAGGAATTGCTCTCTAGAAATTTGGGAAAGAACAAGAGAGAGAGTGTGGATGAGAATAATGAAATGGACTTGAGCCTATCCTCTCCCAAAGTGGCTGGCCATATGGGGCTATTTGTCCTATTATGGTAAGGTCCAAAATGCCCCCACTAACCTATTCTATGATTATTAGGAAAGGGCTAATTGGTTGGGGCTAAATTAGTCATTCTAAAGTCTCTAATCACACTAACCTTATCCATAATAATTAGTCTAACCTCTAACTAAAATATTTCTATCATGTGGACTAAAATTAATATCATGTGGGCCATGCCTAACTAGTGTGTGGGTCCCACTAGAGTCAAACTACCCCCGGGTTCCCGTTTCAAGTCGGATTGAGCTGAAATTCGAACCCGACTCAAATAATCCCAAAACAATATCATAAATAATAAAATAAATTTTAAAAATATTTCAAAAATACAAAATGATAAAAATATCCCTGTTCCTGAAAATTGGGGATGGCAAATTTCTCGAAATTAAAACCAAACAATAGTAAAATGTCAAAATCACAAGTCATAATTTTAAATAGTTTAAAAATGATTAAAAATCACCAAAAATTATAATATGAAATAATAATCAATAAATAATAATTATAATTACAAAATTTCAAAATTACCCTCATCTGGAAAACTGGGTGTTACATAACCAAAATTCTGCATCTCTAGATCCCATCATTCCAGAAGATGTACCATCTCCGGTGGGGATTACGGTACAACCAACAACTTTTTAATCAAATGTGCTTCCACAAACCAGCGAAGCCATTCAAGCAGTGCGTGAGCTCAAAGCACAGTTTGAAGTTTTGAAGCAAAAGGATCAACTCCAGAGGTTAGAGATTAAGCAACTTTATCCTCCTCATTGGAATGATGTACCCTTTCCACTGAAATTCAAGCCACAGTCAATGGTACTATTTGATGGAAAGGCTTCTCCTAGTCAATATATCAATTACTTTGATATTATGACTGTACATTTACAGAAAAATGATGCTCTTCTCACTAGAGTATTCATTGGTTGCTTGACGGGTTCAGCTTACGACTGGTATCGTAGTTTACCTGACAATTGCATTTCGTCTTTTGACGAATTTAAGGCAATATTTCTCTTCCGTTTCTATGAAGGAGGTATGGACATGAACATGTCATCCTTAATAGAAATCAAGCAAAAGAAGAAAGAAGATACTCGGACGTTCATTGAACGTTTCCGACAGATGACTTTAAAGATGCCCCCTGGTATGCCAGATTCAGCGCTGATTGATACATGTAAGACGAATCTGCGACCATCCATCGCTGTCTTTACGGGTTCCCAATTCACAGATTGAGCTTCGTTTATCATAGCAGCAGTTTCTGCCGAGACCAATGGTAGGTTGGCTCGTGAACATGGGATGATTTTTGCCTCTGAGGATAAAGGAAAGAAAAGTAATCCTGGTTATAATTCCGGCAGTCGTAATATGAAAGGAAAAGACACTCTTATGGTCAATCTTTCCAAGAATAAAATGACGTCGAATAATCAGGAATCTTCCAGGCCTAAAGAAGAAATTTTTTTTTGACGAAAGTGATATCCCAGGGATATTCCAATGTCTAGTGAAGAGTGGCAAACTCCAGATTCCGGAGCCAAAGAGGCCTAATGAGGTGAATCTGACTGACAATCTTAAATATTGTATCTATCATAGATACATTAATCATCCTACCAGTGCTTGCTATGTCGTGAAGAAGAAAATCCAAGAGCTGATAAATGGTGGTGCTATTGCTCTAACCAATGATGACCATACGGTTACAACCAATATGGTTTCTCTTCAATTTGGAGATTTTCCTCCACAACAAGTACCAGATGGAATTGTCCCAATTCCGAAGGCGACGATGAAGATTTTGAATATCCCGCCTGCCAGGGAGGAAAATGAAGGATTGTTGCCTCTTACATTAAAGAATGGTAAAATTATGTGGGTACATCCTGACTTAGTACCTGAAATGGAAGATGAAGGTAAAACTTCAAAATCCAAGAAAGGTAAGAAAGTCAAAACCTGCAACATGATTTCTCATGTTATTCCAGATCCTGATGATTTGGATCATCTATGGGATGGCATTCCTTTGGAAGATAGACTGAGAGGATTGAACATATGTCCTCCAAGTCTGGCTCCACCTGCCAAGCTCAAGCTTACTCATCAGCAGTGGCTAGCCATGAATAGTATTCCCTTATACAGGGCACAACAAGTCTTCGCTGCTTATGAAAAGGCTCCTACAAGATTTTTCCTCGTATTCCGAAACCTTTTTCTCCCGTAGCTGCAGAGACGGTTATTCCTCATTCTCCTGTAGTCACAGAGATCTCTTCTTCCTCCTCTATGGAACCATCTGTTGAAAGTCCACTGCCTACTCACTTGTACAGTCAGCAATCTATCCTTCTCATGAAGAAGATGGGTTATGACTTTCAAAAGGCAGAAGGTTTGAATTATGATAAAGGGATACGACTTCTTTTACAAATTCTAAGTCAAAAATCCACTGTTGGATTGGGTTCTGAGGTTCCTTATAACAATCCTCACAAGAAGAAGGCTAAGGAAAGGAAGATTAAATCCTACAATATGGTACTTCCTTCTTCTGAGTCTGAAGAATAAACTTTCGCTGGTACAAGATCTGGAAAAGAGTACCACAAAGATTATGAGGGATCCTCCAAAGAAGCTGAGAATGTTGAAACACCATCAACTCAACCGTCTCTTGCTCCTACTGTGATTGAAAAGGGGAAGCAAAAAGCGGTACGCTTTGACGTCCCGTTGAAGTCTACTTTCAGTCAGGGGGTGGTGATGAAACCCTATAAATTTGATATTCTAGCACAGTTAGCTAATACTCCGGCTAGATTATCTATCTTCGAGTTGCTGTGCCTTTCTAAAGAAAGTCGTGAAACTTTGAGTGAAGCTCTGCTGCAAGCTGATTCCTGCTTAGCTCAACTCAAGACTCCTGACAATATACCAGTGTCATGCCCACAATGTCATAGTATGATGGAAGCGATTTCCAACATCACCTTTACACAAGAAGATATACTGTTGAAGCATAACAAGCATGACAGGCCTTTGTGCTACACTGGGTATATTGAATCCATTGAGTTGACAGAATTTACATTGATCCTGGGTCTTCCATTAGCATAATTTTTCAAAGTATGCTAAGACCATTGAGGATTCCTACTAGTGATCTGACCTACACTAGTACCATAATAGTTGGTTTCAACTCTGGAAAGAGCAAACCACTGGGGAAGATTCGTCTGAAGATTCAGATTGGTGATCTTCGAACTATGGCAACATTTTATGTTATTAACTCAGACGTATCCTACAATATTCTTCTTGGAAGATCGTGGTTACATGAGCATAACATCGGGCCTTCGACTCTCCACCAATGCTTTAAGTATGTGGATCCCCAAGGGGTTGTAAAGACTGAGTTTGCTGATATCAATCCTTTCAAGGGTGTTGAAGCCTATTTTTCCGACTCAAGGCTTTACAAACAAGAGCATATGAAAGAGATATCAGATATGGCTGAAGATCAATCATCTGCTGAAGATCAGTCTATTAACGAAGTTCCGCCAGAAGAGCAACCTTTGAATATCAAAGTCAAAGGGCGAATCCAACTTCAACCTGTCAACAATCAACCTTTGATGATCAAGGTTAAAGGAAGAACTCAAGCTTCATCTGAGGAATCAGTGAATGTTCCTGCTAAAAGTCAAGTTCAACCTCTTGTGATCAAAGTCAAAGGGCGTACATTTCGTACGAATGATCCAGAACCTCCTTTGATTGTCAATCTTGGCAAATCTACGCAGAAGACGGATGACAGTCCACTAGTGATTAATCCGAAGCGTAGCAGTCAAATTGTAAATGATGTAAATATTAATCATTCTGTACTTTTTGATATCAATGAAGATTTCCTTTTCGAGTATATGGCTGTCAAGTTTATTGAAAGAATGACTTTATCTTCTGATAATCAAAGTCATCAATATAAAGACGACATAGATACAAAGGAAACCTTATACATTGACAATAAAGAAAATTCTTTTCCTCCTCATGTCGATGTTGGACCTTATGCTCAAAGGTTTCTAACATCTTCTCCCTATCTTCTTCCTGTAGCCGCTTCATCACAAGCTTGTGTAACTTATAGACGTCACAAAGAATCTTATTTCGTGGTTCCGTTTGATAAAAAAAACAAGCGCCAAATTGTGTTTGGCTTGGCTAGAAATATCCCTGTTGCTCAGACAGATGATTTGAGAGATAAAGATAAAAGAAGAATCCGAATTGACATATATAGTCAACAATCTCTTAAGATTGTCCAGAACATGGGATATGATTTGAAGACTATGCAAGGCCTCAATCAAGGCAAAGGTAGACGACTGCCATTATGTGGTGATCCATTTTACCAGAAAACTCATCATGGATTGGGATATAATCCGTCCCATATGTTTAATGACGATATTCAAGAAGAATTCTCTTCTAGCTCTTCACAATCATCAGATTCAGAAGAAGTCCAATTCATCGAATCTGATATTTCTTATTCCTCGTGTGTTAAATGAGACTATTTTGATGAATCTGAGCAAATATTTTCAGTTTATATGGTTCAAATTGATGGTAAATCCGAGCCATTTGAGAATGATCCTTGGGCTCAACAGATGGACACTCAATAGGAACTTCATTTTGAGCAACGACAACCACCTACAGAGGACGAGATTGTCCAGATTGACGTTGGAGATGGAACTACACCCAAACCAATATTTATCAGTAAGAATCTTTCTGAAGATGAAAAGAAAGAATTGATAAAACTGATCAAAGAATATATTGATATTTTTGCATAGAGTTATGAGGATATGCCAGGTCTAGATCCCAAAGTTGCTACTCATAAACTCAATATTCTTCCTAATGCTAAGCCTGTAAAACAACAGCAACGGTGTTTTAGACCAGATATGATGGATGCAATTGAAGCAGAAGTCAAAAAGCTGATCACGTGTGGTTTTGTTCGTGAAGAACAACACCCCGATTGGGTTGCCAACATTGTTCCTGTTATAAAGAAGAACGAAAAAGTCCGAGTTTGCATAAATTTTCAAGATCTTAATGCAGCTTGTCCAAAAGACGAATTTTTACTTCCAATTACTGATGTCATGATAGACAATACATGTGGTTTTGAACGCATGTCATTCATGGATGGATTCTCAGGATATAATCAAATTAAGATGTATCCAGAAGATGAGAAGCATACCGCTTTTCGTACACCCCTTGGAGTTTACTGCTATACGGTGATGCCGTTTGGTCTTAAAAATGCTGGTGCCACATATCAACGGGCCATGAGCAACATCTTTCAAGAACATCTACGGAAGACAGTAGAATGTTATGTAGATGACATTGCTGTTAAGAGTCGATCAAAAGATGATCACATTCAAGACTTGAAGACAGTATTTGAATTGATGCGCCAACATCAATTGAAAATGAACCCTACTAAGTCTTTCTTAGGGGTTTCCAGTGGCAAGTTTTTAGGATTTGTCATTACTTCTCAGGGTATCCATGTTGATCCTGATAAGGTTAAAGCAATTCTTGAAATGTGTCCTCCACGCAATTTAAAAGAACTCCGTGGCTTCCAAGGTCGCATTGCGTATATCAGGAGATTTATATCCAATCTCTCTGGAAGATGCCAGCCTTTCTTCCGTCTATTAAAGAAGGGTGTATCATTTGTTTGGGATGAAGCATGTCAGAAAGCCTTCAATGACATCAAGCAATACCTTACAAATTCTCCTGTTTTGGTACCTCCAGTGATAGGAAGACCATTTTTGCTATATGTTCGAGCTTTGGATTATTCACTTGGTGCTCTCCTTGCACAAAAAAGTGATATAGGGCATGAACAAGCAATTTATTATCTTAGCCGAATGATGGTCGGAGTAGAACACAGGTATACTCCTGTAGAAAAGGAATGTCTGGCCTTAGTTTTTGCTGTCCAAAAGACAAGACATTATGTGACAGGACAGACTATCCATGTCATCTCCAGAAAAAATCCCATTCGAGTATTGATGAGAAAATCGAGCATTCTTAACTCTAGGTTAGCTACCTGGGCGATGTTGCTCACTCCTTATGACATGGTTTATATACCTCAAAAATCAGTGAAGGGTCAAGCATTAGCTGATTTCTTAGCTGCTCATCCTATATCTGAAACATCAAAGTTATATGAGGACATTCCAGATGAAGTTGTGGATTGCAATATGACTTTGAAAAATGACATTTGGCAATTATATTTTGACGGAGCATCACGGGTTGGACCTAAAGGTAATATTGTCTCTGGGGTAGGAATCGTCTTGGTTTCTCCTGACAAAATGGTCATATACCGTGCTTATTCTCTCAATGAACCATGCTCCAATAATGTAGCAGAATATAATGCTCTATTGATTGGTCTCCAAGTCGTAAAACAATTGAATATTGAATTCCTGGAAGCCTATGGAGACTCTCAGCTGATTGTTAATCAGGTTAGAGGGACCTATGAAGTCAGAAATCCTGATCTCATCCCTTATCATCAAGTAGTAGTCGAATTGGTCCTTTTATTTAAAGAATTCTTTATTGAATTCATACCACGTCCTCAGAATGTGGAGGCTGATGCTCTTGCTAGCCTAGCTGTAGACTTGGCTGTTCCAATCCGAAGACAAAATACAATTACTTTATTGGATCGAAATTTATTCTGTGTCAAGAATAATTTGTGTATTGAACAGAGTTATACTACAGAATCAAGCTCTCAGCAAAGGGATTGGAGAACTCCATTTATTGATTACGCGGTTCATGGAATTTTACCTAAAGATCCAAAAGAAGCTGCGTGAATTAAAAGACGATCATTTTGATTCTATTATGATTCATCTTTACATATGTTATATCGTCGCTCATATGATGGACTCTTGCTGCGCTGTCTCTCAGAAAGTAAAGCTAAACTGATACTCCGTGAGACTCATGATGGCGTCTGTGGTGCTCATCAACCGGGTCTAAAATTACAGGATCGCATTCGAAGAATGGGGTATTATTGGCCATCCATGATAGCAGATGCTGTGGATTACGCCAGAAGGTGTAAAGCATGTCAGATTCATGAAGACTTTATTCACCAACCTTCTGAATTTCTACATCCTACAGCAGCTTCTTGGCCCTTCGAAGCTTGGGGTATGGATGTCATTGCTCCTATTAACCCTCCTTCTGTTAAAGGACATCGGTTCATATTAGCTATAACCGATTACTTTTCTAAGTGGGCAGAAACAGTCCCCCTTGCTGAAGTGAAGACATCTAATGTGATCAGCTTCATCAAACATCATGTCATTTATCGCTTCAGGATCCTTCGATGAATAATTCATGATAATGGTCCGCAATTTGCCAGTCAGGCATTTTATCGGTTCTGTGATAAGAATCAAATTCAAAATCTGGCTTCTACGGCTTATAATCCAGCTGCTAATGGTTTAGCCGAAGCCTTCAATAAGACTATCATTAAACTTCTCAAAAAGTTTGTCTCTTCTAATAAACGTGATTGGAATGAGAAACTTGGAGAATGTTTATGGGCTTATCGAACAACAGTCCGGACTCCTACTGGTTTTACACCATTTTCATTGGTTTATGGATGTGAGGCTGTTCTTTCCTTGGAAATCTAGATTCTATCTCTTCGAATAGCTATTGCTAATGAGCTAACTATAGAGAACAATGATCGCTTACGACTCCAAGAACTTGAAGGATTGGATGAGAAGCGTCTCCAAGCACAACAACATATTGAGCTATATCAAGCCCGTATATCTCGAACTTTCAATCATAAAGTTAAATAGAGGGTATTCAAGATTGGCGAGTTGGTATTAGCCGTTCGAAGACCGATGATTATGACTCACAAAAGCAAAGGGAAATTCCAAGCGAAATGGGAAGGTCCTTATGTAATTGAGACCTTGTTTTCTAATGGCGCCTATCGGTTATCAAAGCCCAATGGAGATTTACTCATGATGCCGATCAATAGCAAATTTCTTAAGAAGTACTATGTATAAAAAAAAGAGACAGAATGAAAATAAAATTTCTTTTATTATTATTTTTGTTCTAAACAAAGAATTAAGGACGAGGACCACTACCTTCCTTATTGAATACATAGTCAGCCAATGCTTCGAAGGCGTCGTTGCCTGAGTTCATAAAAAGCTTGCAGGCAGCCATCCTCAGCGCTTCTTCTTCAGGAGTTTTCCCTGGCTCTACTAAGAAAGCAAGGATGTCTTGTGGTGGCTTGGGAGTAGAAGAGCTTTCGTCTACTTCGGTTGGGCCTGTCACAATTGGTTCAATGGGGCACGTCTCAATGATGTTCTCAACTTTCTTGGAGACTTCATTCTTTTGCTGCATATCCTTGGAAGACATTTCCAATAGAGGAGTGGAAATAAGAATGAAAAGTTACAAAGATTTCTCACCTATTTAATAGGAGAGATCTATTAATGAACCGGTCTTTGAAATTAAAAATAACCTTTCATTCCCGAAAAGGCCTGTCCGTTCACTATAGATTCATTCATTTACTTTTGAATTGAATTGAATTGAATTGAATTGTTCTTTCTTTTCTCGAAAGTTATGTCGGTTTATTTCATATTGGCATATATCCTCAATGACATCTGTCTTTTTAATCCCCAGCTAACAAGGTTTGGTTAAGCTGATTACTCATCTCTTTGGAGAGAAATTTTGATCTTCTATCTTACCCATTGGTATAGAAAATTGGAATTATTTATCACGTTCTTATAACCTCTGAATAAATATTAAATCTGTTTGCTTTTCTTATCTATCAAATCTATTTGACCTCTGCATAGATATTAATCTACTTTTTCTTTGAGTTCTTACATGCTGTCATGTCCATAATACCTCTGATAGTATTGTATACTCTAAATAGAAAACAAGACTTTATTATCTATCATGTCCATATTACTTCTGGATAGATACAAATCATTGAGCATAGAAGATTCATCATTTATATTCTCATTTCATCATAAAAGTCTATTACATTTCTTAGACTTTCTTACAAATCATAATGGAAATCTATTACATCTTGGATTTTCATTTCTATACAACAACGATGACCTAATCGAGATCTATTTCTTCTTTGGATCTTCTTCATCGGGTTCGTTGTTGGTGTCAATTCCTTACTGTCTGAGCCTCAATGGCGACCAGAACAGTAGGAATCAAACTCTGGTCTTCTCTCTCAGACGAGAGGAGAATCCCAGAGTATGGCAGCCCGAAGACGCGTTGCTGCCAATATAATTGGTGGAGAAGTGGCGGCCTTTCAGAGGAGATAGGAATATATCCAGCATTGGGATACAATTCCTAGTCCTGCCGTGAAAGGAACTCTATTACCCAATTTCTCGGGATAGAGTTGACTCCACCATCCAACTTTCCGTGTATAAAGGCTCTTCCTACCATCTGAGGAAGACCCTTTTATCCTACGAAAAGTTCTGAGTTGTCTGATTTGCGCGTCAAAAGCGCATGAGCTCCCTGATGCTGATGTCAGAAGAATACTCCTTACAGCGTCAAAGTCGCCAATACCGGTTCTGGAAAAGTTCTTCAGCCAAGCTTCTGCAGAAAACAACAGAGAAAAAATTTTCAACAGAAGTATCATCAGCCACTTACTGATTAATTAAAGACGGATGCTCGTGCACCCTATTCAACAAGGCTTTTTACGCCATTGTTTCATATGCACCTCATTCAATAAGGCTTTTTACGCCAATATCTCATGAGCATATTATTCAACAAGGCTTTTACGCCCGTGCATTTTACCTATAAGATTCTACGTCTGTCTAGGATTTACACTCATGGGCATCTGTTTTCGACAAAAAGTTCAAAGGCAGATGATTGTTTTACGAATTAAACTTACCATTGAGGTCAGATGATTCGGCTCTGAGAATTGTTGAATCAACGTCTGTCGACCGGGCGTACAGAGGAACAACATCGGAAAGCATCATCATTTCTTGAAGAATAAAATCTTGCAAAGAGCTACCGGGCGTACATCGGAAAGCATCATCATTTGCTAGAAGCTATCTTCGAAAGAATGAGAATGAGAATGTATAAAACATCCTTTAAACTCAGCTATTTATAAGGGTTGAGGAAACGGTTGGCATGAGTCTATTTTGGGAAAGATCCTACTAAAAAGGCGCTCGTGACCACAAGGTAGATGCCACGTGTTATTTTGTTTCTCTTGAGAATAAACAACCATAAATGCAGTTAAAGAAGTGTTGAACGATTCTATGTACCAACAGATGAGATCAATATCAAGATTTTATTTATAAAAAAGGGGGGAGTGGACCCCTACAGATAAAAGAGTCGCAATACATAGACGACACTTCTACATAAAACATTATTTTTTCTCTCCTTCGTTGGGCTGACGAAGGGAGGCATCTAAGTCGTGCATGTTGCGAATCCCGGAGCGACGCATCAGATTAAGTAACGCTTCTGCATCTCCTGAACCCTCATACGCAGATGAGGGACCACCATCGATACGACTAAAGACTGCTGGAGTCACTCCGAAGCACTCTATAAAGTTGCGTGCCCGCTCAAAATCAATCATGGAGCTCGGAGCCTCTTTGTTGTTAATATCTTTCTTTGGTGCCATGACAATATGAGGATGAGTAGCAAGGATGAAGAATTTCTCCTTATTTATACAATCAAATCAACTTTTCATGTTTCTTACGGGAAATTGCTCATTATTAATGCAAGCTCGGGAAGATGAAGAAGCATTCAAAAGTTTTGCGAAGAAAATTCATTATGACGGTTAAGTATTGACCGGCACCATTTCTTGATTGTTACGCCGACTGTTGGATATCCCCACTTTTACGCGGATGACTGTTGGATATCCCCACTTTTATGCGGATGACTGTTGAGTATCCCAAATTTTACGCTGACTGGTCAAATCTCGACTTTTACGCTTCTGTTCAAAGTGTTTCAAATTTTGAAGATACTTGAAAACTTTGAAGGGGGTTTTGTAGGAGCGTAAAAAGTGCTTCATAAGAATGAGTCAAAGAGATGGATCATTCCATTCAAATTGATCCACTTTACGCCAAAGAGAGGCTAATCACTTTACGCCTGAAGCAGGCTAATCATTTTACGCCCGGGTCAAAGCTAATGGTTTTACGCCTAAGACAGGCTAGCCACTTTTACGCTGGACAAAGCTGTCAAGTCTTACATTTAATGCAAAGTCTGACATGAAGATTTAATAATGGCGTATATCTCAGAAATCGAAGGGATTTGTTTTACACAGAAACTAATTTGTCGTTTAGTATGTGGACTGAGCTATTTTTACGCTCAAAATATGGCTTTTTTTACGCACGGAGACGATACGAGTTTTTACGCTCAAAAGTTGACGTGTGCGTAAGGTTTATTTGAGCTACTTTTACGCACAAGGTTATTTAACAACCACTTTACGCGAGAAGTCCATGTCAGGGCTATTTTACGCCTAGTCTACTACTTTACGCTCAGGGTATATTTGGGTTGTTTTTACGTCCTATTCTTCTTCACCAATTCAGAACGTGGTTTGCCTACATGGCTTTCATGCCACATATCTCGAAGAACGTGTGTACGTGCATCCTATTCTTACTGAAATGATGGGACACGTGTCAACGTATGTAGAGGATGCCTCCAATCATGGATGGCAGTTGTTAGCGTAAAGACGAAACTTTTGCTGAGTTTTTACGCACAAGAGCCCAAGTCTATAAATAGACTGATTTTTCTTATATAACGGGGACAGATATAAAGGAGAGAATACATAGAGATTAGAGCCCAGAGACTTTGATTTTTCGGAGCATTCTTCTTCAACTTTTCTTCCAGAACAGAGTGAAGCAAAGCAGAAAAGCATTCGGCCTCGCCATCAGTGCCCAAGTGCGTCGATACCTTTCTGGTGACTTAGTTCTTCCAATTGTTCATCTTCTAGCAGTGATCTTCATCATCATCGTATGGTCCAAGGAACAAAGTGATCATATACAGATCAGACTTCCATAGCAATACTTCCCAGAATCAAATTTGTACTTATTGTACTTTTTCTCGTTTTATTTTCAAAATCCAATTTTCAGGCATTTTGTTAAGTGAAACAGCCATCTGTGCTGCCTCATATTCAGCTCCTTCTGAGTGAAAACATACTTCAGACTTTTGTGGTCTGTAAAGATGTCCACTCGCTCTCCATACAAGTAGTGCTTCCACAGTTTCAAGGCAAAAATGACTGCTGCAAGCTCCAAGTCATGTGTAGGGTAATTCTTCTCATAAGGCCTCAACTGTCTAGAAGCATAAGCAATGACCCTCTTATTCTGCTCAAGCACACATCCCAAGCCCTTCCCTGAAGCATCGCTATAGATGACGAATCCTCTCGATCCAGATGGCAAAGCTAGAACTGGTGCTGTCATGAGTCTTCTCTTCAATTCTTCAAATGCTGACTGGCAGGCGTCGCTCCAGATGAACTCCTCGTCCTTCCGTGTAAGCTTGGTCATCGGCTCTGCTATCCTGGCAAAATCCTTCACGAACTTCCTGTAGTATCCTGTTAGCCCCAGGAAACTACGAATCTCAGCTACTGATTTGGAAGGTGACCATGCTTCCACTGCTTTAATCTTCTTGGGATCCACAGAAATCCCCTCTCCAGTCACCATATTCCCCAAAAACTCCACTCTGTCTAAGAAGAACTCACACTTCGAGAGCTTCCCGTACAGCTTCTCCTTCCGCAGTATCTCCAATATGATCTGCATGTGCCCTACATGCTCCTCCTCTGTCTTCGAATATATCAAGATGTCGTCAATGAAGACTACGACAAACTTGGCCAAATACTTATGAAAAACTTTATTCATCAAGTTCATAAATACTGCTGGGGCATTAGTGAGTCCGAAGGGCATCACCAAGAATTTATACTGGCCGTAACGGGTGTTGAAAGCTGTCTTCGGAATATCCTGCTCCCGAACCTTCATCTGATGATACCCTGACCGAAGGTCAATCTTAGAAAAGACCTTCGCTCCACTCAGCTGATCAAACAACTCATCAATCCGTGGCAACGGATATTTATTCTTGATGCTGATGTTGTTGAGTGTACGGTAATCGATACACATCCTTATCGTCCCATCCTTCTTGGGCACGAAGAGTACCGGTGCTCTCCAGGGTAAAGCACTGGACCAAATAAAACCCTTGTCTTCCAACTCATCAATCTGGGCCTTCAACTCTGCAGCTTCCTTCGGGTTGATCTTGTAGCAATGTTAGGACTTTGGCGCTGATCCGGGCACTAGGTCGATGCTGAACTCCATATCTCGATCTGGCGACAATCCTGGCAATTCTTCGGGGAAGACGTCGAGAAACTCTACAATCAGCGAATACGGCAACTCCTGGGCTTCTGTAACTGTTCCGAAGTATACTCCCCCTGGCCTCTCTGCGATCCGTCTTCTGACCTCGAACGGCGGAACTCCAGGCGGGCTAAAAGTGACCTTCCCCTCATGGCAGTCTATTACGGCAAACTGCTCGCTCATCCAGTCGATACCGAGAACCACATCAAATTCGGGCAATGGCATCACTAGAAGTCGAGCCCTAAGCTCCCGTCCAGCTATAGTGATAGGGCAATCCAGTATCTCACTAACTGGCACTACCCCTCCTCCTGTCATAATCCAACAATTCCTCCTTGTGGGCTTGGGTGTGAAGCCATGTCTATACAGAAACTCATATGATACAAAGCTATGTGTGGCTCCAGAATAAAATAATACAATAGCAGGAAATGAATAAATAATAACAGAACCTGTGATAACATCTAGAGCTGCCTCCTCCTCAACTGCGGTCATGACGTAAGCACGTCCCCGCTGTGGTCCTCCCCGCTACTGCTGCTGGTGCTGTGCAAATCTCTACTGCTTGGGTGGTAGAGCTCCTCCTCTCTGGGGGTGCAGCAGGCAGTGCTCTGGGTGGTGCAGGCGGTGGTCCTCCAGCTCCTCAGGATCCTCCTGCTAGTCTAGCTGTGGCCTGCTGACAGTCTCTCATCTGGTGTGCATCTGACCCGCAGAATAGGCAAAGTCCAAGCCTCTTGCGACAGACCTCCACGTGGTGTCCTGGCCGATGATAGTATGTGCAAGTGACCCCCTGGTGCCACTGATGCTGAACTGCTGGAACTCTGGCAGGACGGTGCTGAACTGCTGCCTGCTGGGCTGGCCTCGTTTGAGTCTGCATCTGTCAACCCCTTGACCAAATATTTCGAATTTATTAAAATTTTATATCCTTCTTTATTTGTCTCATATATATATATATTTGTCATGGTTATAATTTTTGTAGACAGAAGGTTCAAATGGGAGGTAAAGGAAAGAAGCTCTTTGCAAATACTGTTTTCTCAGGGGCCTCTATACAAAAACCCTTTTGGAAGGGCATAAGAGCAAATTTGGTTGCTTTCAGCTAACCATTAGAGAAAGGGAGGGAGCCTGGCAAAATTTAAATTTCCTACGCAGGGCCGACCCTCAAAGTCTTAGTAAGCGGATCTTCCCTCTTATGGAGATGATTCTCAAATCTCCAATAGATATGTTCGAATTTGTTTAAAAACAATTTTCCCTATCCGAATTTCTTCTGAGCATCATCTGGGCTATACTGCTCTAAGCCGACTCTGCAAAGGGTCCTATCTATTTAAAAATTAAATCCAAGATCGAGTTGGATTTCCTTAAATCTTCAGAGCAGACACCTATTATCTATGATTAGTATATATACATGCGGAGAGAGAACAACCGAATATTCCACCCCTAAAACCTAAAGGCTCGATCATCCTTCTGTGCAAGAGCCGGACATCTTCCCCAATCAACTACTCCCCTGGAGCCAAAAAAGGTAGCCGCAGGTAAGCCCTGCCTATCATATTTACATCTGTCATAGCAATCGAATGAATAGTAGTTGTTTAAATGTCAAAAAGGAAATCATAGGAAACTTAGGATTGTATTCTAATACTTGGGTTGAGACCCGAGTCTATGAGGAAATCAGCTACAGGGGCATCATCATATACGAATAAGAGGATGCATGTTTGATAGTAAAGATAGGATTTGGGATACACAGGGATGGAGTATGACACTGTCTCGAGTATCAGTAAAGAGGGTAGGGGTCCTGTGGGTCATAGAGTTGGGCGAGTGGTTGGTGTTTCCATATTAGAAGGTATGAATCGTGCGTGTGTCGATTTGATATTAGGTGCAGTTATAGATATTGAGTTATGTGTCTAACGGTGTGTGTCCGGATAGAGTGGTTCTAGTTAGAATATCCAATAGGATGTCAAGGACTGAAATAGGCACCCATGGGAGATTCAGGTTGTACACAGTGGTACGTATCAGAGGATTGTGGGTATGGGAGTATCATAGTATCGGATGCTAGGATGCGTACTGAGACAGGTAGGTACAGGAATACCTATAGCTATTACCACGAGAAACAGAGAAATCAGTAACATAGGAATGCTCATAGATGTTCAAGCACTTATTTAGCCATTGAGAAGTAGACTCTAATTTGTACAAGGGGAAACACTCGGGAAGATCATCCAGTGCCAGAGAGGATTAGGTTTCTGTGATACGGTATCAGAGTACTAGTTCAACAGAGCATGGGTGTCCCAATGCTCTGTTGATGTGGGACAGGAATAATAGAACGTGATACACAGGATAGTGGTCCATGTATCCGTATCTGGATATAGGGACCCTAAACTGACTCTGGAAGAATTGAGAAATCAGGATCAAACGAGACCCTGAACTTCAAGTATCAGTGTGGTTAAGGGAATTACTCGTGTTCAGTCCATTCTTCCAATTATATAGCCTTTTGTCATCACATCAGTCCTAGTCTAGGTTGTATCAGTTTGGGATACATGTACCATTTAGTAGTGCATACATATATCAATTATAACTTGTGTGCAGTAAGGAGATGGATGAAGGTTGATTTACATTCAATCGATTCATCAATTTCAAACATTAACCAGACATATTAGTAAAAGTCCAACCATTTCCATTCTCGATTACAGTTCATTCATAGTTGTTGTAGCACTCCCTTGATGTTACTATCAGCCTAAATAGGCATGCACAAATGTACCAGGTTATCCAATGTAGCAGGTAGCACCAGGTAGGGGTATTCGGGTTTCATATTAAGAATGCTTGTTTGATCTGTTCTATTCAAGCCAAGACGTGGCAGATCCCTATAAGGTTCAGATATTACAGGAGGCAGGAGGCTATGAGCCATATAGCAGCAAATGGCAAATAAGTTTCAATCATAGTCTATGTTATGAACAAAACAGAGATGAGGATGTTAAACTATCTGTCATTGTAGCAAGCCATCAGAGGTATCTAGGACGAGCTTCTGAACCCTTTTATAGTTGGATCTCAAATCAAATGTAGAAGCAACTGTAGGGCATAGGGGCTACCCTCAAGAAAATAACCAGTATGTAATTAACTGGCCGCTTAATCAGGTAACATTGAGTAACCAGGTGCTCCTAGGCACCTACTTTTGTTCCCAACTGCCTAACTCGATCAGTATAAACCTGGCCATATGTCATTGCACTATTTCAAACCTATATCAATTGCTATCCTTACCTGAGCGTCTCCATGTTGGAGCTTCATTGATTCTTGGATGAGTTTGCAGGCAGTTTGTTTTTGTGAAGCATCACTAGTTCTTGCATTAACGATTTGATATGTGGAAGTGTACAGGGAACACTAGAACAGTAGGTAAAGGAGTTCTAGTGCACATACTTGAGGGTTGTATCCAGATAACTTAGAAAGGCATCACTAGAATATCAGAAATTAGGAACAGAGATGTGATATGGGTTCTATGCTTACAATAAGCTATGTGGGATACCATAACAGTAGGAAACCTGTCCAGAAAAGGGGGTAGTAAGTAAACATTGGGTCAAGGTCATCATAAAGTCTATTGAGTCTATTAATGGTTTCCATTTTGACCTACATGAATCAATGGTCAATTTATAAATGTAGGACACCAACTTTTCCCTTTGAACAGCTATATGGCAGGTCAGGAGGTTAGAAAATGAGAATTAAACATATATGTGAATACCCCAGTATAAGTTGGCATACAAACAAGAGATATCAACCAAGCCACTTTTCTAGTTAGAGAAATCAAACATGGTCAGGACCCAAAAGACCAGTTAATAAGTAACCCTATTTTTTGAAACAATTATTGACATGGAAATTCATAAACAGGATACTTGGACTTGATACAGATTTTGACAGCAGCTTAGGACCTAAGGCAAGTATACCTTGCCTTTCTACACAGCTTTATTTACATGCACTGTCTTTTATTATTATCCAGTTTTCTTATATTATTGACATGTATCTTTTATATCCTGCTTGTATATTTGTATCATTGGTTTGTAGACCGTGTTCACAGTTAGCTTTGTGTCTTATTGGTCATGTTCACTTGTGCCTTGATTGAGTCGTGCCATGGGTTGAGAAGTCATGAACTGAACTGCTTTACCTCATTATCTTGAAATCTTGAAGCTAACCTACGAGTCCACATTAGGGGCGAGGGTTAGTAGTTATCTATGTCTTAAGCTAACCTGCGAGTCCACATTAGGGGCGAGGGTTAGTAGTTATTGGTCCACACCTGCGAGTCCACACTAGGGACAAAGGTGATGCTAACCTGCGATTCCATACTAGGGACGAGGGTTAGTAGTATATGGTTCACACCTGCGAGTCCACACTAGGGGCGAGGGTGATGCTAGCCTGCGAGTCCACACTAGGGGCGAGGGCTAGTAGTTGTTCAAATCTGCGAGTCCACACTAGGGACGAGGGTTTGAGTATTCGATTTGGCTATCCGTTGACATCTTGACATGAGTTCTCGCGTCCTCGTTCAACAGTTCATTTATGTGTAGACATTGTACAGATTCGTATTTATTCATTGTTCAATTTCACTTGTTTATTTTGTATTTTTTTCCATGCATAATAAACTGTTAGAAAGGCTCATTTTTATGTATCTTGCTAGTCCTCTGAGGACCTGATGATTTCTTCAGGTTAGCCGAGTTTGAGTCAGGAGCAGACGAGAGGGTTTGAGCCAGTATCAGATCGCAGTGCTTGCAGTTGAGGTGGTCTAGATTAGCAGTACTTATCCAGTTAGTTACTTCATGTATTTCTCTATTTTTTCGTCTATTGGTAGTGGATTTGTGTCCGCCGGACGTGACATTGATTCTTGATATTCAGTTATATTCTTTATTGTTCAGTTTCATGTCTTTTCATTGATCTTGATTGTGACATAATTATTTTGTTGATGAGATATAGTTTACTATGAGATTCTAGATTACCGTGACTTGTGTATAGACAGCGTACTACCGCCGATACTGCGGCGTAGGCTGGGCTTGGACACGCTTCTAGATTGCCGTGACTTGTGTAAGCAAGGTAATCTACCAGTCTATAACAAACAAAAAAATATTTATTTAATATATTTCGGTCCTTTGTTGTGACAAATTAATGTTCTAGTGTTCTAATTGTTTCTAGATATGTTTACCTAAGTCATTAATCAGACCTGCATGGGCCACCACTAAAAACATGTCACGACCCGGTCCCAAATTGTTGGGTCGTATCGGATCATGCCCAGCCTGCACCGTTGTGAGACGGCGGCAGTAAGCTGTATCCACTTACAGGTAATCTCAACAACACAATATATATTTGTCATACCTTCTAAAATTACGAATATTAAAAATAATGTCCAACAGAAAGATTCATCTGATACATCTGATAAAATAAAACTGTCTTAAATTCAAACATAAAAACTAGCAAGGAAATGTCATCATCTAGAAAGTTTGCTCATCAGCCCCGAGATCAACATCATCCGATTGGGACTCTGGCAGCACAGCTGGGTAAAGCTCAGGATCGTAATAGCTATTAATCAATAGCTCAGCTTCATCAAGGGAACCTATTGGGGGTGGGGAATCCAGTCAGGAAAGGAGCAAAGTACAATTATAAAAATCTAACAATTCAACTAATAATTAGAAATTTATAATTTTAAACAGTTTGAAATACTTGAACAATATTTTCCATAATTAAGAACAATGTGATTTGAGTATGTAATGCTTATGACCGGCTTGGGTTGTACAATAGTACCCTAGTGATACGATACGGCTTATCCCCGTGTAAAAAGGAGTAAGCTCGCACAATTATACAATGAAGGTATTGGACATAGAACACTACACTACTCTCCCAATCCCACAATCAATAACAATCAATACTCTAGGAGAGAGTTCCGTGTAGCAATGTGGTTTAATCTTGCAATATTACAATTACTAATTGAATTGAAAAACAAACATAACCGTACTTGCCTTGGTTTATGACTGGATTTGAAATTGGTACCAGGGAAGAAATCAGACTCGTTCTCGAAATCCTACAGTTGAGAATCCCTTCTTAGAAATATATTTGAACCATATCTAGGTGTACTAGTTACAATCTCTAAAAATTGATCCTAGTCAAATTTTATGTTATTCTATCATAACACGCTTATTGATGCGATTTATAATCATTGTTTTAACGAAAATAAAAGTCAAGTTAACATTTATTGGAAAAATTCGCATTTTTCGATTATTTGGTAAAACTTTATATTTTGTAATATATCTAAAACTAGAATTTTCTTTTAAATTAGAAAAATGTGAATTTGTTTAAATTACAAACTTGTAATTTTACTATCTATTTATTGTGAGAAAATCTTATAAATTTTCTATATCAAAAATAATATGCATTTAATATTTTACACGTCTATGACAAAACCAACAAAACCAGAAAAGAAAGTTAAAAAGCTACGCTACACAAATACAGGGCCACAGAAATAAAGATAAAAACTGGGCTTATGCCCTTACAAATTATTACATAAATTAATTAAATAAAATACTGGTGAACTCTGAACGTCGGGAAGAAGTCCATTCAGCAGGCCGAGGCCCTGCACCAAAATACTTTTGGCCAGTGACACGTTCTAAAATAATAATTTAATTATTACTTATAAAAATAGGCGTCTCAGACTTGGTCAAAGTGTTATGTTGCATTCTAGCTTATGCCTCAACGTCCGAAAATTTCGGTTTCGTTTGCATTTCACTAGGACCCAAAATATTATCCGAAAGCCAAACAATAACTGTCAAAAGACTATAGTCGAACTCAAAAAAATAAACCGAAAGGTTTTCAAAATATTTTTAGAAAAATCGGGCAGCATCTCCATTGTAATCGGGATAACCCAATAATGGGAAGATAACAACCAAACTATTCCAAACCAGGAATAACGCCAACACCAAAATACATAACTGGAAAATCATCCAAAATCCATCTCAAAGCCATATATATATATATATATATATATATATATATATATATATATACAAGAATGAATCAACAGAGCTTAAATTTCCAAATCCGAGAATCCGAACTTATAATCTATCGAACTCGAAATCGGAAACAAGCCCGACTATTCCAAATTGAAGTTGGAAATTCAGAACCAAATCCGAATAGGAACCAGAATACGAAACCCAAATTCATATCATAAATTCCGAATTAAAATCGGAAAACCCAACGAACCAATTCTGATTTAGAAATCAGAATCAAACATCAACAATCGAATCCTATAGCGGGATCGAGACCGTGTCATCATCGACTCAACGGAAGAGACACAGGGACATAGAAAATATACCTCGGATGCTCGGCTAGAGCTCTCAGGTGAAAAATTAGGGAAGAAATTGAAATCCCGCGAACTCGGAATAATCCAATATACGCGAAAAGCGGGGCGCGGCCACGGAAACAACAGATCGGAACCCGCAAAACACTGTGGACAGTGGGTCGGGGCACCGGACAGCCGCGGGGACAGGAGCTCGGACCGGAGGGGCGCACGCAAGGGGGCGGTCGGCCGGTGGCCGCGGAAACAACGGCGGCGGGGTCGCCGGGCTCGGCTGAAGGGTGACTGGCCTAGGCGGCTCGGGCGCTGGCCTGGATGGCTCGGGTCGGGGCTGACTCG
The DNA here is from genome assembly GCA_029216955.1 of Iris pallida. Taxonomy (NCBI): domain Eukaryota; kingdom Viridiplantae; phylum Streptophyta; class Magnoliopsida; order Asparagales; family Iridaceae; genus Iris; species Iris pallida. The sequence goes on along the minus strand of JANAVB010037018.1, from coordinate 4,524,067 downwards.
TAGGGGATCGGCATCGGGAGTCGCCGGTGGGGCTCGGGTCAGGATCGCCGGAAAAATAAGTTTGGGTTTAAGGATTTTGGGCTAGGGCTTGGTAATGAAGGATGGAGAGTGGAGAAGAAGGTGGGGGTTTTTATGGGGTGAGGATCTGGAGGTTGCGGGGAGGGGAAAAGAGTGGTCGTCGACGGTTTCGGAAGAGGAGGGGTCTTTGCTGCGGTCGGGAACGGAAATGAGAGAAAAGGTTTGGCTGGTGAAAGAGAGAGAGAGTTAATGAGTGTTAAATAAAAGGAAAATAATTCTTTTCTTTTAATAAAGAATATGATATTTATATATATATAAATATATATTAAGGGACTTAAAGATTTATTTTGGAAAAACCGAAATTGGGTTCGAGACGGGTTCGGGACGGTCAGACCAAACACTAAAAAAAATTCCATGAATAATAATTTTCTAAAAATACAATTTTCCTAAATTAACAATTAATAATGATAATAATAATAATTTAACAAACAAATTATCCAATTAATTAAAATATAATTGAAACCAAAAATTATGGATTTCACAACCTTCCCTCCTTAGAAAATTTTGTCATCAAAATTAAAGGATAGAGTTAGGAATTACCTCAGGTCTCAAATATATACGGATACTGCTCTCGCATCTCGTCTTCTCGCTCCCAGGTAGACTCGCCTAGAGAATTGTGTCGCCACATAACTCTGACTATGGGTGTCACAGAGTTCCTAGTTTTCTTCTCACCCCTGTCTAAAATTGCCACTGGCTTCTCTGGTACTGTGAGGCTGGGTCCAATCTCCAGCTCCGAATGGTCCAAGATGTGGCTCGGATCTAGGATGTAGCGTCTGAGCTGTGAAATGTGGAAGACGTTGTGCTCGCCTTCAAGATTAGCTGGTAGAGCTAATCGGTACGCTACTTCTCCGACTCGGCTCAAAACTTCGAATGGACCGATGTACCTGGGACTCAGCTTTCCTGCTCTGCCGAATCTGATAGTTCCTCGGGTAGGGGAAATCTTAACGAAGACACTATCTCCTGCTTTGAACTCCAGTGGTCGATGACTACTATCAGCCCAATGCTTCTGTCTGTCCTGAGCAATCCTGAGCTTGTCTCTGATTACCTTTACCTTCTCTGCTGCATCGGTCACCATCTCAGGTCCAAGTAATACTCTTTCTCCTACGTCGTCCCAAGCAAGTGGAGTGCGGTAAGAGTGCCTCGAACGAAGTCATACCGATGCTAGCTTGGTAGCTGTTGTTGTAGGAGAACTCTACCAAGTGCAAATGGTCTTCCCAAGACCCTCCAAATTCCAAGACGCAAGATCTCAGCATGTCATCTAGCGTCTGGATTGTTCTCTCCGATTGTCCGTCAGTCTGGGGATGGTAGGCGGTGCTGAACTTCAATTGTGTCCCCAGACTATCGTGCAAGCTCTTCCAGAAATACTACTAAAATACAGCAAATTGGCGATGGAGGATTAGTGACGGATCGTATCCGTCGGCCATAGCGACGGCCTCGCGACTATCTTGTGACTGGCTACCGTCAGAAAGCAACGGATATTTTTTTTAGTTTTTTGCGTCAAAATCGGTCGCACGTCCGTCGCTAATTTGACGAAACTTTAGCGACGGATTCATGTTCGTTGCTAATATGTCGCACATTGTGGCGACAAAATCTGAAATAAATGGCGCGCTAAATTAGCGTCTATGTGGCGACGGACGTTCCGTCGATAATCTAGTTGGTATTTAACGGCTACCTACCGACGGATTTATCCGTCGGTAATCCGTCGCTAAATACTGTAACCTAACTTAAATTGACCGACGGGGGGGGGGAGAATTTTTCATTCCCTCCAAAAAACTCTCTTTCTTCCCTCTCTCTCTCTCTCTCTCTCTCTCTCTCTCTCTTCGATGAGCTCTCTCCGACGGGTAACATTCTCCGACGAAGCTCTCTCCGATGGGATATCTCTCTCTCAGGTATGCTCTCTCTCTCCCCCTTCTCTCTCTCTCTCTCTGTTTAGGGTTTCGGGTTGGTGGAGGGGTCGACTGTCGCTGGGGCCGGCGGGGTGGGGGGGGAGGTTGTTGAGGGCGGAGGGCAGGGTAGGGTTTAGGGTTTCGGGGCAGGGGTAGGGTTCCGGGTGGAGGGGTGGGTGGGCTGGCTGTCGCGGGGGTCGGCGGTGATGGGGGGAGGGAGGGAGGGCGGGGGGTGGATGGTGTTGGGTGCGGGACGGGGTGAGGAGGAGGGGGTAGGTATTTGCTGTCGGGGGGTGAGGGGGAGGGGGGTGGGTGTTTGCTGTCGGGAAGGGAGGGGGTGGTGTGGGGGTTTGCTATCGTGGCGGGTGTGGGAGGGCGAAGGGGGGTTTGCTGTCCATAAGAGTGTAAACGGACCGGACGGATACGGACAGTCCACTGTCCGTGTTCGGTCCGTTAATAAAAATGAGTTCGTACGGACGGACACGGACAGTTCATTGTACAAGTTCGGGCCGGACGAACACGGACAACCACTGTTTGTTAATTCAATCGGACGGTCCGCGGACAAATTAAATATATTACCAAAAGTTATTATTTTATCATGATACCTTTACAGTTGGTTCAAAAAATCTAGTTGAAAGAAAATACAATTGAAAAGGGTATAGGTGGTTTCGAATCAGACCAATCCTATGAGTATCGGTGGTTTCGAATCGGTGTATCGGATCGGGGGAGAGGGTATAGGTGGTCTCGGATCGGACCAATCCTATGAGTATCGGATCGGGGGAGGGGGTATCGGAATCGGTATCAAAATTGGAATCGGTATCGGACCGATACTGACCGATACCGGTACAGTTTGGCAAAATAGGTCAAAATACAAAGAAAAAAGTTCTCAAATGGAAGGAAAAGAGTCAAAACTCCTCACCATTGGCAACACTATTGCATGGCGTTCTTACTTGATGCCTCTACACTATTTAATGCAATTTAGAGAGTTTACAATGCATATACCTTTTGGGAGATGGATTTCTAATAAAAATGGCTCCAAGATCTAAAAATCTCCAAGCTCCAAGTGCTCCATCCTCTAATCTCATACAACTGATCACTAACTCTGATACTTGGATTACTGACCTCTCTAACTCATGTATCCTAATTGCTAATAAAATACTAACTCATAATACACCCTCATTTTACTGATCCAAAGACACCAACACAAGACACTCATACAACTGAACAATCAAAACAGTACCTATGTCCTCACTGATTGTAAGAGTGACACCAACTAATATCCCTTCTCTTTATGACAGTAGCTCCATTCTCTCTTCATTTTTCGATCTTACCAGATGACACCCATGACCCGAGGAGCGGCACGCCGTTTGAGGGAAACACTGAATGTTGAGGTGGCTCCTCCTACTGTTAAGGAGAAAGTGGCACCGGTAGCTAGTGAGACCGGGAGTTCTATTCATCCAGCACCGGTAGCTAGTGAGATCGGGAGTTCTATTCATGCAGCACTTGCAAGGGACTATATCTCTCCTAACGCCGTCGATCCCACTTATTCGAGGTGGTTGCGTGATCGTATCACTGAGCATTTGCGTGAGCTGCGTGGTTCTCATTAGCTATTACTGAACTTATTTGTATTGGACTATTTGTTTTGGATTATTTTTGTATTAGACTATTTGTATTGGACTACATATATGAATTAGTACTGTGTCAATCTCTGGATTGTATTGGACTACGATATGGTGATCAGGACATAGTCCCTGCAGCCATTCGACTGGCGAGGCAAAAACTATGTAGCCGTAGATGAAGTTGACTGTCATCCGACCCTCATCCCTCGGCAATGATGATACGACAACTAACCAGAGAGGATACTATGAGAGATCCATCTGAGTATGACGTATAATCTGAGAGATCACCTTTACAAGAATGATATCAGTAGTGGGATTGAGTGCTGGAGAGATATTATCAGAGTATACGTCCTACTCAGATGGGTCTCTCACCATTACTATTTTTTCTGACAACATGGTAGATGTGCTCCGTCAACAGATTCTTGCTCCAAGCCAAAACTTTGCCCCGGAGTTCAAGTGGACATCCTTCGTGTAGAGCTCGAGTGAGAGGTTCCTGACAGCATAGTGGTCTCATTTGTCAAAGGATTCTTGCTCGTCCCACAATTGGTTGTGGGACGAGCAAGAATCCTTTGACAAAGGAGACCACCATGCTGTCAGGAACCTCTCGTTCGAGCTCTACACGAAGGATGTCCACTTGAGCTCCGGGACAAAGTTTTGGCTCAGAGCAAGAATCTGTTGACGGAGCACATCCACCATGCTGACAGAAAAAAATAGTAACGGTGAGAGACCCATCAGAGTAGGACGTATACTCTGATAGTATCTCTTCTAACACTCAGTCCTACTACTGATATCATTCTTGTAAAGGTGATCTCTCAGAGTATACGTCCTACTCAGATGGATCTCTCAGAGTATCCTCTCGGTTGGCCCGCCGGAATCCAACTCTGGACATACGGTTGGGTTCGTATCGAAAAACTGGATCCGTAGACATGTAGTTTGACGACTTTAGAGACCGTTGACTCTGGCGCGCTTTTCGGTGTAAAGCGGGTCCAACGACGGATACCGTTTTGGCCCGAAATTACTGTTTTGCCCCTGTGTCCAGAATTGGACTTAAGGACAGGCAATCCTAGCTAATTGGACTATTCTGAGATCATTGGTATTGTTTATTTCAGCTTCCGTGGACTGTTGTACGGGTTTTGACTATAGTGGCATATTGAGTAGTTCAGATTGTCGGTTTCACCAGCAGAGGACCACAGGCGAGTACAGTTTATTGTTTGCATTTCGATATTGATCTTTACTATATTTCATTGATTAGTCATTGGTTATGTGATTTTTATACTCTATTATAAATTATTGAGTCGGGAATGAGAAGTACCAAGGATGTGTGATCAGACCGTAGACATTGTAGATATCGTAGACATTGTAGATATCGTAGACATTGTAGATACCGTAGACATTGTAGATATCGTAGACGTTATAGATCTCGTAGACATTGTTCACTCTTATGTAGTAGATCTCGTAGACAATGTTTATTTTATGCAGTAGACATCGTAGACATTGTTTATTTTATACAGTAGACATCGTAGACATTGTTTATTTTATGCAGTAGACATCGTAGACAGTATTTATATTCTGCAAGTAGATATCGTAGACTGTAAGGTGTAGCACCCCAGACCGATCACATGTCAAAGGTACTTCTAACGGTGGAAAAGTATATTGGTCTATTTATTACTATTGATTTTTCTTACGGCTTTACTGTTATTTTCAAAACTCATGATTGATGTCTAACCTTTGTCTTATAGTCATTTTCTTTATTTGAAATTGCATTCAGTGAATTGTGCTCGTTCCATTCCTGACTGGAAACCAACATTTTCAGGTTAGCCGTGGATTCATTTAGCTTGGGGAGTGATCGGTATACTTGTAGACAAAGGCCTAGAGACTAGCTAGATAGTTGAGTTGTAGTCATTCAAATATTTGTACAAGTTTATATTTTTCTGCAAATGTAAAACTTGTAATCTTTATAAATTAAATTAATTATGTGATTGAGCATTATTTGTGATTTGATCTTCATGGCCGTGACAGCGTTCTACCGCCGACACTGCGGCGTAGGCTGGCTTGGACACGTCTCGTATCCGTTTTCAAAAAAAAAAAACAGGTGCGGGTCGTGACAAGTTTTTGTGGTGGCCCATGCAGGTCTGTTTTTGCAAACCATGCGAACTCGTGGTAGTACTTAAGTTAGTCGTACTATTACGAGCCTGCGACAAGGAAATGCTCATTCACGAACAAGAAATTAATTTAATTTAAGAGAATGACTAAGTCTAGGAGTCCTCTATACAAATTTACCAATAGGTAGTCTAGGTCATGCAATTTAGATGAGGAGTTATTAAGGTTGATTGTTTGTCAGATCCCCATAGGTACACTATTATCTCTCGATATGACGACACGATCCAAAGTGGATAGATTGTTCACTTGGTGAGACATGGCTTCATATAATTTATGATCTGACCTTGATGAGTTGGGCAAATCCTTCTCTTTGCCTCTTAGATATCATCCCCATGCCTTAGTCGAACTGCCTATTTAGTTTCTATTTGTCCTAGGAATTAATATTTTGTATAAATTCTGATTATTGTTATCCCCATGCGGACCTCGAGTTAGTTTCGGTTCAAAGTTTTTCCTCAATGATTGAATACACATGGAATAGACATTAGAATGTTTGTGTATCTTTTTGTCTTCAATTATTTCCTCCCCGCTCAATCTTTTATTTTAAGGGTGATAGGGCAAATATTTATGCCTTATTTCATAGTCAACTTGTTTAGAAGCTCAGGGATTTATTTACAGATATAGTTACGAGAATGTTAGTTAACTTATACTGGCAGGACAGCAGCGCACTGTCGCCATTTATTTAAACTTTGGAGACTAGGGATTCACTGCAGCCAGCAGCACACTGGCAAAATACGACCCCTAGAGTGGAAAGGAGATTAGGAAAATATCGGTTATAGAATTTGCAAGAGATATGACTAGTGGTCCACTCTTGATCGTAGATACCCTTGAGCCAATATTGGATAGAGTTAAGAAGTGTTCGATTTTGTATCATGTTGAGTTACGAAACCAAGGGTTTACCACAGCCAGAGTATACGGGCGTGGCGTAGTCCTCGGTGAAATGATTTCAGATGTGATTACAAGTTAAGGACACTATAGAGGATAGGACAGTGCCCTGTGTGTTCCATAAGATCCGAAGCCAATATTGGTGGAAGTTTGTAAGTTGGATAGCACGTCTCCCGATCTAGCATTCCGTGGTCCTTGTGACCTATTGACGAGGATATCGACTGACACTAATAGGTTTACCTAGAATATAGAATTTAGAATGTCCATAACCCGTTAGTCGACCAAGTCCTTGTGGATCAGAAGATAGTAGGAAGACTGTATGAGCAAGAACACCATGTAAGTTTTGATTCTCTCTAAACTCGAACTACTCGTGGCTTCTTTCAAAAATCTTGTATACTTGTAATTTGACTATCTTGACCCATGTTGCTATCACAACCTAGTTTTGCAAGCTCACTCTGTTCTCGAGCTTGATTCAAGACATATGTTTAGTGGGGACGCCTACTAACTTATAGTCTAATCAGAATCAGTGTATTATGGTCTGATCAACCATGATGCAATTGGTTCGCTCTTCGTTTAATTTCACTACGTGGATGGAGATATATAAGTATCTATGACCACATCCGCAACTGCTTGACAATTCCTCTTGAATTATATGTTCGCCCTTGAAACACGAAATTGTATTCAGTAACATCTCCCTTGAATTCTTTATTGCTTTTTGTCTTTTACCGATTTGGAAAGACGAAAGCTCGTGATGGTAGAGAGATACAGAGTATTCCCATGGCAAGGATAATAGTAGACACAAGTGTAGCTACCAATGGCCAGTCATGTGATTGAGTTACTCGTTCTCCCCTCGACCATCAAACTATTATTGAGACTTTCAAGCCATCTGAATTTGAGAATGATTAGGGTTTTACCCTTAGTCGAAATGCCAACCCAGGAGACTATCTATTTTCAAGAAACAATTCATTGTGTCTCTAAATATTTTCTTGAATATTGCCTTTACTTTCAACCCTTATGCCTTGACTCAACCGTCCCTCGACCAAAGCCCATAATCACTAGCTTAGCCAATACCATAGCTTAAATACCCTGTCACACTATGATCTACCAGTGGTCAATAGCAATACATGAGCACCACAACTCTTGTGACAATAGTCCGACAGACTGAGCGTCAATAGAAATTCGCGACTCAGTTGCTAGGAAATCTTTCGTAAGATGTGCCTTAGAGTTGGTTACCCTGTCGATAACCCTTATATACTGTGGACGAGTAGGTCATTCTATTTTATTGACCATGTGTCATTGTACACACTCGTTTTCCATTTAGTGATAAACGATCCTTGATTTGACTTATATATACCATATCCCGTTATGCCGCGCCTTATTCTTCATTAACAAGTGTCGGGGTACAATAACCGAACCTTGGAAATTCTTCTGACCTCATCCTTCCTAAGACCATGACCTAACTTCTAAGGTGGGTAGACGGTAAGCCTTCTAAAATTTTAGGATATACGAGGACTGCCGATTAATTAGAATGATTTCCATTAGGATGATAGTTAGTGTCTCATTGGACTCCCACTTTCCATTTAGATCATTTTGTGTTCCCGGCCGTGTCATTAACAATCGGAGCACGAGACCAGCTGTTACCTTCCAACAAATTTTATATGCAAGATCTAGATGAGTTCACCTTCATCTAGGTATATCATGTCCTACTCAAACACGTCCCCTTGTACTCTATTTTTGTGCTACGACTTTCAGGTAAAAAGGACTAACTATAACCCTTACCATAATAGCGGTATGTTTTTCGACTTCCATTAGAGGCTCAACCTTGACTCAATTCATTCGACCCAATATATGGTTGTGATTTACTTGAAGCCCACTACGCACATGTCACTAGCGTGTCACTCAATTGTGTCTTTTCGGGCTATTTAAACACAAAAAAGCCACGGAAGATGCATTTTTGGGCTTTAGGGACCAAGCTAACCAACTTGACGGGCAACTAGCTCAACCCTTGGATAGAAACCTATTCTAGGATACCCTAACCTAGTAAAAATAGTTTATCGTTGGGACCTTGTTCGGTCCATATAGATTGAAATCCAAGGTTCATCCAACTAAAGATTGGTGTCCAATCGGAGAACCCATTAAGACCCAGTTAAACACATCCATGCACACCACCATAATTGACTATAAAATCGGACTATTTGGATAAGTCCCTATACCGATTATGTAGTCTCCATCTCGTAGAATGTGAAGTCATTCGTAACCCTTATTCCGTTTACCTAGGAGTCGCGATACGATCTTGTATTGCATTTATATCTTTGTTTGTGTTTAAATAGCCACGGAAAAGATCACAATTTTGATTTTTCAATTTCCGTTCTATTTTGGAATCTTGTTTAGAACTTCAAGAACAAAATTTCTGTATTACATTGATTGCGAGCTCTCTAAGAAACGAAGGGTCTCTTCGGAGTTAGCCAGTAATTGGAACGGAGTAGCCCAATCTAGCTAATAAGCCAATGGTTAATAAGGTCCATTTTATCGGTATCATTTGATATCCTCTACCGCTCTTGAAACTTCGTGCTTGTTCTCAGTTATTCTACCTCGTCTTTCCGTACCATTGACTCTCGTCCTCCCTATTTTGGGGGTCAATAACCGTGTTGTTTAGAATTTAGCAGAAGTTATAGTATAAGTTAGTTCGATATTTGAATTTTGGGGTTGCTTGATAGATATGTGAGGATTATAGATACCATAGGCGATAGATATCTATTGGAAGAATTTGAGCAACTAGTTGGAAGATTATAAGGTTTCAGTGACCTGTGTTTTGAGGGAGTAGTATGATCAAAGGTGGGTAGAAGTCCTCGAGATTTCGTAAATTACCAAATGACTAGAAAAGGATATAGACGATGTGTGAGGTTGAGGTTAAGGCAGACTTCTTTTAGAATTTTACGGAATAACTACGAATTAGAATTTCGAGGACGAAATTATTTTTTTAAGGTGGGTAGATTTGTAGCCTCCCTTCCCGAAATTTTTAAAATATCTTTATTTTATTTAAATGGAAATTTTTAGACTGTACAAAAGGGTATATACATCATTATTAATTTATTAATTTTTGTTATTATTATTATTATTATTATTAATTATCATTATTGAGGTTATGATTATTATTTTATTATTGATTATATTATCTTGTCGAATAAAGACTTTTATAAATATAGTCATATTTATATAAATAGGGTCCTATACTAGGAATAGAATACATTGGGTTTTTATTTAGTTTTATGGATATTACTATATAAGTATTTATATGGGTATATATACATATAGATATATAAATATGGATAGTTATATATAAGTGAATAGTGGTACTAATAAATAAATAAAAACTAATAACCATTTCTCCCCCAAGTGGCCCAGCCCGTGCTTTAAGTTCCACACAGCAGCAGACCAAGCTGCGGGTCCCCCCAAACCGAGAAGCACAACTCGGCCAAACAGTATAACCACCCCTGTGAAACCAAGGCCCAACCCGAGAACTCTCAATGTATACATATACAGTTATGTATAACCGAGGGTTGGAAAAAAACTCACACGTCGATTGACCGAAAACCCTACCCCAACCATCACGCCGCCACCACCTCTCCACAATGCCGACCCCTGCGCGCTCCTCTCCCACCGCGCGCGGCCGCACGGGACACTGGCAGCCGGCCAGGTCAACGTCGACATGCGCGCACGAGCGCGCGAACTGCAGAACGGCAGCAGCCCTACGAGGGCGATTTCGTGAGGAGGAAACGACCTCCACGCTTGATCGTTTTCCGAAACGATTTCACAGGTACGGAGCTAACCTATAGCACTTCATTCTCCTTCAAATAGTTTTGGACGTAGAGCGCTAGGTTGCCCAGAAAACTGATGCGAACATGACGAAAAACCATTCAAAAATCAGAACAGTTTTCTAGTCGAAACCCTCATGTTTCGAGATAGATTCTGATCAACCAGTTAGGAATTTTAGAAAACTAATTGAAGAGACTTTTAGACAACATGTAGGGCTTCGAATCCCTTCTTGCGGAATTTGAATTCATCGACTGAGCGTCGAGAAATCGAATCCCAAAGTTTTCCAAAAATCTGTTTTAAAAACCATAAAAATCGCTCCACACGACGTGCGCCACGCCAATCCGGACGACGTGGTCGCGTACCGAAAGGATCGAAAGCTGCGTAACGGCTTTGTGGTCGTGTGGGCTTTGACGGAATTCAAATTGGTCGCGTGTGCGCGACGAATTCGATACGTATCCGTCGAAATTTACCGTATCTTGCACTTTACAAATTTCTCAATCACTTTGTGCACGCTCATCGGATCGAGACAAAACTTGTGCCAATAGAACCGTATCATTTTTCTGGTCCTGTATGCCAAGTTTGGTCCAATTCTGAGACAGTCGAATCCGACGTCATTTTGCGGGCCCCACGGTCCCACTCAACGGACGATTTTGTGCACGGCCCGCCGGAATCCAACTCTGGACATACGGTTGGGTTCGTATCGAAAAACTGGATCCGTAGACATATAGTTTGAGGACTTTAGAGACCGTTGACTCTGGCGCGCTTTTCGGTGTAAAGCGGGTCCAACGACGGACACCGTTTTGGCCCGAAATTACCGTTTTGCCCCTGTGTCCAGAATTGGACTTAAGGACAGGCAATCCTAGCTAATTGGACTATTTTGAGATCATTGGTATTATTTATTTCAGCTTTCGTGGACTGTTGTACGGGTTTTGACTATAGTGGCACATTGAGTAGTTCAGATTGTCGGTTTCACCAGCAGAGGACCACAGGCAAGTACAGTTTATTGTTTGCATTTCGATATTGATCTTTACTATATTTCATTAATTAGTCATTGGTTATGTAATTTTTTATACTCTATTATAAATTATTGAGTCGGGAATGAGAAGTACCAAGGATGTGTGATCAGACCGTAGACATTGTAGATATCGTAGACATTGTAGATATCGTAGACATTGTAGATATCGTAGACATTGTAGATATCGTAGACGTTATAGATCTCGTAGACATTGTTCACTTTTATGTAGTAGATCTCGTAGACATTGTTTATTTTATGCAGTAGACATCGTAGACATTGTTTATTTTATGCAGTAGACATCGTAGACATTGTTTATTTTATGCAGTAGACATCGTAGACAGTGTTTATATTCTGCAAGTATATATCATAGACCGTGCGGTGTAGCACCCCAGACCGATCACATGTCAAAGGTACTTCTAACGGTGGAAAAGTATATTGGTCTATTTATTACTATTGATTTTTCTTACGGCTTTACTGTTATTTTCAAAACTCATGATTGATGTCTAACCTTTGTCTTATAGTCATTTTCTTTATTTGAAATTGCATTCAGTGAATTATGCTCGTTCCATTCCTGATTGGAAACCAACATTTTCAGGTTAGCCGTGGATTCATTTAGCTTGGGGAGTGATGGGTATACTTGCAGACAAAGGCCTAGAGACTAGCTAGATAGTTGAGTTGTAGTCATTCAAATATTTGTACAAGTTTATATTTTTCTGCAAATGTAAAACTTGTGATCTTTGTAAATTAAATTAATTATGTGATTGAGCATTATTTATGATTTGATCTTCATGGCCGTGACAGCGTTTTACCGCCGACACTGCGGCGTAGGCTGGCTTGGACACGTCTCGTATCCGTTTAAAAAAAAAAATGGGTGCGGGTCGTGACAGGTGGGTTCCTGCTCTGGCTCTTACTCATCTGCTGCTAGGGTAAAAGCTCGCCCAGTCTTCGGTTGGTGTTGCCCAAACTGTTGTTACTGAGTGGGTAGGGGAGCCTTCTGCGGTGTTGTTTCAGTTCGGTTGAATGCCGTGGGACAGTCCTTCACTTGGTGGGTGACAGACCCACAAACTAGGCAGTGTCCTAGCCTTTTCCTGCAGATGTTCGCCTGATGTCCTGGCCTCTTGCAGAAATCGCAGACAGGAATCTGCTTCTGAGGCGCTCTGTCATTGGTCCTTGCCTGATGGTGCTGCTGCTGGTGGTGAGAAGGCCTGTTGTTATTGTTGTGGTTGGGCCTCTTCTGGTTACTCTGGAAGTTGCTAGTTCCAGAATACTCCCTCTTTGAATAAGCAGGCTGACTCTTCTCTATATCCTGAGCTCGTATTAGGATCCTCTCGTACGTCTTGGCGCCGCCTGCGATCACAGGAGTGCGAATCTCTTTCCTCAGTCCATACCAGAATCTTTCAGCACGATCGGCGGGGTCAGCAACCAAGTTCTTTGCAAAGCGACTAAGTTGACCAAACTCTACCGTATATTCACCAACCGTTATGTTCCCTTGCTTCAGATTCTGAAATTGTCTTTCCATCTTCCGCAACTCTGATGTTGGAAAGAACTTCCTACGGAACAACCTCTTGAAGTTGTTCCAGTCAAGCTGCCTGTCCTGGAGTCGGGGTTCATTCCGATACCAGGTGTTTGCTACATCTAGCAGTTGGAGTCCCACAGCTTCAACTTGAAGGGTATCTGGAAGTCGAGCAACGCTGAGGAGACGCTCCATGCTGTCGAGCCATTCATCGGCGTATATGATTCCCTCGGTTCCTTTGAAAGGTCGAGGGCCCAGCTTCTTGAATTTCTCAATATCGCCAACTTTAGCAGGCCTTGGTTCAGATTTGACTGCTTCTCCTCTCTCCAGTACAGCCATAGCCACATTGTGGGCATTCTCCATTCCTTCTCTCATAATCGCAGTTTGTTCGCGATGAGCTTCAGCTTGAGTTCTCTGTGCCTCAAGCACTCCTCGTAGCAGGCCTACGAGGTCGGTAGGGTCCACGGGCACTGGTAGGGAAGCTGGATCGGGCACTACCGTAGGGGCTTGCTGTTCAGTCCGGAAAGATGTAGGATCTGACACTTGAGTAGTAGTGTAAAATCTACGGGGTGCTGGTGAATTATGGAGACGATCGGTCAGCTGTCGAGGTGTAGGATCCGGACTTGGTTGAGGAGGTGGGGTGTGATCGGGTGATGACAACCCAACACCAGCAGTGTTGGTCTTGTCTGTGGCCATACTCTGGAAGGTTTAGGATTGCAAAACATAAGCAAGGTAGCCTACTAGTCTATAACAAACAAAAAAATATTTATTTATAATATATTTCGTTCCTATGTTGTGACAAATTAATGTTCTAGTGTTCTAATTGTTTCTAGATATGTTTACCTAAGTCGTTGATCAGACCTGCATGGGCCACTACTAAAAACACGTCACGACCCAGTCCCAAATTGTTGGGTCGAATCGGATCATGCCCAGCCTGTACCGTTGTGAGACGGCGGCAGTAAGCTATATCCACTTGCAAGTAATCTCAACAACACAATATATATTTGTCACAACTTTTAAAATTACGAATATTAAAAACATTGTCCAACAGAAAGATTCATCTGATAAAATAAAACTGTCTTAAATTCAAACATAAAAACTAGCAAGGAAATGTCATCATCTAGAAAGTTGGCTCATCAGCCCCGAGATCAACATCGTCCGATTGGGACTCTGGCAGCACAGCTGGATAAAGCTCAGGATCGTAATAGCTATTAATCAATAGCTCAGCTTCATCAAGGGAACCTATTGGGGGTGGGAAATCCAGTCAGAAAAGGAGCAAAGTACAATTATGAAAATCTAACAATTCAACTAATAATTAAAAATTTACAATTTTAAACAGTTTAAAATACTTGAACAATATTTTCCATAATTGAGAACAATGTGATTTGAGTATGTAATGCTTATGACCGGCTTGGGTTTTACAATAGTATCCTAGTAATACGATACGGCTTATCTCCGTGTGAAAAGGAGTAAGCTCACAATTATGCAATATTTAGGTATTGGTCATAGAATACTACACTACTCCCCCAATCCCACAATCAATAACAATCAATACTCTAGGAGAGAGTTCCATGTAGCAATGTGGTTTAATCTTGCAATATTACAATTACTAATTAAATTAAAAAACAAACATAACCGTACTTGCCTTGGTTTATGACTGGATTTGAAATTGGTACTGGGGAAGAAATCAGACTCGTCATCGAAATTATACAGTTGAGAATCCCTTCTTAGAAACATATTTGAACCATATCTAGGTGTACTAGTTACAATCTCTAAAAATTGATCCTAGTCAAGTTTTATGTTATTCTATAATAACACGCTTATTTATGCGATTTATAATCATTGTTTTAACGAAAATAAAAGTCAAGTTAACATTTATTGGAAAAATTCGCATTTTCCGATTATCTGGTAAACCTTTGTATTTTGTGATATATCTAAAACTAGATTTTTCTTTTAAATGAGAAAAACGTGAATTTGTTTAAATTACAAACTTGTAATTTTACTATCTATTTATTGTGAGAAAATCTTATAAATTTTCTATATCAAAAATAATATGCATTTAATATTTTACACGTCTATGACAAAACCAACAAAACCAGAAAAGAAAGTTAAAAAGCTATGCTACACAAATATAGGGCCACAGAAATAAAGATAAAAACTGGGCTTATGCCCTTACAAATTATTACATAAATTAATTAAATAAAATACTGGTGAACTCTGAACGTCGGGAAGCAGTCCATTCAGCAGGCCGAGGCCCTGCACCAAAATACTTTTGGCCAGTAACACGTTCTAAATTAATAATTTAATTATTACTTATAAAAATAGGCGTCTCAGACTCGGTCAAAGTGTCATGTTGCATTCTAGCTTATGCCTCAACGTCCGAAAATTCCGGTTTCGTTTGCATTTCACTAGGTCCCAAAATATTATCCGAAAGCCAAACAATAACTGTCAAAAGACTATAGTCGAACTTAAAAAAAAAACCGAAAGTTTTTCAAAATATTTTTAGAAAAATCGGGCAGCATCTCCTTTGTAATCGGGATAACCCAATAATGGGAAGACAACAACCAAACTATTCCAAACCAGGAATAACGCCAACACCAAAATACATAACTGGAAAATCAACCAAGATCCATCTCAAAGCCATATATATATATATATATATATATATATACAAGAATGAATCAACAGAGCTTAAATTTCCAAATCCGAGAATCCGAACTTATAATCTATCGAACTCAAAATCGAAAACAAATCCGACTATTCCAAATCGAAGTCGAAAATATCAGAACCAAATCCGAATAGGAACCAGAATACGAAACCCAAATTCACAGCATAAATTCTGAATTAAAATCGGAAAAGCCAACGAACCAGTTCTGATTTAGAAATCAGAATCAAACATCAACAATCGAATTCCATAGCGGGATCGAGACCGTGTCATCATCGACTCAACGGAAGGGACACAGGGACACAGAAAATATACCTCGGATGCTCGGCTAGAGCTCTGTAAAAAATTAGGGAAGAAATCGAAATCTCGCGAACTCGGAATAATCCAGAATACGCGGACAACGGGGCGCGGCCACGAAAACAACAGATCGGAACCCGCAAAATACTGTAGACAGTGGGTCGGGACACCGGACAGCCGCGGGGACATGAGCTCGGACCGGAGGGGCACGTGCAAGGGGGCGGTCGGTCGACGGCCGCGGGAACAACGGCGGCGGGGTCGCCGGGCTCGGCTGAGGGGTCGCTTGCCTGGGCGGCTCGGGCACTGGCCTGGACGGCTCGGGTCGGGGCTGACTCGTAGGGGATCGGCGTCGGGAGTCGCCGGTGGGGCTCGGGTCAGGATCGTCGAAAAAATAAGTTTGGGTTTAAGGATTTTTGGCTAGGGCTTGGTAATGAAGGATGGAGAGTGGAGAAGAAGGTGGGGGTTTTTATAGGGGTGAGGATCTGGAGGTTACGGGGAGGGGAAAAGAGTGGTCGTCGACGGTTTCGGAAGAGGAGGGGTCTTTGCTGCGGTCGGGAACAGAAAGGAGAGGAAAGGTTTGGCTGGTGAGAGAGAGAGTTAATGAGTGTTAAATGAAAGGAAAATAATTCTTTTCTTTTAATAAGGAATATATATATATATATATATATATATATATATATATATATATTCCTTAAAAAAATATATATATATATATATATATATACGAGGGACTTAAAGATTTATTTCGGAAAAACCGAAATTGGGTTCGAGACGGGTTCGGGACGGTCAGACCAAACACTAAAAAAATTCCATGAATAATAATTTTCTAAAAATACGATTTTCCTAAATTAATAATTAATAAAGATAATAATAATAATTTAACAAACAAATTATCCAATTAATTAAAATATAATTGAAACAAAAAATTATGGGTTTCACAGAGTTCCTAACTGTGGTTCAACCACAAACTCACATATGGTTCATGCTAACATAACCTGCAATAATAAATAAGGCTAAACAAACTCAGGGGATTGAACACACATAGTTTCCAGGAACTGTTCTGCAGATTCGAACTGAGCTTTAATACTTTAAGTGGAAAATCAATCATTAGTAGGATTGATCACTTCCCAGTTAAGGATGATATTGGTTAACCTCTCCTTGGAATGATACAAGTCATACTTATGTCAGGATTGTCCCAATGCATCAACCCATAATTATATGACTAATTAAAAGAGTTAATTAATCTCTACTGCTACTGAAAATAAACCAAAACTCAAACTAGAGACCCTTCAATCAATCTACTGCTATATAAAACTATTACGACCTGCACATCATGGAATCGAACAATTACCTGAGGAATCAGATCAATGGCTCCCGATCTCTGTGAAGTGGCACGAGCTACTCCTCACCACTCGATCCAGTTTCCTTTGCAGCCATAAGTTGAATACTAACAATTCAAGCCAACAGAAAAGAATTCAGTCCTTGCTTATGTTCACAAATTATCTGGATCCAATGAATCGAGGACTGGACACTCACCTTGGTGTCTGACTCACGAATTTCAGTGAATGGACGTGTCCACGCACCCAAGTCAGTAATTCTAAAGAGCTGACACAAAAATGAAATTCACAACTATCAATCATTAATCGACCTATAATCTAGTGATGATTCGAAGATCTAAATTCATTAAGAAGTCGATTGATCGATTACCTCGATTGATTCTATTGATGAAGAGGAATCGGTTGAATCAGTCACTGGTTCATCAATTCTAGATCTGATCAACAAGAGAAAAATTGATAGAGTGAAATCGATGTTCCCAAACCAAAGCAAAGTAGAATGTGATGTGATACGGCTTACCAAGAGTTCATCGATGGGAAATGAAGGAATCGATGAATTCACTAGGCGCGACGAAGAGTTCTGGATCCTTCGTGCAGTCGTCGAGGATGGCGCTTCTGCTCACTGCGCGTGGGTAGATGAGAACTCCATTGCTCTGCTACTCTTCCCCACCATGATTGATCAAATTGAGGATTGAGTCTAAAGAAAAGAAGAAGATGAGGAATATAACTTAGGAGAGGGGAGCAAGGAATTGAGAGTGCTGCTCAATTGATCCCTTTCTTATAGGTCGTTAGGTAGCGTAGGGAGTAGGCAACTTGGTGGCAGGAAATCACTCCTTCTCCTTCTGACAATTCAGTTAGAGCAGGGAGGAGAGTGATTTGAATTTTTTAAAAAAGAATTGAGAGAAGGCTAGAGAATTTTGGATGCTGACCTACTCGTTAAAGAACTCATGAAATTTCTTTTAAAGGACCCAAACCTAAGACTTGGTTGCTAGGCTAAGGAATGGGCTTCAATGTTAAGCCCATGGATTAAATTTAATTGAGCAATTGTCTAAGAAAACAATTAGAAAAGATTAAAAAAAGAAGAAAAATTCAATTAATCTTTAAGGAATTATATATATATATATATATATATATATATATATATAATGAATTTTGAAAAGTGAGGTTACAACGTCAATGTAGACCTATTCCAATAGTGGTCGTTGATCAACGTTGGAGACAGCTGTCGATCATGCCTATAGTGGACATTCATGATGATTTCTTTTCCATGCCACAGATGAAAATTCTTCATGCAAGATGGTGTGCCGCACTAGAACCTGAGAGGAGGTGTATTGAGCTTAAAATCCAAAAACTTGCCAATCCGGCAAGTAGTCGTCTACAGGAGCCATCTATTGTCATTGCTCCGAAGGGTAGACCGCCAAAAAGAACACATAAGAAGAAGCTCCAGGATACTAAGTGAGAACCCTCACTCTTTGAGCATATTGAAAGAAGCGTGGAAAGTGTAGTCATTTCGAAGAGGATGAACAAGCTCCCTACTCACAGAAAGCAGCAGAAAAAAAGTGTTGTTACAGCGCTTGATGTGTATATTGGTGCTTTTTTGCCCACCATACGGGAATATATTTGGTCTATAGATGATGTGCCGAAAGACGGACATTATGGATTTCATGTGCTTGCACGACATCTAGGCTACCCCCCCAAAGACGAATGGAGACAAGTCAGAGCAGAGCTATATTCTGAGTTGGTGTCTCGTCTTCCATTCTACAGCAAAATACTTGGCCAAGAAGATGTTGGAGAATTTTTGACAAGCATTCCGTGCGATACCCAGACCACTGGACCAGAACATTACTTGGACGTACCTTCTGTTGCATATCTATTCGCTAACAAGTACAAGATACCAATTATCGTTCTTACCTAGAACATCAACAATACATTTTTTCCAATGTGCGCTCCTCCGGCGGACTACAGTATATCCAATCTACATACCATTGGACTCGACAAAAATCACTTCGTTATCCCGCGGTTGATCGGTCACTCTCCTATTCCTCCCCCAACGTCAGTTTGGTATAAACATGCTCCGGAAGAATCAATCGCTTGGATAGCACCATACACCGATGCTATAAATTATTACAAGAAGATCACGAATTACGTGGAACCTATACCAAGGTTGGAGGGACACTACGATGTATTAATTAACTGATGTATAGAAGAATGGAAGCAATATATCACATTTTGTAACATTTCGCATAGAAGAATGGAAGAATTATATCACATTTTGTAACATTTTGCATAGAAGAATGAAAGAAATATATGAGTATCTCTTATTGTCACTTGAGTATCACATTTTGAGTATCTCTTATGACTGTGCAATATAAGAAAAAAAATATATGACTATGCAAACAATATATCACATTTTGTCACTTGAGTATCATATAGTATCATTATTGACTGAGTATCAACATAGACTGCCCAGTCCCTGGGCAATCCAACTCACAGCAAGTATTGATGTGGCCTGCCTAGTTTTCTGGCAGTCCAACTCAGAACTTGGTGTGAGTTGGACTGCCCAGTTTCCTGGCAGTCCACATATTGTGAGTTGGACTGCCCAGTTTTCTGGTAGTCCATATCAATATATGGACTGCCAGAAAATTGGGCAGTCCAACTCATAACTTGCTATGAGTTGGACTGTCCAGTTTTCTGGCAGTCCACATCAATATGTAGACTGCCAGGAAACTGGGCAGTTCGATGTGGACTGCCAGGAAACTGGGCAGTCCAACTCAGAACTTGCTAGAAGTTAGACTGCCAGAAAACTGGGCAGTCCAACTCACAGCAAGTTCTGAGTTGGACTGCCCAGTTTCCTGGCAGTCCACATATTGATCTGGGCAGTCCAACTCACAGCAAGTTCTGAGTTGGACTGTCCAATTTCCTGGCAGTCCACATATTGATATGGACTGCCAAGAAACTGGGCAGTCCACATCAATACTTACAGTGAGTTGGGCAGTCCATGCTGATACTCAGTCAATAATGATACTAACTATGTTGATAATGATACTCAGCCCAAGATATTCAATAAGGACACTTGAGGCTCAATAAGTCACACGTACGAATAGGGTACACAATAAGAGATACAAATCACAGAGTATTCAGATACAAATCACATAGTCATTCTAGTGATTACAGAGTATTCAGATACAAATCACATAGTCAGTTAAGTGTTATAAATCACAAAGTCATTCTTGGTCATGACGCATCTTCGTGCGTCGCTCATCTTCGAGAAATGGATAATCAGCTGCGATGTTTTGCATCTGGAGGCCAACATCTTTGTAATTCTTGCCCTTGCACATGATCAAACTTTTTCCTAATTTTTTAACTTTCGAAGCCTGCATGCATGAATAAAAATTATAAATTTAGGTACCGACACTTTACCTGGAAGACTGGGTTACTGACACTTACCATCTTCTGCAGTACATCATATAGTACTAACTTGGATGGTAGAGGGGCTGCTACCGGCACTTTAGCACTTCGCTTATCAGGATTCAACATCATACCTTATCCAGCATCCACGTAATACTCTATATAATTCTCACTACAATACCACATCTCCACCGCTGGAGTTTGTATGGTTTTATCGACAACATGACGTTGCCACTCAGTAAAAAATACGAACCCCAAGGGTAGTACGGCGGGACATAAGTCCTTGCATTCTTTCCTTTGGCAGCAGTCCTCAATTTTAAAGAGCTAGGGATAGTCTGTACGTAACCAAACTGACGAAGCACTTGGTCTCGACTGTGAGGCTCCTCAGTTTCATGACAAAATATCGGGCCTTTAAATAGTGCAACTGGTTGCACAGCACGAGTAGTATTTCGCATATCCCGATATGGACCCCAAATAATCTACAACATGTATTCATTAGTTAAGGAATTATTAATTAATGTGAAAAACTAGAGTAGTACGAAAATACTACTTTAATTTAATATTGTTTCACCTCCTTTGCCTTCATATCTTCTAGAGCGACACGTAGGGTAGCCAACGTATGTGAATGCCTGGTATCTATCTTAGCCGGCTTCCATTTACACATCCTAGGCATCTGTTCATCATAATCTCTATTAAGAGTAGCCCTCTTGAGCGTCGAAAAATGCTCGTATATCCACGCCTGTAAATATAAAATATAATAATGTCATCGTTATCGACATAATTTTATATTACCTATAAATACTATACGGTATTATTTGCTTACAAGGAGCATAGTCTGGCAACCGGCTATTGTCTTCGACTCGACTCGAGATGCAGCACCAAGTTCGCGGTAGAGATGTGCTAGGATACCACTTCCAAATGATACTTGATCCACAATGTTCAAGTCCGTAAGATCGTTTAGATATTTGGCATGTATTGCGGTTCCGGACTTGTCGGTAACGCCGACGGCCCCTAGGATAAACTGCATGTATGCCCGGGCCACGGATTTGACATTAGCATCGTCGTCGTCGTCGTCGTCGTCGGAACAGAATGTATTCCTCAAAAAACTTAAAGGAACTCCATACGACTTCTTAAATTCGAGGAGGGTGACAAAAGTCTCCGTCTCAACCCCAAGAGAATTGGCGACCAGTCCCACCAGCTCATCATACATCTCGAAGTCACCCTCAGAATAATCTATCGCCATTTGACGACCGTCAACTCTAAGCCCCAAAATGTGGTGGACATCATCAAGGGTGATTGTCAACTCTTTGTCTGCGAGATGGAAACTATTGGTTTCTAGATGCCAACGTTCCACAAACGCAGATATCATTGCGTGGTCCAATATCTGATACGAGTATTTTGCCAAATTTTGTAATCCGGTGGGGGTGATTTTCGCCTTCATACTCTCTTTTAACTTGTCAAATCTCCACATACTGCACATCTTCGCATGGTTTATTACCCTCAAAAGGCACGAGCTTTTCTACAAATAAAAAATTAAAAACAAACTTCTGATATTAAATACAAGTATTTTTTTGAATAGTTATTCTATATTTAAGGTAATCAACTAACCGGATCATTCCATATCTGATAAGAAATGTGGTTCTCGATTGACGTCAATATCGAGTAACCAATTGGGCCAGAATCTTCTATTTTCTCGGCTACATGAGAAGGACCGGATCCATCATCACCTCTCTTTCGAGCAACGGGTACATCATCATCAGAAGAGAAATCATCACGACGATTCACCGGCTTCTTCGAACGACTTGCAACATATTTCATTCCACGGGTTCTTATCTGTGAGACGGGTTCTGGTTCCCTGATTGTTATCGCTTTATCGAGAACTCTACCAGCTTCACGCGCCTTGCGATCTGATGCTGTAGGATATTTTCTTTCAGGCCCGACCTCAACGTCCTTCTACTTTCTCTTCTTCTCATGACTAATATTTAATCTTAATTAGATATTGAAATGTATAACTATGGACTATCCAACAATCTGTTAGTCTTACCTATATATTGGACTGTCAGAAGAATGGGCAGTCCAACTCACAGCATGTGTAGCTAGCTTTGGACCGCCCAACTCTCTGGCAGTCCAGTCTCTATGTTGGACTGCCAGAAGAATGGACAGTCCAAGTAACATCATGTTTAGTTTTGGAATGCCCAACTCTCTGGCATTCCAGTCTGTATGTTGGACTGCCAGAAGAATGGGCAGTCCAACTCACAACATTGTGTAGCTTTGGACTGTCCAACTCTCTGGCAGTCCAGTCTCTATGTTGGACTACCAGAAGAATGGTGTCACGACCCGCACCCACTGTTAGGGTACGAGAACGTAACTACGCCCAGCCAACGCCGCAGTGTCGGCGGTAGAACGCTGTCCTAGGTCACAACATTTAACAATATAATGTTAAGCAGTTTATACTCCCCGATGGGGGTGACATAGCAGATACAGACTCAATCACATCTAAGGTAGAGCATGATAAGGATCGATAAAACATGAAATCCAGAAGAGATACAGGAGATAGAAGTCTAAGTGTCTAAGATACATAAACCCAGAAATACATCTCAAAACTCAAATACAGATACAGTAATCCATAAAGTAAATACAACTCCAGACAAATGAAATAACTACCTAAACAACCTCTACTGTGTTTCCTCTAGGCTAGCTGGCAATCCCAGGCTATCTGTAAAATTTATCAACAGGTCCAGTCAGGACAGGAGCGAGCACATTACATCTCAACAGTTCATAGCAGGTTAGAAATATAATCATGCAGTAAAGTAAGATACAGGTACTGAAAGAAATGCTGTATGTAAACAGAGAGAGAGAGAGAGCTGTAATAGAAATATCTATTATAAATAGAGAACTAACATGTGGCTAGTGAGTCAGAGTACAATATAGACATGTAAATGGCATAGGAGATTCTGATAAGACACTATGGAAGAGATTCTGATAAGATACTACTTGGGTATTATTCACATGTCTCCTTCTACTCTCCCGTATCTCCAATCAATACACAAGGATCCAATCAGGTTATGTTAGGGTGGTAAGCCTCCGAAAGGTGATAAGCCCCCAAAGGATGATATGCCCCCAAAGGATGATAAGCCTTCGAAAGGTGATAAGCCCCTAAAGGGTGATACATAGTAGTCCCAAAAATGGGGATTCTAGGAGACTCTGTGATCATAAGAGTATATGTCATAAGTGATCGAAGAACCTGTGAAGTATAGTGATACGACATGTAAGTGAAATGCACAGAACATGTAGTACCCGATGCTCCCTAAGGATAACATCTCAAGAAGGGATCCGTATAGTACCAATCCGTGTGACCAACGTGACAGTACAAGTAAAGTAATTTAATGCAGAAAATAATTCTAAGCAGGATATGAAATGATCAGAGAATGTACTCGCCTGATAACCTGAACAGCTGATAAGTATAGGGGGTCCGACTGAAGCCACAGAGTCATATTTAAAGCAATACAGGTTACAAGGTGTTCAAGTTGTAATAAATGAATCCACAAACAATCTATTTTATCCTAGGTTCTTCTAACTCTAGGTCGACTCCGATCAATAATCTAGTCAAACTAGGTCAAGTGTTGACTTACAGTTGACTTTGGGTCAACTGGTCAACTCTGGTCAAACAGGGTCAATTCTAGTCTAATATAAAGTGTACTTCGTTATTTGTACGTCGAAACTTACGACACGTAAATCGAGATAAGAAGATTATCGGTAAGGTTGATAATCTTATTATAGTGATCCACGTGTCCAACTTGTCAATTTCAGCGATGTGAGATCACTGGAATCGACTGAGCTCAGTTTCTTTGTACTAATCTCGAAATACGAACATTATAAGAATTAATTATTAATTAATTATAAAAAGGTTAAATTCAGAGAAATTATCAACAAACATTGTCGGACGATGAAATAAACATCGCCAACGTGTCCAGAATGGTCAAATTAGCTAGGATAGCCTACCCAACGGTCCAATTTGGACACAAGGGCAAAAAGGTAATTTCGGGTCAAAACAGTGTCCGTGTCGGAGCCGTTTTACCCCAAAAAACATGCAAGAAAATAAGTCTATAAAATATAACAAATTATATGTCCATGAAACCAGAATGACGATACGAACCCAACGGTATCTCCAGAATTGGATTCCGTTGACCCGATCTCAATTTGGTCCGTTGACCAGAACTTAGAATTCTGGTTTGCACGGAAATGCGCGCCGGAGCCAAAGTTCTCAAAACTCAGCAAACTACCTGTCGACGAGTCCAGAATGATGATACGAACTCAACGGTATCTCCGGAATTGGATTCCGATGAGCCGATCTCAAAATGACCCGTTGACCCGGATATTGGTATCCGACTTGCACCGAAATACGTGCCGGATCCAATGTCCACCAAAACCTAATAAATTATATGTCAACGATTACAGAATGACGATACAAACTCAACGGTATATCCGGAATTTGATTCCGATGAGCCGGCGTCAAAAAGTCCCGTTGACCTAGAATGTAGGACCCACTTTGCACCGAAAAATGTGCCAGGGCCCACGTTCTCCAAATCTAACAAATTTTATATGAAAACATGCCAGAACGATGCCACAAGTCTACTGGTGGTGTCAAAAATGAAATCTGGAGTCCCGTGTTCAAAAATGGAATTTTACAAGTTAGAAATTACGAATTCGGACGGCCAACTTTGGCGTCGAATTCAACCAATCAAACAAGCTCACAATGAAACAAAACTGGAGGGGTAGCAAGAGGGTTATACCAGCTTCGCACCAGAACTGGTAGCACGCCAAACGGAGCTACGGTGGAGGAGATACAAGCTGACGAAGTTGGCCCCACGAAACTGTCCAAATTTAATACAATTTAAACGGTCAACTTGGTGGCCGATTTTGATGTATCAAACGATAAAATTAACGGACAAAAATTGACAGAGATGAAGGTGGATATACCGAGATTGTGACGGAGCAAAGAAATTGCCGATCCAACGGTCGGATCTCCGAAAAAACGTGTACGAAGTTGCTGCGACGGAGTGCCAAAATGTTGCGCGTCACGACGGGACGTCCCGGAGGACGGTGGCCGTCAGGGGAGGACTCGTCGGAGTGGGGCGCACCCACAGCGAGCCACGGCGGCCCACGCGACGGTGCGGAGGCGTACGACGGCGGCCCGCACGCGCATGTGCGTGCCTGCAAGTGCGTGCAACTGCTGCTGCGGCCGTGCTCGGCCAGGGCCGGCGACGGCGGAGGGCTGCACGGTCAAACCTGGCCCGACGAGGCCAGGGGCGGCACGTCCTGGACGGAGTGTGGAGGTGGTCGGGGCATGGCTGTTATGGTGGTGGTGGCAGTTTGATGTTGATGGTGGTGGCGGTTTGATACATGAGAGGAGGAGGAGGGAGGAGAAGAGATGGTGGTGATGGTGATGATGGTTAGGAGAAAGGAGGAGGCTGGGGTCGGCCAGCCAAGGAGGAGATCGGGGTGGGGAAACTCGGGTGAGCTGCTGCATGGTGTTGGTGTTGGTGTTTTGAGAAATAAAGAATAGTGAGAGAGAGAGAAAGAAATGTAGTAATAAATTAAGGAGAGAGAGAGAAGGATTCTCTTCACATGAATTTTAGGGCTGGCCTAGGGGTTGGCTGTGAGGAGATTGAGGGAAAAGTGAATGTAGGGAAATGAATGGAGGAGATTAATTGGGAGGGAATCTATGGCTAGGGATTGATTAGAGGAAAAAATGTCATTCCTATACGAATTTAAACAAATAGGAATTCCAATAAATATTGAAATAGGTAGATAGGGTATTAATATTATTTTGGGGCAAGAAAATGAGGGCATCATGAGAGAGGAAAAATGAAGCTGGGGTTGGGTTTAGTAGAGCCGGATTGGATCCAAAATTGGACATTATACAAAAATCGAATAAAAATAGGTGTTGAAGATCATGGGTAAATAAGTAGCACATGGGGATTCCAATAAATGGGACATAAGTGGCGGACAGGTAGTAGGCTCAATGTGGGTCATATCCATAATTGGGGCTGATAGGTTTTGGTCGACAGGGGACCCATAAATCAAGTTGGAAAATGAATGTAACGTCGTGGAGTGAAATAAAATCGGGTCACGTGTCAGGAAAGTTGTGCGAAGCAATTGGAGCACAAAATGACATGTCTGAGTGGGACACGAAGGTCATGGGTGACGAGCATCTCAAGTAGACCATGCATGAGAAGTTGGTTTCAAGAAACTGACTGGTCTTGCGCTCCCAATTAAAAAGTCACGGTAACGTGCTGAAAATGATCAAGGAAAAGAGTGGGAAAATAAATAATAATCAAATGGTCTAAATCGACCCGAAGTTCAGCGAAGCAAAAAGAGCACAAGGGAACAAGTTTGGATGGGACACTATATACCATCATGAAGGTAATCATGTCCACTCCAAAACTCATGAAGAAGATTTCCAGAGTTGAACATCCCTGACACTCCAAATATCAATGGCACGGAAAAGTACACTTAAGGAAAAAAATACATAATAAATTATTTATTAAAAACTAAATCAATCAGAAAAAATTTAAAAAAAAATCAACCCAAATTTTAGGGTGCTCACAAATGGACAGTCCAAGTTACAACATGTTTAGTTTTGGACTGTCCAACTCTCTGGCAGTCCAGTCTATATGTTGGACTGCCAGAAGAATGGGCAGTCCAAGTCACAGCAAGTGTAACTTTGGACTGCCCATTCTTCTGGCAGTCCACGATACGGATTGGACTGCCAGATGGTCGGGCAGTCCATGTCAACACATACATTTTCAATTCGTGAGTGCTATTTTGATTTAAAAGACTTTAATTCCCATTGAAATACTTGCAATAAAAATAATGAATGAAACATAATGCACACGAGATCAATTCTAGGGTTTCGGATGGGGAAAATTTTAGAAATAATGGGTACCTTGTTTGCGAGGAAGCTTTCGGTGCCATCGGTCTTCTTCGAAAGAGGAGGAGGGCGGAGGAGAAGACGATGACTGCCGGCGGAGGAGAAGATGAAGACTGGAGTGGAAATAATGGGTGAGGGGGTGAGGGTTTTAGAAAAGAGAAGAGATTTTGCAAATAAAGTGGAAATAATGGGTTTGGGGGGAGGGAAATTTGGGACAGCTAAGATCAGAAAATTGGGCTAGCCTTGTGAAAAACAAAAAAATTGGACTAGCCACAATCTGGGCTAGCCATGATAAGTTTTTGATGTGCCCATATAATTAGCCTTAAAATAAACATCTCAACAGGTTCTTGTGCAAGTGTTCTTCTTTCGAATAGATTATTGTATTAGCTTAACATACTACTTTTATGCAGATATTCGCTGCATGTGCTAAGTTTATAAGTCCGTCTGCAGTTACAATTATTCGCCTTTCTTGCGAGGCAGAAGTGTAGTTGTTACATAATGTTAATAATATGTAATTGAATTGCTGGTGTCACCAATATGAGGACCTCCTTCGTTTCTTAATTTCAGATTGTATAATGTGTAGAAGCTATGTATCAACTGTCACGCTCCGACCCGGAATCACCCGAATCATCGTCCTAGCTGGGGGCATGATGCCGCACGAGCCTGGATTTACGCTCGTGCAGGGCAAGATGACAAGTTCTCAATTGGTTATCTTTTGATTCAATATTAACAACGAAAGGAAAACATATTATACGAAACAATTCTCTTTATTGATATTCAAACTGAGATTACAAAGGCTTTCGATAGCCCAACAATATATGCCAGATTGGCTACAACACTCAGGTTCTCTCTTGTCCACAAAGGATTTCACCGTTCCATACATCATGCCTTCTATATCTCGGCCGCATCAATCCTGTTGTAAGTCCGAGCGTCAAGCGATCGCACGCTTCAATACGCTTCGGCATTCCAAGCCTCGACGCGTTCAAGCGAAGCTTTCCACGAGTCATCCATTCCCTGCACCCTGCATGAAAGCTGGTGGGGGATCAGTACGTTCGTCCTCGCATGTACTGATGCAAAAAATTTCTTTCTAAACCGGCATTGTAGTATTTATGTTGAATCATGCAACTTAGCTTATGACCTTGCTATGTTCTCCTTAGGGTCGATTTTATGGCATATTCGAAAGCAGTAAAGCATGTTATCATGGCAAGCATATTATTCAAATTGAATAGACAAGCAGGCAAGCAATCTCGTGTTTGTTTTGTGGTGCGACTTCTTACCAAGTCGACGTACTCGCCCTTGCACCGACGCAAGGTGAATGCTCCCCATTCCGTCCCTGTCATATTATAAGTACATCTCTAAGCAGGATCTATGTGTGCGGGACACATACGTGCCTACACTTTCAACCCATCGTTCCTTAGCTATATGAAGGTCTTGGCATATCCGCGCCGAAATGGACTAAAGAAGTTTCCTTACTTTCTTTTCTCTCCTTCTTTTCTTTCTCGAATTTGGGTAGCCCGGCGTTTCACGGGTTGGGTTGCTATCCCAAACAACTGAAACGTTACCGCTGCATACCAATATTTGCGATTTTTCCCCATCTATAAGCGAGTGCTAGTCGTCTTAAGGATGTGCGCCTATCAAAGATAGCATTCCCTCCTAGGCCAAATGGTTCTGGGGCGCTCTGGCACTTAACCGTTCGAGGGAACACCCGTGCATGAGTTATTATCACATTTAATCCCAAGTCCATCCCATTCGACCATGCAACGCCCTATTTTCTCAAGCAATCAAGCACTATTATTCAAACAACCAAATATAGTCTTGAGTCTGAGACTCAGACCTTATTATCTCGTATTCCTTCCATTTAACTTTCTATGTTCTTACATTTCATACTTCGTTTTAATGTACAATGGCATCATGCATCAACTCAATGTTCGTCAACCGAACGACCCGAAGGTCCCGAACACCTTTTAAAGTATCATGTCATATCCGACAGTTTCGTCAGTGCCACAACTGTATTCTTTCGCAACGAAGCCATCTCTAATGATCTCGTGCACGTAGGCACGTTCCGACACATTTATCATCTATCCTTCGCGTCATGCACTTGCTGCATGCATCAAAACCGTATTTTCATGTTCTATGCCTTAGTGTTCAATGTTCGTGGCTTGCACGCTAGGGCGCTCGCGTATTGTCTTTGTATGTTCTAGCCTTTTTAACTCGTGCGTGAAGGCACGGAATGGCTCGTGCACTAAGGCACTCGCCGAGTACAGTTATCCCATGTTCTTGCGGCTTGCGCACCGAGGCGCTCGCCTTTGCGATATCCAATGTTCCATAGCGACTCGTGTATATGATGCACGTTTCATTTCAATTGTTCTAACTAGTGTTCGACACACACTACGATTTATCCTCTGATCGGAGCACGCCCGTGGCGTCGATATGTTAACTTAGCATACGATAATATATTTTGACTTAGGCATGAAGGAGTAAAAAGAAGAATCAATCCTCCCACCTTGAGTCGATATGCCTCGTCGTTTTGCCGAGCCGATGCGGCTCGATTTCTTAACTTCGTTGCACGACCAACTCTTCTGACTTAGCCATTCGAGCACTTCTTACTTCATTGAATTATACGTCCGATTTGGCTTACCGTGCCCAAGTCTCAGCCCTTTGCGAGGCGGTGATTTGGTTTCGCGGACCCCTTACTGAATAAGACAAAAGATTGACCTCTAATATTTCCGCGTAAACGTATAGCCTACACATAAAACCAACTAAAATCAATACTTGCATCGATTCGGACTTGCGCCTTGGTCGATTCGATTTCTTAGAATCTTTGAGTCGTCTCAATGCAGTTATCCTTCGGGGCAACGCAACGCTTCGCATCGATTCAACTCGATGCATACTTTGGGACAAGGCAACTCTTCGCATCGACTTAGTTCGATGCGTT
Source organism: Iris pallida (assembly GCA_029216955.1). NCBI lineage: Eukaryota > Viridiplantae > Streptophyta > Magnoliopsida > Asparagales > Iridaceae > Iris > Iris pallida. The sequence goes on along the minus strand of JANAVB010037018.1, from coordinate 4,493,525 downwards.
GCTCGGGACAACGTAACCCTCATATCGATTCGCATCGATATATTTCATTCGGTCAACATGACTCGTTGAGTCAACGTCTCAGCGTAATGTACCGTGCGGAGCGGGGCATTACAGAATATACCACTCAAAACAAGGTTCATCCTCGAACCAAAACCAACACTCCGATCAAGTGTTTTATAGATCGTTTCACGATCTCGTCTCACCAATGTTGTTCAGTTTCACACTATCTTGCAAGCTTTTTATTAACATTTCAAGTCTTCCATGTAGCTCGATTTGAATTTGTATACAACTCGATTTGGATCCGTACATATATTCAAGGCGTCCCGAAGATATATGTATTTCGACCAAGTCCAATGGTAGCAAATTGGAACAAAGCTGACAGATAAATTTCAATCCTATGCTTGCCATCTCCTACTCTCGATCGGACTTATCTTTAGCAACTGTTCTCGAAATTTCTTCGCATACGTATATTCGATACATACGTGATTCATTCAATAAAGTCACTGCACGCGACGCGATTCAAAATCGCATTCTCATTTCGTATGTTTTATATGGACCATCAACTCTATGCATCGCGTCGAGCCGTCGCGCATCCGATCGCAACGATCCTTCGTAACGCTTTGCGTTCGAAGTTGCCTCCCAACTATTTTTGAAGTCTGGCTATGCAACTTATCTCGATATGAATTCCTTTGTTGACTTGTTAGTACATCAACATCCGGGGCTACGTCCGCTAGGTTACTTACCTAGACATCGTGTTTAAACTCTCCCGACGAAACTTTAAATTGACAGTGCACAAAGGCCACAATCTATCCGACACAAAAGTTCACATCAAGGCGATGGTGCTCAAGACAACGATCGCCTTGACACGAAGGTCTTCACGATGCGTTATGTTCAATTTTCTAACGAGTAGGAATTCACTAGCCAAATTTCTAACTTATCCGTCTCGTAACATCGAATATAAGTTTGATTCACGTAAGCTCAATTGCAAGGAGAATCTGAATCTAACGACATGACTCTTAAGTCATTCCCTTATCGTTCTCTCTCATGCATAGCACGATTCTCGCAATCGCCTATCCGAATCACCAAGCTCGTTGGTGAATTTCTCGTTCGATCGTCGACCAACATAACCATTCAAGCATTCATCCGATGAATAATCAAAATCTATCTATCATTCTCAATCGAAAGCTATTCCAACAATTTTCGATCGCCTAGACTTATCGTCAACATGCATTTCTTTCTTGATGAAATTCCATATGCGACATCACATGTGTCATCTTACGGTCTGCACATTCGATTTAATTTGGCGGTCAAGTCTTCTAGGGTCAGCTGCCCCGAACCTACGCTCGATAATTGTGGATCATCACCGAAGGACAGTTTACTACGAACCATGCTAAATCTTATTTCGGAGCCAAATCACGTTCCGACGATTTCTATGCGACTATCCAAATTTCGGACAAAACTATATCTATCAGCGTAAATGATGCACAACTATCCTCCGAGTAAAGTCGTGCACTACCGTCGATGATTTCGCAATTTACGAAACATCTACTCATATCGAGTTCGAATCTATCTTATTTGCGGTCGACACACGAGATGCTATACACATCGAGCAATCATCGATGACTTATAGTCTCGTCTTGATCAATCACAAAGTTCATGATCAACCAGTTCGTTCCTTTTTGTATTGTTACTTACAAAATTTTGATAGCGCAAGGCGCACTCCATTTTGTATTCTCACATCGTGCGTACGTTTCCTTACATATCGATCTCGATACGCCGTATCAATTTCGATAGCGTAAGAGTAAACTTTGATTCTGTTTCAATGTCGACAACTTGCATCGCATACATCCAAGTTCGCGATGAACTTTTCCATACGCATCAACTCGTTTTCCTATCTGCCGCATCCCGCTATACTTTGATCGCGTAACTGAGTTACCGATTATCCAACATCGAACCCTTGAGTTATACGATCATGCCCTCTAAGGTTTTGCGTGTTTCAGTCGTACTCAAATGAGTTTCGTCGTAACGTAACCAACTATCTCTTAGGCACTATTTACTCGCATCAACCAACTTTTCACCGAAGTCGCACATCGTGCAAACCGATTTTAATTTGCCTCGCCTAACATTTATATCGAGATCGCAAGTCGTGCGATTCGATTCGTCTCGCCCAATATTTCTATCGAGATCGCAAGTCATGCGATTCGATTCGCCTCGCTCAACATTTCTATCGAGATCGCAAGTCGTGCAACTCATTTGTAAGTTCGAGTTTTCCATTCCCGTCGATCCGATTATTGCGTCAAGGCATAATCGTTCCGCTAGTCTCGTCGTCCGACCGACTTATAATTTTCGTCCGACGTATCATTCATTGATACGAGTCTCGCCTAATCATCCCAACCAATTTTTGAAGAACACTTGCATCAACATACCGTCATACAAATTTTCAATCGAGTCTCGGTACTCTCCCGTCCGTTGCGGACAAACCTTCCACAATTCTCACAACGCGTCAATGCAATTCATCGCACAAGTGGTATGCCATATACCACTCGAAATCTAGTCATTTATCGCATACGTGGTAGGGCATATATCACTCGAAAATTAAGTCATTTCCCTCGTATTATACTCACTATAACCAACAATCTATTCTGACTCACTTTTTTTGCAGTGATCGTGCTTGATTTCAACCGTCACTTTGATTAAATCAAATCCGATACAACTCGGCTAGTGTTTTCATTTGCCAACACAAGTTCGGTGTGCAACCGAACGATTCATCTCTCGATTTATGATTTTTAGTTCCTTTACGTTGTATCTCGTGCAATGATTTATTTCCAATCTCCTTTGCACTCCGTGCAACGATTAATTTGATATACGTTTTACTTCTGACACGCGTTGCACGTCGTGCAATGACTTATTTTCGACATTCAATGCACCTCGTGCACGATTTATTCTCGACTTTCAAAGTCAATACCCAAATCCGTTCAACACATTCGATATTGACTTATCACTTTCATTTTAACGCATATTCACAATTAACTCGTTGCACTTCGTGCATCATTTTATTTCTTATTCAACATATTACATTACAACAACAACATCTCAAATCACATTTCACAATTTATTGTACTTACAGCAACTAACATTTTACGGCTCGTGCATTCAATACAACGAACGTTTCATGACTTTTTCCGCAACATCAAGTAAATTCGAAGTACTTGCGGCAACGTTACCCGGCTTTGTATTAGACTTATTGTATGGAACATCCAGTACGGTATCGTGTAGAGTCAAGAGTGATTTTGATTGGTGATGGACAACTCTTTAGAATTGAAGCAAACAAACATCCGAAGGAAATTGAGCCTAGAGCTCTGATACCAATTTGTCACGCCCCGACCCAGAATCACCCGAATCATCGTTCTCGCAGGGGGTGTGATGCCGTACGAGCCTGGAGTTGCGCTCGTGCAAGGCAAGATGACAAGTTCTCAAATGGTTATCTTTTGATTCGATATTAACAATGAAAGGAAAATAGAGTATACGAAACAATTCTCTTTATTGATATTCGAACTGAGATTACAAAGGATTTTGATAGCCCAACAATATATGCCAGATTGGCTACAACACTCAGGTTCTCTCTTGCCCACAAAGGATTTCACCGTTCCAAACATCATGCCTTCTATATCTCGGCCGCATCAATCCTGTTGCAAGTCCGAGCGTCAAGCGATCGCACGCTTCAATACGCTTCGGCATTCCAAGCCTCGACGCGTTCAAGCGAAGCTTTGTCGCGAGCTATCCATTCCCTACACCCTGCATGAAAGCTGGTGGGGGATCAGTACGTTCGTCCTCGCATGTACTGATGCAAAAATTTTCTTTCTAAATCGACATTATAGTATTTATGTTGAATCATGCAACTTAGCTTATGATCTTGCTATGTTCTCCTTAGGGTCGATTTTATGGCATATTCGAAAGCAGTAAAGCATGTTATCATGGCAAGCATGTTATTCAAATTGAATAGGCAAGCAGTCTCGTATTTGTTTCGTGGCGTGACTTCTTACCAAGTCGACGCACTCGCCCTTGCACCGACGCAAGGTGAATGCGCCCCGTTCCTTCCCTGTCATGTTATAAGTGCATCTCTGAGCAGGATCTATGTGTACAGGACACATACGTGCCTATACTTTCAATCCATCGTTTCTTAGCTATATGAAGGTCTTGGCATATTCGTGCCGAAATGGACTAAAGGAGTTTCCTTACTTTCTTTTCTCTCCTTCTTTTTTTTCTCGAATTTGGGTAGCCCGGCGTTTAACGGGTTGGGTTGCTATCCCAAACAACCGAAACGTTACCGCTGCATACCATCATTTGCAGCTTTTCCCCATCTATAAGCGAGTGCTAGTCGTCTTAAGGATGTGGGCCTATCAAAGATAACATTCCCGCCTAGGCCAAACGGTTCCGGGGCGCTCCGGCACTTAACCGTTCGAGGGAACACCCTTGCACGAGTTATTATCACATTTAATCTCAAGTCCATCCCATTCGACCATGCAATGCCCTATTTTTAAAAGCAATCAAGCACTATTATTCAAACAACCAAACATAGTCTTGAGTCCGAGACTCGGACCTTATCATCTCGTATTCCTTCAATTTAACTTTCTATGTTCTTACATTTCATACTTCATTTTAATGTACAATGGCATCATGCCTCAACTCAATGTTCGTCAACCGTACGACCCGAAGGTCCCGAACACCTTTCGAGGCATCATGTCATATCCGACAGTTCTGCCACATCCGTGCCACAACTGTATTCTTTCGCAACGAAGCCATCTCTTATGATCTCATGCACGTAGGCACGTTCCGACACATTTATCATCTATCCTTCGTATCGTGCACTTGCTGCACGCGTCGAAGCCGTATTTCCATGTTCTATGCCTTAGTGTTCAATGTTCGTGGCTTGCGCGCTAGGGCGTTCGCCTATTGTCTTTCAATGTTCTAGCCTTTATAACTCGTGCGCGAAGGCACGGAATGGCTCGTGCACTAAGGCACTCGCCGAGTACAGTTATCCCATGTTCTTGCGGCTTGCGTACCGAGGCGCTTGCCTTTGCGATATCCATGTTCCATAACGACTCGTGCATATGATGCACGTTTCATTTAAATTGTTCTAACTAGTGTTCGACGCACACTGCGATTTATTTTCCGATCGGACCACGCCCGTGGCTTCGATAGGTTAACTTAGCATACGATAATATATTTTGACTTAGGCATGAAAGAGTAAAAAGAAGAATCAATCCTCCCACCTTGAGTCGATACGCCTCGTCGTTTTGCCGATCCGATGCGGCTCGATTTCTTAACTTCGTTGTACGGCCAACTCTCCTGACTTAGCCATTCGAGCACTTTGTGCTTCATTGAATTATACGTCCGATTTGGCTTACCGTGCCCAAGTCTCAACCCTTTACGAGGCGGTGATTTGGTTTTACGGATCCCTTACTGAATAAGGCAAAAGATCGACCTCTAATATTTTCGCGTAAACGTATAGCCTGCACATGAAACCAACTAAAATCAATAATTGCAACGATTCAGACTTGCACCTTGGTCGATTCGATTTCTTAGAATCTTCGAGCCGTCTCAACGCACTTATCCTTCGGGACAATGCAGCGCTTCGCATCGATTCAACTCGATGCATACTTTGGGACAAGGCAACTCTTCGCATCGACTTAGTTCGATGCGTTGCTTGGGACAACGTAACTCTCGTATCGATTCGCATCGATACATTTCATTCAGTCAACGCGACTCGTTGAGTCAACGTTTCAATATAATGCACCGTGCGAAGCGGGGCATTACATCAACAACAACAAGCTAGCTCTCAAATGCATCTATATTCTATTCTTAATATTTTTTTCTGTCCTTAATCTATTCTTAATCTCACAGCTATCATTTTCAAAAGATAGACCCATAAAATTATCAATGTGGCTGGAGATTCTGAGGAGAGGACCCTCTCTCAACTGGACTGGCTTCTAGTGTAAGTACTCTTATATTTTTCATATATATTATAATATGTTAATTAATATAGTGAATTTGCTGGTGTTACTGAGGAGGATTAATTTCATCTTCATTCTTGCAGATTGTATAGTGTGAACATGTCAAAGCTCTCGTGAATTCATATTAGTCGGGTCTCAATTGTATTCAGTTCTTCTATATCAGCGTTGGGCAAATTCGGGCCAATAATATCAGCCTTAAAATGTCGATCCAAAGACGTCAGAGAACGAATGCTGTGTTGGGAAAGAAACGTGGAAACCTTTCCCCAAACTAGAGAGTCCCTGTGAGAGAACCGAGCAAACTACGCACAAACCAAAACACCAAAGACAATCACGCAGACACAGAGAATTTTTGACGTGGAAAACCCTTGCGGGAAAAACCACGGGACGATCGGAGTCCAACCCTGAGAAGCCTCCACTAATGGAAGAGAAGAATTACACCCTCTACAAACTTCTCCCGATCCAAATCGGATCCCCACAACACTCAGAAGTAAGAACAATGATTACAAGGCTACGAAGAGCGAGAACGACGAGTAGAGATTACCCGTACGCGATCTCCTTCGAAAAACGACCTTCAATCCTCCGTCTTCTCTCCCGAAGTTACAATGGCACTCTTGCCTCCTTCTCTCTCTTTTCTTCAAATGTTCTACAATGAATAGGGTTAGGAATAACCTAATATTAACTTCCCTAATCCGCAGTAAAATCTGGACCATCAGATATGATCCAACGGTAAAAAATCACCCCAAATTTCCGCTCAGCCCCGACGACACAGAGTTCGGCCAGAACTCTGTGTCGGGCAACCAGAACCTATCGGCCACATTCTGGAGTGGCCAGACCGAGTTCGGCCCGAACTCGCCCTGGGATCGAGTTCGGCCCGAACTCGGCAGCCCCAGTCCAGAACCCCCCTTTTGGTTGGCAGCAGCAGCAGCAACTCCGCGTCGCCTACTTCCCGAGCTTCTCCGACATCGAACGGCGCTCGTCGCACTCCGGGATCTTCTCCACATAGGTTGGGAACCCCACCCACTCCAACAAATCTCTCCTTCACAACTATGGAGAGGATATCGTCATCCCGACGATCTGCCTGCAGTACTCAAACTTTCCCATTGGTAGAATCTTCATGAACATATCAGCTCCGTTGTCATCTGTATGAACCTTCTCAAGCTCTGCGTCCTTCTTCTCAACCACATCCCGTATCCAATGATACCGAGTCTCGATGTGCTTGGACCGGCTATGAAACGTCTGATTCTTCACAAGATGGATAGCACTCTGACTGTCGTAAAGCAAAGTATACTGCTCTTGCTTCAGTCCCATTTCCTGTAGCAGCTTTTTCATCCACAGCAACTCCTTGCAAGCCTCCGTCGCCGCAATATACTCTGCCTCTGTCGTCGACAAGGCAACACACTTCTGCAACCGCGACTGCCACGACACCGCTCCTCCTGCAAACATCATTACGTAGCCCAAAGTCGATCGCCTTGTGTCTACATCTCCAGCCATATCAGCGTCGGTATACCCAACCAGCTTCGGCTCGTCACCACCAAAGGAAAGTCTCCAACCAGCAGTGCCCTAAAGATATCGTAGAATCCACTTGACCGTACTCCAATATACCCTTTCAGGATTTGAAAGATACCTGCTAACCGTACCAACTGCATGAGCATATCTGGCCTCGTACACACCATGGCATACATAAGGCTTCCCACAGCTGAGGCATATGGAACCCGCTCCATATCTTCCTTTTCGTCCTCGATAGATGGACACTGCTCCTCAGTGAGCTTAAAGTGAGCCGCAAGGGGGCAACTCACTTTCTTCGACCCGTCCATCCCGAAATGCTGAAGTACCCGGTAAATGTACTTCGTTTGGGACAAGTGTAGCAGCTTGGACTCTCTCTCTCGGCTGATCTCCATCCCAAGAATAGTCTTCGCTGTGCCCAAATCCTTCATAGAGAAGGCCGCGCCCAGCTGGCGCTTCAACTCCGCTATCCTAGTGGCATTCCGACCCACTAATAGCATATCATCAACATAGAGCAATAAAATGATGAAATCATCATCGGCAAAATATCTCACAAATACACAGTGGTCCGACGTCGTCCGTGCATAACCATGCTCCTCCATAAACGACTCGAACTTCCTGTACCACTGCCTCGGAGCCTGCTTCAGACCATACAAGCTCTTCCTCAACCGGCAGTCCAAATGTGACTTGTCCTTCTCACAGAATCCCTCTGGCTGCTCCATGTATATCTCCTCCTCAAGATCACCGTGGAGGAATGCCGTCTTCACGTCCATCTGCTCGACCTCCAAGTCGAGACTGGCTGCTAATGCTAGCACCACCCGAATAGACGAATGCTTGACGACAGGCGAAAAGATCTCATCATAATCCACACCTTTCTGCTGACCGTTGCCTTTGACTACCAGCCTCGCTTTGTATCGAGGGCGAGTAGCATCATCCGTCTGCTTCACTCTAAACACCCATCGATTCTTTAAAGCCTTCTTGCCCTTTGGCAACCACACCAGCTCATAAGTGGAATTGGTGTGCAAGGAACTCATCTCCTCCTGCATAGCCTCTATCCACTCCTGTCTGTGTTCGTCTTCCATAGCCTCTGCAAAACTTTTGGGCTCTCTCCCGTCAGTCAATAGCACATACTCATCTGGGGAGTATCTCGTAGATGGTCGACGATCTCTGTCGCTCATTCTCAGTGGAGCCACTGGTGCTGGCTGTATACCAACAGCCTCATCCCCTTCAGGAACTACCTCCCCGGCATGCTCATCCTCCTGAGGGACACCCTGACCACCATCAGCAGGCTGATGATCAAGGTTGGGAGCTACTCCATGTACTGGCTCCCTCACAACTGGATCCTCTGCGATGTCCTCTGGAAACTGCTCGAAGCAAAATGACTCTAACTCAGGCAATTCCTCAGCCTCAGAAGGCGTCTCGAAATCCTGAGTGTTGGTCATGGTCTGATCCTCGACGAACACCACGTCCCTGCTTCTGTAGAGCTTTCCTTCCACTGGGTCGTAGAGTCTATAGCCAAACTCATCCCGACCGTAGCCGACAAAGACGCATCGCCTCGTCTTCGGCTCAAGTTTGGCCCTCTCGTCCTTCGGTACATGTACGAAGGCCTTGCAGCCAAACACTCGCAGGTGATTGTATGACGGCTCTTTGTCGTACCATACTTTGTCAGGCACATCACCCTGCAAAGGAGCACTAGGAGACAAATTAATAACATAAGCAGCTGTGAGAAGAGCCTCACCCCAATAACTGACCGACAAGTTTGCTTCTGAGAGCAAACATCTCACCCTCTCCATCAGTGTCCTATTCATGCGCTCCGCTACACCATTGAGCTGAGGTGTCTTGGACGGAGTCTTCTGGTGTCGTATCCCTTGCTCTCTGTAATACGCATCAAAAGGACCGATGTATTCGCCGCCATTGTCGGACCGAACACACAACAACTTCTTGCCCGTCTCCCTTTCAACAGAGGCCTGAAACTCCTTAAAAGTAGGCAGCACCTGATTCTTGGTCTTTAAGGCATAGACCCAAACCTTCCTGGAACAGTCATCAATAAGGTTACAAAGTAAGAAGCACCACCAAGAGATTTTACCTTCATAGGACCGCAGATATCCGAGTGAATCAACTCGAGCAATGCCGGCTTCCTCGAACTTGGGTGACTTTGGAAAGATACCCTATTTTGCTTCCCAGCTAAACAGTGCGTGCACTTCTCCAACTTTGTAGACTTGAGCCCCGGAATCACCTTTCTGTTCACCAAGTAGCTCATCCCCTTCTCGTTGATATGGCCAAGCCGCCTGTGCCATAACTCGGTAGACACATCACTGACTGCGTTCACCTCCTGTGCCCCCTGTGCGCTCCCCTTAATATAGTAGAGACCGGACTTCTTGCTTCCTCTGGCAATCACCATCGAACCCCTGGAAAGCTTCCACTGACTGTTCCCGAAGAGACTGAAGAATCCCTCGTCATCCAACCTTCCAACTGACACCAGGTTGAAACGGATATCAGGAACATGACAAACATCCTTGAGAATAAGAACCGCACCCGTCTTCGTTCTCAAATGTACATCTCCAACGGCAACCGCCTTCGACACATCTCCATTGCCCATCTTCAACACTCCACAGTCGCCTGTTGTGTAAGTGGCAAATAGTGCCCTATTGTGAGATACATGTGCTGAAGCCCCTGAGTCCACCAGCCAAGAATTGTCATCGCAGGCGAGGTTAGTAATGACCTCATCACCTACGATGATCATATCGCCTCCATGCATCGAGGCCGCCGCTGTAGTGTTCTCTTCTTGCTTCCCCTTGTCGTCCTTCTTCTCTCTCTTCCAAGCGAAACAGCTCCGCTTGATATGGCCCTTCTTACCACAATGGTAACACTTTGAGTCCTCGTAACGATCCTTGGACTTCTCCCTGCTCTTGTCTCTGCCACCACCTGGACCCCTGCTTTTGCCCCTTCCGCGGCTCTCTGAAACAAGTGCCTCTGAGTGGTGGGATGTGGATGAAGTGTCCTGAGAACGTCTCCGCATCTCTTCATTCAACACCCCGCTCTTGGCAAACTCCAGACTGACCACGCCCTCTGGAGCAGAAGCGATCATAGATACTCGTACGGTCTCCCACGAGTCTGGCATTGTACACAGCAGCCATAGTCCCTGAACTTCGTCGTCGAACTTGACTCCCATTGAAGACAGCTGGTCAACCACGCCCTGGAACTCACTCAAGTGGTCCGAAATAGACGCCCCATCCTTGTATCGCAGACCCATCATCGTTCGGATCAGGAACAATTTGTTTACCCCGGTCTTCTTCGCATACAAGAATTCCAGCTTATCCCACAACGTCTTCGCGTGCTCAATATTGGCAACGTGGTTGTACACATTCTCATCAACAAACTACCGTATGTACCCACACACCTGTATATGCTCGAATGTCCAGTCCTCCTCGGATTTATCACTGGGCTTCTCGGATGCAAATACGGGTAGATGCAGCTTCTTGACAAATAGCAAATCCTTCATCTTGCTCCGCCAATAGTGATAGTTGGTGCCATTAAGATTCACCATGCGCATCGGCTTCGCGTCCATCTCTCCTCTCTAGTTTCTCTGTCAACTACTGACACTCCTTCTGAATTCCAGAACCTGGCTCTAATACCACTCTGTTGGGAAAGAAACGTGGAAACCTTTCCCCAAACTAGAGAGTCCCTGTGAGAGAACCGAGCAAACTACGCACAAACCAAAACACCAAAGACAATCACGAGACACAGAGAATTTTTGACGTGGAAAACCCTTGCGGGAAAAACCACGGGACGATCGGAGTCCAACCCTGAGAAGCCTCCACTAATGGAATAGAAGAATTACACCCTCTACAAACTTCTTCTGATCCAAATCGGATCTCCACAACACTCAGAAGTAAGAACAATGATTACAAGGCTACGAAGAGCGAGAACGACGAGTAGAGATTACCCGTACGCGATCTCCTTCGAAAAATGACCTTCAATCCTCCGTCTTCTCACCCGAAGTTGCAATGGCACTCTTGCCTCCTTCTCTCTCTTTTCTTCAAATGTTCTACAATAAATAGGGTTAGGAATAACCTAATATTAACTCCCCTAATCCGCAGCAAAATCTGGACCATCAGATATGATCCAACGGTGAAAAATCACCCCAAATTTCCGCTCAGCCCCGACGACACAGAGTTCGGCCAGAACTCTGTGTCGGGCAACCAGAACCTATCGGCCACATTCTGGAGTGGCCAGACCGAGTTCGGCCTGAACTCTCCCTGGGACCGAGTTCGGCCCGAACTCGGCAGCCCCAGTCCAGAACCCCCCTTTTGGTTGGCAGCAGCAGCAGCAACTCCGCGTCGCCTACTTCCCGAGCTTCTCCGACATCGAACGACGCTCGTCGCACTCCGGGATCTTCTCCACATAGGTTGGAAACCCCACCCACTCCAACATGCTGATATGTAGTCCTTTGGGAAACTGGACCAGAGGAGCGGCCACGGGCTCGTCGTGCTCGGCTAACCACCAGTCGTAGTTCAATACGAGATAGCGAAGGAAGGCTGCCATCTACAACCTTGCCAGCTCCGTACCGGGGCAATGTCGTGGCCCTCCGCCGAACGCCATGAAGTTTTTATCGGTCTTCACAATGCCTGCATTGCTCTGAGATTAACAAAATGAGATGTAATTAGAGAACATGTTGCCGATTGCATATTGATTAGTTCTTGATTACAATTACAACTAAAAGTATTAGTACGACGCACCAGCCATCTCCATGGATTAAAAACTCGGGGGTCCTCGAACAAGGAAGGATCCATATGACCTGCAGAGATGTAAGTGAAGACTCTGCATCCCCGCGGAATCTCGTAGCCTTGAACAAAAATCATCACAAGAATGAACAAAATTAGGAAGAAAAAAATACTATTTATTAGCGTTCCAGATGAAATTGCGTGAAAGTGTTTAATTTAGCACAACCTTTGAATTCGATATTCGTAGTCGCCTTCTTTATAAGAAGCTTGGTGATATTGCCAAGCCGCAACGTCTCGCTGATAACCTTCAACAAACAGAGTAGCATAGAGGATGTTTTGCTATTGTTAGATTTATATCATTGATATTCTTCTATTTGAGTAAACATATTTCTCGAAAGAATTAAAATTTTTGCACAATATTTGCCGATCTTACACACTGCGTGAACACCATTTGCTTGTATCCATCCCACGTTAGCTTGCTAGGTCCGTCTTCCATTTCTGATCCAACAACTTGAAGGAGTTCTTCCTGAAAATGTACATTTTGAAAAATAGATCTACATTAACGGGAGAAGAAACACAAAAACAAAATAATTTTAGTTGTCATAAAAAGATATTTTTCTTGTATAGTGTACCCGAAGTTGTTGTATGGCCTTTGGACTGCTTGCAAGGAAGTAAATTGCGAGAGGAATGGCCCTCGAGGTTGTATCTTCACTAGCAAAAACTATTCCTTGTATAAGTTCACAAATTTGCTCTTGCGATAGGCTAGAATTCTTGATAAGCCACTCGATAAAATCACTTCTTCCTCTTTCTGCATTTTCCCCTGCTCTCATGTGTTCTTCCAATACTGAAAAAATGATCCTTCTGATATTTTCCTTTGCCTGCGTTGAAGAAAGAAGAAAAGGATGACTGCCGAAAAATTTAGGCTTAATTGCACTTTGATACCCTCAACTATTTTGGATTTTCAACTTGATATCCTAAACTTTTTTACTCAACAACTTAATACATCAACTATTATTTTTTTCAACTTCATACCTAAACTTTTAAAAATTTCGAAAATGCCCTTATTTCTTCCCTCTCCCCTCCACCACTCCGGCCACCCCCTCCCTCCCGCCCCGCCCCCCCTCCAGCCACCCCCCTCTCCCGCTTCCGGTTACCACACCCCCCCTTCCGAGAGAAACTTTGATACAGTAGGGGTATCAAAGTTTTGATACCCCCTATGTATGACATGTGGGCCCTCTCAAAATTTATGTGTATATATATATATGTGTACACGTTTTACAAAGCAGGAGGGGCCCACATGTCATACATAGGGGGTATCAAAACTTTGATACCCCCTATTGTATCAAATTTCCCCCCCCCCCTTCCTACTTCCGGCCGCCTCCTCCCCCTTCCCGCTTCCGTCCACCCACCGCCCCCCCTCCTCCTATGCTGCCGTGCCCTAGGAGGAGAGGCGGGGACGGACGGCCGGAGCGGGGCGGGGGCGGGGTGGGGGGGTATAGACGGAAGCGGGAGGGGGGAGAGGCGGCCGGAAGCGGGAGTGGGGGGGTGGCCGAAAGCAGGAGAGGGGTGGCCGGAAGGGGGGGTGGGAGGGGGTGGCCGGAGTGGGGGAGTGGAGGGGGGGAGTGTGGGGGGGAGGAATTTTCAAGTTTGAGCATGGGTATTTTCGTCCAAAAAAATATTCGGGTATCAAATTGTTACAAAAAAAGTTTAGGGTATTAAGTTGAAAAATAGGAATAGTTGAGGGTATCAAGTCGCAATTAAGCCAAAGATTTATAGTGGTATAACTTGTAAAATTTAACAGGAAAAAAAATTACTATAAAATTGAAATTGGGTATGATAAGGTTAGAAAATTAAATCTATGTATGTAACCCTTGTAGGACCGATTGAAGGAACGAGTTGTAAAGCGCAATACTCTAGAGGGGGGGTGAATAGAGTAGGCAGCGGAAATTAACTATTTAAAAAAATGTTAGTAACAAGATCACAGAATATATATCACAGATAAGTAAATAAAAAATAGAGAGTAGAGAGCAAATGCAAACACAAGGATGTATACTGGTTTTCCTCTATTGAGGACTAGTCCAGTCGGAAGAACTCTAGCTTCCAGTTGAATCCACTATGGAAAATCACCACAAGTTTTCATCCGAAGTTCTTGCAACTTCTACAACGCGAGCTTTGATCCGAAGTACTCGACCAACTTCAATTGTGAAGTGTGTAACTTCAATCAAGCCTCTGATTACAACCACTCTGAAACTTCTAGACTGTACCGCACTGGCAAATCGACTAGAGGATTGTAACTGGCTTGGGATTTGAAAATGAATAGCTCAGAATACTTTGGAAGAAGTAGTAGGCTTATAGAGAAGAGATATGAAAGTGAATGAGTGTGTTGAAATGATCGAAATCCTTCTCTATTTATAGTTTTTCCAAAGGCAGAATTCTGACAGAATTCGGGCAGAATTCGGACAGAACTCTATGAGAAAATCTCGGTGGGATCCGTAACTGCAGGAAGACCAAGTTCAAAAATCAACGTTCACTAACCGAACTCTGGCCGAATTCTGGCCGAATTCTGTTCGAGTTCTGTTGGAGTTCTGTCAGGGTTTTTGTAAATTGGTTTTGGGCTTTTTGAAAAGTCAAACAGTTAGGAAGTAGTTTGGGCTTTTGTAAGTGGGCTTGTTTTCAAAATGAAAGGGTATTTTGAAAACGTTTCTTGGGTAGCCTATTTACCAGTACGATGCAGTGTACATCGTATTCCTAGACTCAATAAATATGAAAAATACATTAATAAAATAGGAAAACCAAGAGCCCTTTGATGACGCCTTTCTTTAAATATTTGAGCAGACTTGAAGACGCCTTTTTCACTTACGGCGGTCGTCCAAAGATAAACAGATCTGGAAATCTGAATACCTTTCGGGGGCTTCGCCCCCGAACCCCTGACGGAGGGCGCTGCCCCCTCGACCCCTGTCCGCTGACCGGGCAGCAGAACCCCCGATGCGAGGCCCCGGATAGGTCGTTAGGCGGTTCAGAGAAATCTTCTTGTATAACACCGTCTTTGGCCCATCAATAATTCTCTATTGCATATGTCCTATTTTGATCATGCTTACAGCATGTCTACAAATACATGTTAGACAAACAAACCAATATGATACAAGCATAGCAATATTGATAAAGAACATTAGGACAATGCTAATAGTAGGACAATGCTAAGTTTAAGTAGCAACATGATAGTGATTACATGAATATTAGTGATGTCATTATAGTAAACTTAATTGATTAGCCATATTCAAAAACATGATATAATCATTGGGCTAACAACCCTCAACCTCATTATATTTAAAATTTTGGTGTAGTGACAGATATAAGGAGTACCGACACATTTTAAATAAATTTTTAAAAAATTTATACCATTACGTGACAATTCCCTGGTCAAAATGAATATAAATATATATCAACTAGTGTAATTCTATTTTCAAAATGTTTTGACATACCTTGAGCGATCTGCTATATTGTGAACCAGGAAAATTTATTGGGATGGTGGTGATTCCGCAACAGAACTTCTTAAATTCACTCCTGAGCTTCTCCATTTCAGCATCGACGGGTTCCATGCCCAGTGCATTCTTAACCATGACGTCGAAAAGGAACTTCGTGGCAGCATCGACGACGGAGATGACCGAGCCATCCTTCCAGGAGGAGATGAGCCGTCTGGCCGCCTCGTCGGCGTCGCCGAGGAAAGACGTTTGGAGCCCCGAAGTGGTGACGAATGCTCCAACTATGATCGACCTGAACCGCTTGTGAGCGTCTACACCAGTCTGAATTCCCAGGTTGTTTCGATCCCCGAATAGCTTCCAAATGTGTTGCGGCCAGTATATATATATAGGTGAATGTTTGTGTATGCTATATATCCTTATGCCTTTTATCCTGAGCATGATATGAGCACTAATGTGATCTCGGTGAACAAGTGTTCCTACCTGATACATGTACCTGAATGTCCCAGTTCTTGTTCATGCTCGACAATTGACTCGTAACTCCACGTGGCGTATTTGCAATGATGCATTACACTAAGGAGGGTAGAACATGTTGACATACTGATTGACATGGATCCTCTTTGGGGTACTCGTACTAAAGTACGACTTTAGGAGGATAATCATGCAGGCCACAGCATGTGAGTCCAAGATTTCACCTAGGGTTAAACTAGGCAACTAAATATACTAGATGCATGGGGAGGGCAGAATCCCGAGATCGTGTTACACCAGCCACCTTGAGATATTGTCTTGACGCGCCGGCTGGTCTCCACGGATACTGTGTCATCTGCGACGAGTGGATGACTGTATCCGATTAATTCATGATATATATTATATGTTTTGGCAAGGTGGCCTTACGAGGGACCTGTGCCCAATAACACCTGTCTACGCGAACCCCTGGGTTGGCTAGCCTTGCTGGAAAGATACGATCTGAGGATTTCTAAATAACATGATACGAGGATAACCTCGTCCCACTAAAAATTCGTAGACTTGATTGGCCGTGAAAACGACTTGCTTGTATCTTATTACCTCCCGTGAATAACTGAGGGAAGCGGACTGTCATGGTACGTGATCCAATCCATGTTCTTGTTTGATTGTTGGGTTGGTTATCGTACTATGACAGGCTGTGGACCGAAGTTATGAGCAGAAGACTTATTCTGGTTGTGAAGTGTTACTTCTGTGAATGATTGAGGAACATGGCTATCATGGTACATGATCCAACCCATGTTCTTGTTTGATTGTTGGGTTGGTTATTGCGCTGCGATAGGCTATCGACCGAAGTCACGATCAGGAGATTTTATTGTTTATACATTTTTCTTATGTGAAAGTTATAGAGTACGACACGTCCCGACTCCATGCGGTACCTTTTGTCCTTGTTTGGTCGTAAAGGTGCCATATGGGTTCGAGGAGGTTGCGCTACCCTATAATAGTAGCATAAGTATTACTATTATCAATCATTCTATTAACTGGGTTTTTAATCTTAACTCTTGTGCCCCTTTGGCGGTACTTGCTATTCGGGGCTGACCCCGCTGGTTTTGTTTGGCCAGATCTCGTAGCAGAGCCGGAGGACACGATCTTCCTTCCTGACATCCATGGTGCATACTAGGAGCATAGCGGTTCGGGGACTCGAGTGGGTTTCTTCTCCACCACTTCTGCCTTTACTTTGTGCGGCGTTTAGCCACCGGCACCTGTTAGCCGGATTACTTGATATTTTGTGTCAGTACAGAATTATAAATAAACAGACTGCAGCTGTGTATAATTTTGTACTTCTGACTCTCTGAGATAGCTAAATTATAAAGCTAGTCTCTCATGATCATTTTGATGAAGCGTCGGGGATGCCTTACTGCTTTATCTTTAATGTTCATTTAATTGCTGATGTGATTTGATTGATTGAGACATAGAACTCTGTGGGACCATAGGAGACTTGATTGTAGCATGTACCCTCCTAGTCTCTCGACAGCCACGATCATCGTATGACGTTACGTACCTCATATGGAGTAGCTGGCCTAGTCCGTCTCCGTATTTCGGTACTGGGGCGTGACAAGGTTTTAGTGGTGGCCCATGCAGGTCAGTTTTTCAGACTTGTGGGGTATTGCGAATTATTAGGAGTCTCAATCAAAACTTGTTTCCCCTTGAAATTCCGTTTCAAATTCTGTCCTTGCCTTGATCTCTAACCTGACTTGCATCCTCGAAATCTTCCTCGTCCGGACTTGATAATCTTATATCTTTCTCTATAGGGGTGCTTCATTTTCAGTAGCGGGTGAGGCCCATGAGGAAGAGCAGCGAGAGCATGGCTCGACTGGGCACCAGCAGGGGAGAGAACCTTCTCCAGGGCAGACACGAGCAGAAATGGAACCAGAGGCAGTGCAGCCACAGGTTATTGAAACTCCTGCAGCACCAGCAGCGACGGCAGTACCAGACCCCGTAGCACTCTTGGAGATCATCCGGGGGATTCTTGTCACTCACCAACAGCAACAGACCCAGCAGCAGGAGTAGAACATGTTGCTGAACCAAAGGATTCAGTTAGCTCTTGAGAGGAGTGCCGGGGTTGACTCGGGAGCATCAGGAAGGTTCCGTCGCTTGAATCCGAGGTATTTTGATGGCACGGAGGATGCCATCACTGCGGATGCATGGATTCAAGACATCGAAGCCATTCTTGTGGCAGCTAAGGTTCCAGATGATGAGAAGGTTGATCAGGTCAAATTAGTACTTCAGGATCTTGCCCACGACTGGTGGGCATCAGAAGAAGTTGGTATAAGATACCCTGTTCGTTGGACCACCTTCAGTGAAAGATTCAAGGCCAAGTATTTTGGCGAAGTAGCTCGATATGAGCTCCAGTAGAAGTTTATTAGTCTCAAGCAAGCAAGCAAGACCGTAGATGGGTATGCAGCAGAGTTCTGCAGATTGTGCCGTTTCGTACCAGCAATGGTGGCAACGGAGCCAGAAAAAGCTATGAGGCTCCAGCAGGGACTTCATTTGGAACTATTACAGCTTGTGGAGGGATACGATTACCAGACGTTTGACGCTGTTTTGACGGCCGCTCGGAGGCACGAGCTTACCCAGCAGAGGTTGGCATCGAGGACAGGAGGTCAGAAGAGGTCCCATTCCCAGGTTAGAGGAGGAGGAATGCAGCGAACATCGGCACCAGCACCCGGTGTACGTATTCATGATACGAGAGCGCCACGGAGGACGGCCGTGACAACTAATACAGTGCCAGTTCGGCATCAGCAGCCGAGGAACCAACAGCAGCGTCAGGGAGCACCCCAGGGCTGTACATTCTGTGGGAGGGCAGGGCACACGAGAGAGGTGTGTCGGGCAGCGAATGGCTTATGCTTGAGGTGTGGTAGTTCAGACCACCGTATCTCCACTTGTCCTGTAATGCAGAGGCCAGGAGGGCCGGCTCAGCAGTTTCCAGCATTGCCAGCTCCGGCGGCAACCCCAAGTGGAGGGCCAGTATTAGCAGTAAGGCCCGTAGCCCAGCATCTACCAACGCAGGCTCAGATGTTTCGCCAGGCACAGGAAGTCGAAGGCCCTCAGAGGCAGCAACAGCATGGTCGAGGAAGGCCGCAACGAGGAGCTCAGCGGGGCCAGGGTCAGGCTCTCACATTATCCTTGGGAGAGGCTCTAGCGTCTAGTGACGTGGTGGCAGGTAAAATTCTCGTCACCTCATTTCCCGCTGTAGCATTATTTGATTCAGGCGCTACTCATTCATTCATCTCTGCACAATATGCTACACGGATTAGATTAGAGTTTGAGGCATTGCCGGAGAGGATGGATATACTCACCGGCAATGGGCTCATAGAAGTTAGCAGGGTGCGCTTTTCATGTCCGGTAGAGGTGTGTGGGCATTTATTGCCCGCATCGTTGATTGAATTTCCTATGGAGAATTTCGATGTTGTTCTTGGCATGGACTGGTTGAGAGACAGTCATACAACAATTGATTGTAGAGGAGGTAGGGTCATATTCAGTGTTCCTGGGATGGAATAGTTCATCTTTACTCGAACCTTGAAGAATCAGGCCGGAGGCGTCATCTCAGCAGCAGTGTCAGAGCCAGGACAGACTCCGAGAGTGGTCGAAGATTTTCTCGACGTCTTCCCTGATGAGCTCCCAGGGATACCCCCAGTCAGAGAGGTAGAATTTAGCATTGAGTTGAACCCTGGAACGAGGCCTATTGCAGACAGAGTTTACAGAATGTCGCCGTCAGAACAGGATAAGTTGTATCAACATGAAGAAGAGTTGAAGTCTAAGGGATTCATCCGAGACAGTAAATCGCCCTGGGCTGCGCCAGTGATTCTAGTTCCCAAGAAGGATGGGTCGACGAGGATGTGCATCGACTACCGCAAGCTGAATGCAGTAACAGTGAAGAATAAGTACCCACTACCAAGGATTGATGACCTGTTTGACCAGTTGAGCAAGGCCAGCGTCTTTTTCAAGATCGATCTTCGGTCGGGATACTATCAAGTAAGATTACGGGAGCAAGACATACCAAAGACAGCATTCAGATCTAGATATGGGCATTATGAGTTTTTAGTAATGCCCTTTGGACTAACCAACATCCCCGCAGTATTCATGGATTTAATGAACCGCATCTTTCTGTCGTATTTGGATAAATTTGTGGTGGTGTTCATAGATGATATCCTTGTCTATTCCAGCAGTGAAGAGGAGCATGAGAAACATCTTAGGACTGTCTTGCAGACATTGAGGGAGCATCAACTTTATGCGAAGCTTGACAAGTGTGAATTCTGGTTAGACCACATTTCGTTCCTGGGACATGTAATTTCTGGAGCAGGAGTGTCAGTGGATCCGAAGAAGATTGAGGCCGTAGAGCATTGGCCGGTCCCGAGAACGGTTACGGAAGTACAAAGTTTCTTAGGATTAGCTGGTTACTATAGAAGGTTCGTGGCGGACTTTGCCAGGATCTCTGTGCCCTTAACGCGTTTGACGCACAAGGACGTAGAGTTTGTTTGGTCAGTTAGCTGTCAGGCATCATTTGAAGAATTGAAGAAGAGATTGATCTCAGCCCCGATCTTGACGCTTCCAGTAGGAGCGGGAGGCTTTACAGTATATTGTGACGCATCAGGAAAGGGTCTTGGATGTGTATTGATGCAGCACGGAAAGGTGATAGCATATGTATCTCGGCAGCTTCGAGACCATGAGAAGAATTATCCGACCCACGATTTGGAGTTAGCAGCTGTGGTGTTTTCACTCAAGTTGTGGAGGCATTACTTATACGGAGATCGGGTAGAGATCTATACTGATCATAAGAGTTTAAAATACGTGTTCACGCAGCGAGATTTGAACATGAGGCAAAGAAGATGGTTAGAACTGCTGAAGGATTTTGATTTAGATCTTCAGTATCATCCAGGCAATGTGAATATAGTTGCAGATGCACTGAGTAGGAGAGGCAGTGCCTTTATCTTGACCTCGCAGAAGCATATTTTAGAAGATCTTCAGAGTATGGGAATCGAAGTAGTTTTGCCAAGGGATATAGGAAGAATGACCAGTATGCAGATTCAGTCAACCTTAGTAGAGAGGATAAGGGCAGCATAAGCAGAAGATCCACAGATTCAGAAGTTGCGGTCGGAGTGTGAATCAGGCCGTAGGAAGGAGTTAGTGATTCATGAAGATGGTACGCTCAGGTTTGGAAACAGACTCTGTGTACCGAGTGGAGACCTTCGGTAAGAAGTTATGTCCGAAGCTCATAGTTCTATTTACTCCATTCATCCTGGAAGAACGAAGATGTATCGAGATATCAGGCAGTACTTTTGGTGGAATGGCATGAAAAGGGAGATAGCGAGATTTGTATCCAAGTGTCTGGTATGTTAGCAGGTGAAAGCCGAGCAGCAGAGACCAGCAGGGTTGCTACAGCCGCTTCCTATCCCAGAATGGAAATGGGAGCACATTACGATAGATTTTGTGACCGGTTTACCTAGATCCCCGACTGGTAAGAATGCAGTCTGGGTAATAGTAGATCGACTCACGAAGGTCGCTCATTTCCTTCCCTTCCGAGTTGGACAGACCACTGAGCAGTTAGCAGAAATATACATGAAGCAGATAGTGAGGCAGCACGGTGTTCCAGTTAGTATAGTATCAGATCGGGATACGCGGTTTACTTCCCATTTTTGGCGGAGCTTACACCAAAGTTTGGGAACCAAGTTAAGATTCAGTACTGCTTATCATCCACAAACCGACGGGCAGTCAGAAAGAACCATTCAGACGTTAGAAGATATGCTGCGGGCGTGTACCCTGGATTTTGGCAGATCTTGGGAGGATCACCTTCATCTAGTGGAGTTCTCCTATAACAACAGCTATCAGGCTAGCATTCAGATGGCCCCGTTCGAAGCATTGTACTGAAGGAAGTGCAGGTCCCCTTTGGCATGGGACGACGTCGGAGAACGGAAGTTGTTGGGGCCAGAGATGATCACGCGAGATAGTTAAGTTGGTCAGAGAGCGCCTTCGAGTTGTACAGGACCGACATCGTCATTGGGCAGATCAGCATCGTAGGCCTCTAGAGTTCAGAGTTGGCGACCAAGTGTTTCTGCAGATTTCGCCTACTCGGGGTATCATCAGATTTGGAACCCGAGGAAAGCTTAGCCCAAGATACGTTGGTCCTTTTAAGATTCTCGTTCGGATAGGCGACGTGGCTTATCGACTTGTCCTTCCGCCTTCGTTAACTGGCATACATGATGTGTTTAATGTGTCCCAATTACGTGGGTATATCCCGGATCCGAGTCATGTCCTCGACCATTCCGAGTTAGTCGTTGGTATCGATCTAACTTACGAGGAACAACCCGTGTCTATTTTGGACCGACGAGAGAAGGTACTCAAGAATCGGACGATAAGCCTTGTCCATGTTTCTTGGAACCATCACTCTTCGGGAGAGTCAACCTGGGAGCGCGAGGACGAGATCAGATCTCGGTATCCGCATTTGTTTGACTAATGAGGTATATTTTTACGCCTTATTGACACGATTCCATGCTTATCTGTACCTGGTTGTTTTGTACCTTGTGATGTATGATAATAACTGCTGTGATAGTTAACTTGTACATAATTGTGCCTTGCTTGCCATGATTTCACTATCCTGTCTTGGCTGGAATTCCGAGGACAAAATTTTTCTAAGAAGGGTAGAGATGTCACTCCCCGATCCTGGAATACGTATTTCAATACGTAAATCGATAAATTGTATTTACCTTGTATTTATACTATATTTATTATGCTGCATTTCTTCATGCATTTCCTAAAATATAATTTCGTAATTTATTTTCTGCATTTGGGCCTATAGTTTTGGCTCATTTGGGTAACCTATTCTTGGTTCACCAATGGTTCATCATGAACCATTTGGTTCATCATGAACCCATGGGTTCAAGATTCTATATAATAACTCATCTCATTCTCTCTCCCCTCATTTTTATTTCCTCTCATTTATTTCCTCCACCAACCAAGGCAAGTGCCAACTTGCTCAAGAGATGGATCAATAAATTTTTGTTAATGTTTTCTTACAAAATTATTTGTCAAAAATGTTCTTCTTCTCATTCTATACTAGTTTAGAACTTAAAATTTTCCATTTTGAAGATTTTATTTTTGTAGATCTAAGTTTTAACCATTTTTAGATTTTCTTGGTTTTGATCTAGCAAACTTCATTATTTTCAAGTTTTGAGTGTTCCATGTTGTAGAGAATTTTGTTCTACCCCATTTTGACCTATAGAAGTCCCAATTTGGGCTTAGAATGAGGATTTTATGGACCTTAGAAGTTCTAGGGCTCATGGTGTTCTTGCTCTCAGCCAAGAGGAAGGAGATGACCCTGTAGCAGTTCTTGCGCGCAGCTCTCTCTTGGCCCAGCGCTTTTTAGCGAAGGGCGCAGCTCTCTCATGACCCTGCACAACCTGACCCTGCGCAGTCTAACCCTGCGCAGTCTGACCCTGCGCAACCTGACCCTGCGCAACCTGACCCTGCGCAGTCTAACCCTGCGCAGTCTGACCCTGCGCAACCTGACCCTGCGCAGTCTGACCCTGCGCAGTCTAACCCTGCGCAGTCTGACCCTGTGCAACTTGACCCTGCGCATCCTGACCCTGCGCAGTCTGACCCTGCGCATTCTGACCCAGCGCGCCCTGACCTGGGCTCCTTTATATTTTATATTTTTCTTATATTATATTGCTTATATATATATATAGGTGAATGTTTGTGTATGCTATATATCCTTATGCCTTTTGTCCTGAGCATGATATGAGCACTAATGTGATCTCGGTGAACAAGTGTTCCTACCTGATACATGTACCTGAATGTCCCAGTTCTTGTTCATGCTTGACAATTGACTCGTAACTCCACGTGGCGTATTTGCAATGATGCATTACACTAAGGAGGGTAGAACATGTTGACATACTGATTGACATGGATCCTCTTTGGGGTACTCGTACTAAAGTACGACTTTAGGAGGATAATCATGCAGGCCACAGCATGTGAGTCCAAGATTTCACCTAGGGTTAAACTAGGCAACTAAATATACTAGATGCATGGTGAGGGCAGAATCCCGAGATCGTGTTACACCAGCCGCCTTGAGATATTGTCTTGACGCGCCGGCTGGTCTCCACGGAAACTGTGTCATCTGCGACGAGTGGATGACTGTATTCGATTAATTCATGATATATATTATATGTTTTGGCAAGGTGGCCTTACGAGGGACCTGTGCCCAATAACACCTGTCTACGCGAACCCCTGGGTTGGCTAGCCTTGCTGGAAAGATACGATCTGAGGATTTCTAAATAACATGATACGAGGATAACCTCATCCCACTAGAAACTCGTAGACTTGATTGGCCGTAAAAATGACTTGCTTGTATCTTATTACCTTCCGTGAATAACTGAGGGAAGCGGACTGTCATGGTACGTGATCCAACCCATGTTCTTGTTTGATTGTTGGGTTGGTTATCGTACTATGACAGGCTGTGGACCGAAGTTATGAGCGGAAGACTTATTCTGGTTGTGAAGTGTTACTTCTGTGAATGACTGAGGAACATGGTCTATCATGGTACATGATCCAACCCATGTTCTTGTTTGATTGTTGGGTTGGTTATTGCGCTGCGATAGGCTATCGACCGAAGTCACGATCAGGAGATTTTATTGTTTATACATTTTTCTTATGTGAAAGTTATAGAGTACGACACGTCCCGACTCCATGCAGCACCTTTTGTCCTTGTTTGGTTGTAAGGGTGCCATATGGATTCGAGGAGGTTGCGCTACCCTATAATAGTAGCATAAGTATTACTATTATCAATCATTCTATTAACTGGGTTTTTAATCTTAACTCTTGTACCCCTTTGGCGGTACTTGCTATTCGGGGCTGACCCCGCTGGTTTTGTTTGGCCAGATCTCGTAGCAGAGCCGGAGGACACGATCTTCCTTCCTGACATCCATGGTGCATACTAGGAGCATGGCGGTTCGGGGACTCGAGTGGGTTTTTTCTCCACCACTCCTGCCTTTACTTTGTGCGGCGTTTAGCCACCGGCACCTATTAGCCGGATTACTTGATATTTTGTGTCAGTACAGAATTATAAATAAACAGACTGCAGCTGTGTATAATTTTGTACTTCTGACTCTCTGAGATAGCTAAATTATAAAGCTAGTCTCTCATGATCATTTTGATGAAGCGTCGGGGACGCCTTACTGCTTTATCTTTAATGTTCATTTAATTGCTGATGTGATTTGATTGATTGAGACATAGAACTCTGTGGGACCATAGGAGACTTGATTGTAGCATGTACCCCCCTAGTCTCTCGACAGCCACGATCGTCGTATGACGTTACGTACCTCATATGGAGTAGCTGGCCTAGTCCGTCTCCGTATTTCGGTACTGGGGCGTGACATTCAATATGTGTTAATCATGCTGATAGATTCAAAACAAGGATTCCCCTACGAACCACCTCAAACATCAACACATCCAAAGAAGGAGGTAATCCTATCTCATCAAATCCCTCTCCTTCTAATCATACTATGAATGTTACTGCATTTCCACCACAACAACCTGGATCCACATTAATGTCTATTGACATATCTTCACCACTTCAATGTTGTTCTTCTGATCTTCCGGCCAACCATGTTGAACCACAGCCTTCTTCAGTGACTTTCGATGATCAGTTAAAAAATCAGTCAGATAAGGAAAATCAGTTACCAACAACTCACCCTATTATTCCGGTCACAAAGTCACCCACTACTTCATCCTCTTCAACCATAACAAATCAGCATCAGATACCACAAGATTCCCCTAAACAAACTTCGACAAATCCTAACCCAGGTAAAACTTATGAGTCACATTTTATAACACCCACAGATCAAGCTCTGCTTTTAAATGCATCATCATCCATTGCTTCACACAGTATTACAGATCAATATAGCAAAAACAAAATTGCAAATGCTATTCCTTCAGCTCCCAAACATCCTCTATCAGAGATTACAAACATCACACATCCAAACAGCAGTCCTTTGCCTCACATTTCAGTCACCAAAGATCCACCAACTCCATCCCCTGTTCTTGCAACTGATGATAGCATCCTCTACCCCTCCCCATCAGTCTATACTCTCAATATTCCAACTTCCATACCACCCACAAGCTACACATCTCTCATCAAATCTTTATCTCCTACTGATACCACATTGGATACTGATACTTCTATTGGAACTTCTGCGTTATCAAATAATGGGAAAAGATCAAGACTAATATCATTTGGCAATGAAACAGAGTGTGATCTATCACGTCCACTGAAAAGAACCTCTATTGCCACAAACAAAGAAGGCGCGGCTGGCCATAAACAGCCTCTATCGCCATGATTCTCTCTTGGAATTATCGGGGTTTGAGGAATGACCCGACAATTCGTACTTTGAAATCATTCCTCCGTGCATCTAAACCAAAAATCCTATTTTTATCTGAAACAAGATGCTCGATAACCTCTGCTACATCCATTGCAACTGATCTCGGTTTTGCAAATTGTTCTGCTGTTTCTTCAAGAGGTCGGTCTGGGGGACTACTACTTTGTTGGAGCTCTGACATTGCCTTATCTCTCATATCAATGACTGAGAATTGTGTTCACTCAAGTTTCCAGCTAATGCAACATATGCAACCTTGGCATCTACTTTGTATATATGGTCCTCCTAATATTGCTGATAGAAGATTATTCTGGGAACATATGGAAAACACTATCGAATCAATTCATCAACCATGGCTTTGTATTGGAGATTGTAATAGCATTCTTAATGATAGTGAAAAGCTTGGAGGGAATAAATTCAATTACAATCATCATAAATATTTTATCAAGTGGTTTCAGAGAGCTGCGGCTATGGACATTAGATACTATGGACCAGCTTATACATGGAATAATAGAAGAAGTCCTCAATACAATATTGCTGAACGACTAGACAGAGCTATGGCTGATTCACAGTGGCAATCTTCCAACCCAAATGCAGGTCTTCTTCATCTCCCAAGTCTCAACAGTGATCATAGTCCAATTTTACTCCTACTCAATGCTAGCTCTAAAAGAAGAAGATGTCCAAAACGATTTGAAATTGCATGGACGAAAGACTCTGATTTCCAGAATTTCTTATCTGATTCATGGTGCAGTATCAACTCCAATAGTATTCAGAACAAACTGTCGATTCTGCTACCTAAACTCAAAAGTTGGGGTAATTCTCGAATGGGAAATCTGAATAATGACATCAAATTTTATGAAGAGAGATTGTTGCAAATTCAAACTCTACATCCTACTGATTTGATTTATAGAGGGGAAAGGAATATTCAAGTGCTTCTCAACAAACTCCATTTACAGAGGGAATTATATTGGAAACAAAGATCCAATATTTTATGGCTCAAAGAGGGTGATAAAAACACAAAATTCTTCCATTTATCAGCCACAGTGAGGAAGAACAGAAATACCATCCATAGTATTATGAATCCTAATGGAGAAGTTGTGACTTCTCATGATTCAATATCAAATATTTTCAGTCAACACTTCCAATCTATTTTTCAAGCTGGCACAACTGCTCCGGTTCCTCTTCATATTATTTCAGAACTTGCAACTATTTCTGATGATGAGAACAATTCTATCTCTGCTATCCCTACATCAGAGGAAATTTATACAACATTGAAGATGATGAATGCTTACAAAGCACCAGGACCTGATAGTTATCCTGTCTATTTCTATCAGCATTGTTGGGGAGTAGTCGGAAATGAGGTAACTCATCTCATCCAAGAATTCTTTCGGACTGGATCTATGCCTTATAAATTAAACCACACAAACATTGTTCTCATTCCAAAGATTCAGCATCCTATTAAACCTGCTGATTTCCGACCTATTGCTCTCTGCAATGTCCTATACAAGATCATCACAAAAATGATAGCCAACCGCCTTCGTCCTCTACTTCATAAACTTATTAATCCCAATCAAAATGCTTTTGTTCCGGGTCGATTCATTGGGGATAATGTGCTTATAGCCCAAGAGCTTTTCCACTCCATTTCCAAATTTACGGGCAGAAATCAATCTTTTGCTCTTAAAGTAGATATGTCTAAGGCATATGACAAGTTAAGTTGGGATATTATTAGTCAATCTTTGATTGGGTTTGGCATTAAAGATCATTCTCATAAGTTAATTATGGAATGTGTCACCACTACTTCCCTTGCTATTCTCATTAATGGAGAACCTACTACACCAGTTTCACCAAAACGAGGCATTCGTCAAGGTTGTCCTTTATCACCTTATTTGTTTATCAAGGCCATGGAAATATTCTCTGTTTTCATATCAATTATGGATCGAAATCGCCTCTATGATAGTCTGACCATTCCACATTTCCCATATACATTCTCTCACTTGGCTTTTGCGGATGATCTCATAATATTTGGAAAGTGTTCCCTACATAATATCAATCAGGTGAAGCAAATCATCAAAACCTTTGAAGTTTGGTCTGGACAACAAGTTAATTTTGAGAAATCTTCAATATTTTTCTCTAAAAATTTGGATCCAATCATGAAACAATTGTATCTTAATCTACTAGGGGTAAATATCATGAGAAATTCTGATAAATACCTGGGTCATTACCTATTGCAATCTAAAAACAGAGCATCCACTTTCACCAATCTCATCAATTCTACTAATACTCGACTTCAAGGTTGGAAACAGAAAAGTTTATCTCATGCTGGAAGGACAGTTCTTATTAAATCAACACTATCATCTATTCCTACTTATTACCTGTCCACATATCATGTCCCGAAGAAGTTGACTGACATGCTGAGTAAATTTCAGAGACAATTTTGGTGGAATTCATTGGACAAAAGAAAAATTCATTTTACATCTTGGGCCAACATAACCAAACCTAAGTTTCAGGGTGGATTGGGTATCCGAGATCCTTTTTTGACCAACCAATCATTGCTTCTAAAGCTTACATGGCATTTTCTTACTGACACCAATGCAAAATGGTCTTCCCTTCTTCAGCATAAATACCTTCATTCTAATAATTTCTGGACTGCTTCCAATTCTGCAAGATCATCATGCATTTGGTCTAGTATTTTGCGTAGCAGGGAACTCCTTATGGGCAATATTATATGGTCAGTGGGTGATGGAAATAACATTAACATCTGGTTGGACCCCTGGGTACCATCATTACCGGGGTTTAAAGTTCATGGCTATAGCTTTGCTGAAAGATGGGTTTCGACAGTTAGTGATCTTATCAATATGGAAACCAAACAGTGGAAGGTGAATCTTATTCATATTTTATTTCCCCTAACAGAAGCTACAACTATATTGAGAATACATTTGTCTGCTAGTTGTTCTCAAGATAAACTCACCTGGATCCATACGAGTGATGGAGAACTAACCATAAAATCTACTTATCGAGTTCTTCATGATAATTTATATCTGAATCAACATTCTCTGAGGGATGAAGATTTCAAATCCTGGAGACATCTTTGGTCTTTAAACCATATTTGTCCAAGAGTTCTCATATTTATCTGGCGAGCTCTTACAAATTCATTACCCACTCTTCACAACATTCACCTCCATATCAGCCATATTAATCCGATCTGTCCTCTCTGTCAGGTACACTCTGAAACTGTAAATCACCTTCTTCTTCATTGTGCAGTAACAGGAACAACATGGTTACAAAATCAAAATTATGCAAATCTCATCAATGAAGATACAACTGTCTCTATGCTCATCACGAAGCTTTTACAAGAGGGAGACCAAGAGAAGATCACTCACTGTCTATACCAACTATGGATTATCTGGAAGGCAAGAAACAAATTCATATTTGAAGACAAACCAATCATCGGACGCAACATAATTGAAGACGCAACTCAGCTGAAGAACAAATATGCAGACTACAACATTGTCTCACCTGATAGTTCTAGCTCTGTTTTGAATCATCAAGAAACTGCATCTTGGATTCCTCCTACATCAGATTCCTGGAAAGTAAACTTTGATGGTGCTTTCATTGATAATACTATGGCAGGGGCGGCTATTCTGAGAGATTCAACTGGTCTCTTCATCTTTGCTCTTACAAACTTTGATCAAGGAGGCTCCCCTATTGAGGCTGAATCGATGGGCCTTCTTTTAGCATTAAATATCTGCAATAGATTCAAGCTTCCTCGTGCAACAATCGAAGGTGACTGCAAGATATTAATTGATTCTATCAACAACAATTCAATCAGTCCTCCATGGAAAGCTAGGCATGCTGTTGAAGATGCACGACAGTATAAGGATTCTACTGCTACTATTTCTTTTGCATATGCTCATAGAAGTTCAAATCTGGTTGCTCACACCCTAGCTTCTAATACTTTGTTGTTCAATCAATCAACTGGAATATCTAGTTACATTGATATTCCTTCATGTATATCTTCTCATGTCATGTTTGACATGAATCACATTTCTTCTTAATGTTAATGAAGTTTCTTTTTTCAAAAAAGGCCCTAAAACTAAATAACCCAAAAGAAGGATGTGATCCAAAAAAAATATGTCGAACCTATAGGTTTACACAACTCACAACTATGACCAGAATTCCCATACATGATCATGGTAACCCTTCCAAACTTAGTTTTACAATCCCAAAATTTGGAAAATGTTTATTTGTTACACTATAATTATAATTCTGAAATTTTCTTAAATACTAATTACTCCCTGGGACTTAAAGCTTTGGCCACATCATCATTAGATTATAGTTTTGTTGCAGAATTATCAGCCCAGCTCATATGTAATGTAATTATATATATACTGGGCGGAGGATGAACAAGGCTGGGATGTGTGATGTAGTCCGGAGTAAAAAAAAAAATACTAGGTATTTCTACCAAGGAATTAGTAGTCCGGTGTAAAAAAAAAATTAGTAGGTATGTCCACTGGAATTGATTTAGCCCCGAAGAATTTAAATTTTTGACTACACCGTTGATTCATTATATATATATCCTCTGGTTACAAATTTCTTAGGAAGCAAATTAGAAGAGGTGGCTGGACGGACAAGGCTTGCTGTATGATCCTCTCTTTGCAGTAAGAATTAGGTATACAGTTCCAACTGAGACAACAGTTATGGGAAGAAGCACAACAGCAGCTATGTACAAAAAATCTCTATTGGCTTATAATGGTTTAAAAACTCCAGACTAACACCATAACTAAACCACGACACTCTTCCATATCTCTGCTGAATAATAACCTATAAACCCTAATTCTACTAGCCCTCCGGAACAAAATTATCATAATTAAAAAGGGTTATTTAGTAATCGGGTCTCACATAATAGGTTAATATTAGGGTTTGAATATCCAAATTGTTCAACGTTAGTGTTTGGGTCTCCAAATCACTATTCACGTAGGCTAGTAAACACGTTAGACAATTTGGAGTCTCAAACCCTAATATCAACTATTATAATTAGTATTATGTGAGATCCTAGTACTAAATATTCATAAGTAGAAGTCCGTTAGCTAGCTAGTGAGTTTCCTAGGAACATGGCCGGATCTGGGGTAATACAGACAAGACTCCGGGTTTGGACAATTCCCCATCTGCTTAGGACAACCCTCCAGGCTCGACGTGATCCCAATAGAGATCTAGTTCGCGGGTGACCCTATGGATCGACCTACAATAAGGGTCAAGGGATAACCAAAACTATGCTCCGGATAGGACAATCCAACCCCGTGGGCCGGCCCCGCCTAAGAAAACACTATATAGCTGTATTAGTAGAGCAATTGTGGAAGAAAATAATTCAAATAAAACATCATAGAAGAAAATTAAGAACCTCGACATCTGGAGCTCCATGAAGTTCCCCATAGAGGTGGCTGGAGAAGGCTTGAGGAAAGAGAGGGTCTCGCCAAGGAGGGGCCACCCACTCCATCCTGGTGGCAGCTTCGAGTGTGATCCTCTCCTCCTAGCAATTACAATTAGGCATACAATTGCAATCAGGACAACAGCTATCGAATCAACAACCACAACACCTGCACCGACATCTTCCATTGTTCACTTCGATTGTTGCCGCTGACTGCAAGCATCACCTTTAATATATATACATATATTGATCAATGCATTTATTTAAATGTTAATGAAAAGTTATGGTTTGACTGATGCTAGGTCACATGCATGTTAATAAATGGAACATAGCTTCCTTCTGGAGGAAGAGCATTATGAAAGCGGCATATGTTGTTGAAACATGCACGAGTATTTTGGAATCAGTCGTCTTCTGGAGCTTTAGTGGCTAACTGTTCATTTTGCGGTGGCAGCGTTGCGTACGTACTTTCACTGCCTGAGCTGCGCGTGATGCTGCGACGACATTTCATGCTTTTGCTGAACCATCGATATCGAGAAGAAGATGAGACGAGAGAAAATCAACTCTGTTGGTTCGATATCAACATCAAGGAGTATAAGACGAGAGAAAAATATTAAATTAACTCGATTAGTTCAATCGGACTACGTTGTCAGCAGTTTTTGTGACCGTCACTGACCCGCAAACCACGTGGCAGCCACCCATTAGTGGTGGCAGGCCCAGTGCTACAGGGGGTGTTGAACCCAATAGAGAGGACAGGTGGGATGCGAACCAATTGGCGAACATTTTTTGCGGGCAAAAAACGTTTTCCAATACCACAACATACATTGAAGAATATAATTTTTGTTGATCTTACAAATGTCGAAATAGCCGGTCGATATTGTTGATGGTTTTGTTGTTGTTTGCATTGCATTTGGTTTGATTTGGTTACCTGAAAAAAAATCCATAACCAATTGCAAACCAACCGCGGTGATATTAAACAAAATTTCTAGTATTGCACCAAAACACTAGAGTTATCTAGAACTTTAACATGTTATCAGAACAATCCTAGGAAGTTTATGAATTCTTCACCGCTCATTCATTTTAGCTAGATTATGAATTTAAAAAAAAAAAAAAACTATATCCTTCCGTAAAATATAGTTCTTTGTCAACAAAATAGTCTTCCAACGTATTAAATAAATATTTAACCGTTAACCTCACTGATGTTAAACTGGGTTTTAGTAGGCTGATCAATCACAACATTACAGAAACAAACATAAATTAATTAGTAGAAACAAAGCGCAAGTCCTACTTGCTTATCATAACACACTTTCCAAACACTCATTTTCTGTGCAAGGAAAATAATCTCCAGCAGCTATTATCATACACTAGCAACTTGACCTCCAATATGCTAAGACCGAACACCAGATTAAAATGGCAAGGAAGCCAGGAAAAAAAATTGTACTGTCAGATGTCATAAATTGATTAATGATTGATAAATTTATCCAAGTGAGTCAGTAACTATATATTTGTGAAGCAATGTGTAATTGTGGCGAACTCGTCTCCACTGGAGCTCGAACTTTCGATCACTTGGGCCGCATGCATCTCAAAAAAATTTCTTGATATGGTTGGATTTTGTGATGTTGATTAGGAAGGCTGCATGGATGATAAACAGCCACTTCTGGATATATTCACTACTAAAATATGATCTACTAGCGACGTAATTTAGCGACGGCATATAATAACGTCGCTAAATATGGAATATAGCGACTCCTTTCTATAGATATCGAAAACATTGCTGAATAGCGACGTTCAGCGACAGGAGATAAATTACGTCGCTGAATAGCGACTTTCAGCGACATATTATTAAAATATGTCGCCATATATTAAAATGTATGCGAGGATTAGCGACGTCGACTCTTGATGTCGCTAACATTTTACTTAGGGCACACCGTTTCCTTTTTTTTCCCCCTCACTCGAAAATTTTAGAATTTCCCCCCCCGTCGATCCCTTCCCCCCCCCCCCCCTGGCGACTCCCCCTCCCCCCCCCCCCGCCCCCCCCCCCCCCCCCCCCCCCCCCCCCCCCGTCGAGCTCCTCCCCCCCCAATCCGAGCTCCTCCTCCTCTTCCTCAGGTAAATCCTAATCTAACTCCTCTCCCTCCTCCTTCTCCTCCTCCTCCTCCGCCTCCTCTCCCACACACACACACACACACAGAGAGACACACACACACACACACGGACACACACACACACACACACACACACACACACACACACACATGGACACACACACACACGGGCCGAACCCAATCGGATAAACCCGTTAATGGGTTGGGTTAGGGTTGAAGATACTCGGGTTCGGGCTCGGATTTGGGTTAAAATATTTGAACCCGATCAACAATCGGATTGGGCTCGGGTTCATGTGTCGGGTTCATGTCCAAGTCCGATGGCTTGTCCGGTTGACCGTTTTGACCATCTAAATAATTGTAAGCAGTGAAAACTGCTATAAAGCTTGCTAAGGGGACTTAGCATGTCCAAGTCCCTGTGTAGAGCCCCATCTATACATATCGGTTAACTGATATTAGATAGGACTCGGGTTGTGGGGGATCAAAATAGATGGGCAATGATAGTGGTGAGGAAAAGGCTCGGGTTTGGCCCAGTAAATTAGTAGAAGTAGCAATGTTACTTGCTTAGCAACAATTGACCTTGACAGTATGGCTTGACCTTGCATAGCCAAGGTTGGCATTGGAGCATGTACATAGGTTTTAGGGCAGTAGAGTGATGCCCACTCGAGTGCAGGCATCAAGGGGACTTAGTTTCACTGCAGGAGGCTCGGGGAGCTCTACAGGGAGCAGGTTTGGAAGGAAAGTGCTGGGACTACACTTGGCAGCAGTAGGTTGCTTGCACTTAAGCAATGATTGGGAGGTTAGCCCAATACAGAGATGTAAATATAGAGTAGGTGTCAAATATTAGTTAAATAGATAGATTATTAGTCTTCAGTTGTATAGTTGTATGTATCAGTTTCAGTCCCCCTTACATCCAGTTCAGACCCATTGGAGTATGGTATCAGTTTAGGATAATTAGTTCAGTCTAATATTTCCATCTTTTTCAGTCTAATGTCTTTAAGTTTCAGTCCCATTTGTTAATGGTCAGTCCTAAATGTTCAGTTTGTTACATTATTGATTCAATCCCATTCCTTTTAAAGTTCAGTCCATTACTTGTTATATTAGTATCAGCCATATGAAGTATGAAAAGGTTTATAGTATCAGTCTTTTGATAGGATGTATCAGTCCTTTGATAAAGTGGATCAGCCCCTATGTGAGTGTTAGGAAGAACTGATATCAGTTGGTATCAGTTGATAGGTAAAAGGGGGGAGGGGATTTTAGAATCAAGTATCAGTCAACCTTTTCTATCTTGGTATCAAATATCTGATATGAAGAGGATATGATATCAAGTCGAGTAGAGGAATTTGCTTGGGGTATAGGCTAATAGGTCATGTACACTCATGTGCACTGGTATGCACTGATGTGCAAGTGATGAAGGGGAGGAAAGGGTCAAGTGTAAGGCAGGCTAGGGGAACTACCCTGTAGGCAGTGAGCTCAGGTAGCTAGACAGAGCCATGTCCCGCCCGAGTTGCACCCCTACACACGGTTACCATGTCTCTCTACTATAATATACACTAGGAAGTTCAGACACTGCAAATATCGGTGTTTCTTCCATGTCTATGTCTAGTGAAAGATAATTGCCTAGACTTAGTCAACTTCACCCAGTTTGACTAGTTACTGCGCTGAACAATGTGTCCATCTTTGCAGAATTATTTTCAAATGGATATGAATTACTACTTGCGGAATCGTTCATGGATGTACAATCGTCGTCCTGATGATATGTGTGGTATGCGGGATGAATACATAGCGGGAGTAGAGCAGTTCCTACAGTTTGCTAAGGCGTTCCCTCAGTACATTGACGACACCAAAATTAAGTGTCCGTGTGTGAAATGTCATAACGTGAAATATTATCCAGAAGTGGAAGTGACATATCATTTTTACTCGAGGGTTTTCACGCCTAATTACTATCAGTGGACCGCACACGGAGAACTTGTGTCTTTAGCATCAGAGCCGGAGCCTTATGTTGAGCCGTATATGCATACGGGACCTAATTTTGTTTCAGATAATCATGCATACGATGACGGGTGAGTGAACATGATTTTCGACGCTGCGGGGCCTAGTTTCGTTCATGATGCAGCTGAGGAGGCACCGAATATCGATGCTGCAAAGTTCATGGAGTTGCTGGAGAATGCAAGGACTCCATTGTATCCTGGTTGTGAGGATCATTCACCGTTGGAGGTGGTTACAAGACTGTTGAGCATTAAGTCAGATTTTAATATGTCGTAAGAATGCTACAACCGAGTGTTGGAGTTGATTATAGAGATCTTGCCGGCGGGTGCTAAGTTACCTAAAGACTTCTATCGGTCTAAGAGGATGGTGAGATCACTCTGAATGGGATACAAGAAAATCGATTCTTGTCGCAATGGGTGCATGCTGTACTACAAAGACGACAAGGACACAGATGTGTACAGATTTTGTGGTGCTGATCGCTATAAGACAACTAGTACATGAAGGTCTACCGGTGCAAGAAGACCGACCAATTCAATGTACTACTTGCCTTTAACGCCGCGGTTGCAAAGATTATTTATGGTGAAAGAGACGACCAAAAATATGAGTTGGCATATGCGAGAAAAGATTGAAGGAGTGTTGGATCACCCATCCGATGGAGAAGCGTGGAAGCACTTTGATCGTGTGTATCCTGATTTTGCTTCAGATCCGTGTAATGTCAGGTTGGGGCTATCTTCTGACGGTTTTACTCCTTTTGGTATTTCGGGATCCCAGTATTCGTGCTGGCCTGTAATTGTCACTCCGTATAACCTATCGCCTTGGATGTGCATGAAGACTCAGTACATGTTTCTAACCGTTATAATTTCTGGTCCGAACAATCCTAAGAGGAACATTGATGTGTACTTACAGCCTTTGATAGATGAGTTGAATCAGTTATGGAAAGTAGGCGCTAACACGTATGATATTTCTAGGAAGCAGAATTTTCAGATGAAGGCCACCCTTATGTAGACCATCAATGACTTTCCGGCCTATGGAATGTTATCTGGATGGAGCACTCATGGCCGTCTCTCATGTCCGTATTGCATGGACCGTACTAAGACTTTTCGCTTGAAACACGGAGGAAAACTGTGCTTCTTTGATTGTCGTCGGCAATTTCTGCTAAAAGATCATCTGTTCAGAAGGAACAGGAATACATTCCTTGCCGGCGTTGTAGAGAAGGGAGATCCACCGCCAAGGTGGTGCGAAGCCACGATATGGGAGGAGGTTAGAGATTTTTCAAGTGCTATCGAAGATCCTACAACTGGGTACAAGTGCGATGGATTTGGTAGAGATCATAACTGGACAAAGAGGAGCATATTCTGGGATCTGCCATATTGGAGTACTAATCTGATCAGACATAATCTTGATGTCATGCATATTGAGAAGAATGTGTTTGATAACATAATTAATACTGTGATAGACGTAAAGAAAAAATGAAAGACAATCCCAAGGCCATGTTGGACTTAGAAGAAATATGCAAACGTCCTGCGTTGCATTTGATAGAGGATAATAGAAAACAGTTCCTGCCAAAGTCAATTTTTTTACTGGATAAGGAGGATAAAGTGAGACTTTGTCGGTAGATCCAGGGCCTATAATTTTCAGATGGATATGTGTCAAATCTGAGAAGATGTGTCGATCCGAAGGAAAACAAATTGACGGGTATGAAGATCCACGATTGTCACGTATTCATGGAGAGGTTAATTCTGATTGCATTTCGGAAATTCTTACCGCGGGCAGTTTGGGATCCATTGACGGAGCTTAGCATATTCTTCAGGGATCTTTGTTCTAAAAAATTGCTCGTTGATCGTCTAGAAAAGCAAGGGAAGGACATTGTGGTAACACTGTGCAAGCTAGAGAGGGTGTTTCCTCCTGTATTCTTCGACTCTATGGAGTATTTGCCGATTCATCTATCCTATGAGGCACGTGTTGGTGGACCCGTCGAATATCGATGGATGTACCCGTTCGAGCGACATTTGAATCACCTAAAAAGAAAGGTAAAAAATAAGACACGGATCTAGGGTTCTATTTGTGAAGCCTATGTTCTCGAGGAGATTACAAACTTTTGTTCGATGTATTTCAAGCCAAATGTTGCAACTAATAGAACGAGAGCTTCCAGAAACGACGACGGAGATCATGAATGTAATGATACAATACAGAAGGTATTCAATGCTCCAGAAAAGCCATCGGGTAAAATGAAGAAAAGATATCTGAACGATGATGAGCTAAGGGCTGCTCAGGTGTATGTATTACTCAACTGCGACGATGATGAAGTAGATCGTCCATACGCAAGACTTGAATATATTTATGTTTGTGACGCGGGATGTGTGGTGTGATGATGTTTGTTATGAGTTGTATGTTTTGGTCATATGATGTGTTTGTGATGATGTTTGTGATGATATAAAGTGCAATGTAAAGTATAAAGTGCAGTGTGCAGGATTTGAATATAAAGTGTAATGTGCAGTGTGCAGGATTTGAATATAAAGTACAGTGTGCAGGATTAGTGTTTAAACTGTATATAAAGTGCAGGATTTTCGTTTCAACTGTATATAAAGTGCAGTGTGCAGGATTTGAAAACTGTATTTTATTTTTTATTTTAATTTTCCAGCATGTTAGCGACGGATTGCGACGTTTGGCGACGGATTTGCGACGCGGAAGTACATCACAAATATGTATCTAGACGTCGCTAAATGCGACGGGCCGTCGCTAAACGTCGCCCAACATGCTGACATGGCAAACCTTGCCATGTCACCACATGCGACGAATAGATGTCGCTATATACGTCGCTAAATTGGCGACGTAATATAAATATTGCTGAACGTCGCTACGTTTGCGATGTTTTAGCGTCGTAGACTATTCTTCGCAACAGCGACGATTGGCGACGAACTTTTGATCTGCGACTAGCTTTTCGGCGACCTGGTTATTCCGTCGCTAATTACGTCGCTAAATTAATTTAGCGATGTATTTTTACTTATTAGCGACGTTTTTGGACGTCGCTAATATGACTCATTCTAGTAGTGATTTTACGAAAATAATATTTTGTCTATGGTTTGTAATAGTGGACGTAACCACAAGGTCATGTGGTAGTCAACTATTGGCCCCCTCTGTAATCACCGGATCTCACTCTTTTAAGATTAGTATCGGAGGGTCAACAAATAAAAATTCATCACGTGGCATACGATCACATCTGCAGTCATAAATTACGGACAACCTAGCAGCTCCGATATTTTTGTCATGGAAAAGTGTCATTAGACGCTCACAACTTCCTCAACTATGGAGGCAAAGCATGCGATTGTTATGAGGCTACTTGTCTGAAATATGGCTACAAAATTTTGTTCAACTTTGAGAGTTGTCGACTCCATTTTGGTCCGCTGAAAATATATCTTGTGATAATTTTGCAGCAATTTCTTTAATTCTCTCGAAACAAACGCTAGAAGCACTTCCTACTCAAGCATATTGATATTAAGTTCTATTTTGTAGAATCCTCTGACATGCCTACTACATGTTGGCAGACCCACATACTAAGGCCTCGTTTGGTTCACGGAAAGAGAATGCATTCCCTGTAGTTTCCATGGATATGGGAAAATAGGATTCATGTTACATTTTGTTTCCGTTGTTTGGTTGGTACAAGAAAGAAAAGCAAAAATATATAATATTCCAATAATATCCTTACCTTTTAAAATAAAAATAACATTATGAAAAATAATATTAATGGTAAAATAAGCAATGACACATGGTTACTTTTGTCATAATTTTTTAATAAATGTTGGAAAAGGAAGAGGAAAAATCAATCCCATGGGTCACGAGTGGAACCATATTCCCTCCAATTTTTCTCCTTGTCAGAAAATTGATTTCCAAATTTGTGGCTACCAAACAAAGAAAAGGAACAACCTTCTTTTCCTGGTTCCTTAAATCCGTGAACCAAACGAGGCCTAAAGGTTTAACTGGAGTCAGAATTTTAGTTTATTTTGTACTAAAACATCATAATTTTTTTTAACAAAATAAATATTATGTGTCGATATCATCATGTCAATATTTTATCATGTCCACACCATACCGTGTGTGACCAACATAGATTGTAGAACCATATTCAACGTACTAAAAAAATGGAACCTGACAAAATATTTCAGTTTACGAGATTGAGTATTTTAGGCATAAATTCAAATATTAACAACATTCGGTATCCTCTTTCACCATCAACAGAAAATCAGTGATGTGGCAGAACTCATCGATGGTGCAAGATTCGGATGGCGAGGGAAGTCGACGGCGGAACTTGATGATATTGTTGTAGCCCCTCGTTCGGCTGTCGTTGCAGTCCGATAATGATGACGTTGTCTCGATTATGATGGAGGTTATCGGTTGAAGAAGAAACATAGGAGACGATAGAAGGTGAGTTATAGAGAGAGAGGATGAGTGAGGAATGAGTGTTCAAACGGAAGAGAGGATGATGGGTGAGGGAGGGCGCTTGATAATGGGGCTCTTAAAGTATTAGGACAATTTGTAGTATACATTGCTTTGCATTGTACGTACGTACAGTATGCGTGGAATAGTTAGAGAGAGAGAGGAGGAGGAAGTTAGAAATTTGAAAGGCTAAATTACAACTTGATACCCCCAACTATTCAAAATTTTCAACTTGATACCCTTAACTTTGATAGGTACTAACTTAATACCCTATCTCAATTAATATTTTTAAGTTGATACCCAAAAAAGAATTTATTCCTAAAATACCCCCACCCCTACCCCTTGGCTGCTACTCCCCAACCCCCTCCAACCCTCGGCGGCCATTACCAACCCCCTCCCCCCCCCCCCCCCCCGGGCCATCCCCCTCCCTCCCTTCAACCCCCCCCCCCCCCCCCGGCCATCCCCCCCTCCCTACAACCCCACCCCCCCGGCCACCCCCTCCCTCCCTTCAACCCAGCCCCGACACCCCCCTCCCCGACGGCTGCTGCTTGCCCCCCACCCCCGGCGACCATTCGGCACTGACCACCCCCCTATCCACCCCCGGCCTCGACGACCCCCTACCCGGCTCCGGCCCTACTCCCGCCGTCCGATCGTGCGTGCTCGTTGCCCGCCGGCCACCCGCAGCGGAGAGGGGGGGGGGAGAAGAGAAGGGGCAATTTGGTCCAAAAAAATTTCAGGGTATCAAGTTGGTACCTATAAAAGTTGAGGGTATTAAGTTAAAAAAGTGTGATAGTTGAGAGTATTAAGTTACAATTTAGCCAATTTTAAAAAATAGCTAGACTGCTGCAAAGCGGACTGTTGTGAACTTGTGTGGGATAAGAGCATCTCCAACCCTATTGTCTTGTTAAGTGTTGTGAGTCTTAGGTGGCTCCTATGTGGCATGAGCCACAAGACAATGTCTTGTTTATGTGGCAAAATTATATCTCAAAAGACAATGAGATAGAAAAAATCTCTCCAATGCAAAAGTATTGAGAAGACAATAAAAAGTATTTTTTCCAACTTCCAAGGCAACTTTTAAGACAACTACTCATCTTCTTTCTTTTTTCTAATATTTTTTATTCATAATTGATGACATGGAAGAGAAGACATTGTCAAGTCATTGTCTAGAACAAGACAATCAACTTCACAACATCTTCTTTAATTTTTGCCACATAAGCTTCACAATTGACTTGACAATTGCATTGGAGAAGAACTTTTGATTAAAATTTTGTCAATCCTATGTGGCATTAACTTTTTTCCAAAGTCACAATAGGGTTGGAGATGCTCTAAGATTTGAAATAGAAAACTAGATGTGGACTGACATTTACGTACAAAAATATTACGTAAATAAAAATTGGATGGACTGGATACGTGTTTCAAGGACATGTATCCCATATTGGAATTATATATATATATATATATATATATATATATATATATATATATATATATATATATATATATGCAAATGACCTCTAGTCTAATGGTTAAGAGAGATACATGCGGTCCAATTGGTCAAGAGTTCGAGCCCCAGTGGAGACGAGTTCGCCACAATTAACCATTGCTTCAAAATATATAGCAGATGACCTCTAGCCTAGTGGTTAAGAGAGATGCATACGGTCCGAGTGGTCAGGAGTCCGAATCCCAGTGGAAACGATTCCGGAAACAATTTACCTGATTCATATATATATATATATATATATATATATATATATATATATATATATATATATAACACACACACACACACACACACATATATATATATATATATATATATATATATATATATATATATATATATATATATATATATATATATATATATGTGTGTTATATATATATATATATATATATGTGTGCGTGTGTGTGTTATATATACATATTTTAG
The DNA here is from genome assembly GCA_029216955.1 of Iris pallida. Classification (NCBI taxonomy): domain Eukaryota; kingdom Viridiplantae; phylum Streptophyta; class Magnoliopsida; order Asparagales; family Iridaceae; genus Iris; species Iris pallida. The sequence continues at coordinate 4,451,036 of JANAVB010037018.1, read as the reverse complement.
AATTGGGATGTAACAATTTACTTTCCGGATACTACATATATTAAACATATAGAAACATGGTGGACGGAGGAAGACAAAACTTGCTTGTAAAGGAATACCCAGAACTAAATTCAGACATAAAGAATGGCTTGGACCTAAAACTAACTTTTAACAGAAATAAAATAAGGGCGTTGACAAACAATAATAATTTGGAGGTGCGGGGAATCGAACCCCGTGCCTCTCGCATGCGAAGCGAGCGCTCTACCATATGAGCTACACCCCCCTTGATGATTAAATCGCACTAACTAATTGTCATCAAAGAGATCTAAATTGATGATAAAATTACTTAACACACTGATATTTTTTATTCCTAATTTTTATTTAACTCTTAACCTTTGACTTATTTGTATTCAGAAGCAACTTTGTACTTGTATTCCCCAAGTTTAAAAAAAAAGAGAAATTTTGAGTTGCACCCCACATTATTTAACCATATTCAAGGTGCACCCCACTGTTTTACCATAATGTACAATATCTTCCACTTTCGTCAAAAACTAACGGTCAACTCCGTTGACCATTAATTTTTGACCCAAATACCCCTAGCAAATCACCATTATTACCAGTTCCCCCTCGTCAGCTTGGAAAATGGAAGGGGCATTTCGGTCAAAAATTAACGGTCAACGGAGTTGACCGTTAGTTTTTGACGGAAGTGGAGGGTATTGTACATTATGATAAAACAGTGGAGTACACCTTGAATATGGTTAAATAATATGGGGTGCAAATCAAAATTTCTCAAAAAAAAAAAATGTAAGTCACAAGTTAGTTCATTTCCATATATTAATCTTCTATAGTTTCCCTCCCTCCAACCTTTATCTCTTAATTTAATCATAATTAAGTTTGGGTGCTGCTATTAGCACTTCTAAAATATCTTTCAACACTTCTCTTTAATTTTTTAACATTCAAATTCTAAATCTACCCCTACATTAACATTATTGGCACTCCTAAAATGTCATCCCACACTCCTCCTCCATACCCTTGTTAGCAATCACCCGAATAAAATGCGTATCAAACGCGAATTTTTCCGTATCTTACATAAACGTATAATATTTACGTACGTTTGAAAAATTCAGACTTGTACGCGAATTTTAAGCCTGTTGAGTTTTAAACACGTACCGTACGAAATTTTAAAACATTCGGCCAAAAAAACTTGACTGAAAAATCCAACAGTTTTTACTTTCTTGACTCTTGCTGCTATTAAATATTAAGACTGCCACAATTATCAAAAGAAAAGAAGAAAAAATCTCACAACTGTAAACAAAAAAAGAAACCTAAGAATCTTTACACATGTTGCTTGCAACAATCAAAGAAAAACCTTTCGGTTTTACATCATACTTTCACTTTCTTTTCTTTATATAATGTTCCCCAACATCATCTTATTCTCACACTGAACCCTTGTTTATGAAGTAGTAGAGGTGGGTGGACCATATATATATGCCGAATTTTAAGTGTCGAATTTGTTCATATAAAACGTACTAAACACGAATTAAATCTAATCCGAATGTTTTTCGTTAGACGATTTTTTGACCGAATTTTTTACCGTATTTTACTTATATTGTGCCGATTTATATTCGTACTTTTGTCGTCCCGAATTTTTTCCGTTTGCCAAATTGCTAACAAAGCTCCATACATGCACAAATTAATGCTATATTTAATGCAGGAATAGATTTGTAATTTGAATGTTAAAAAAATTTAAAGAGAAGTGTTGAATGACATTTTAGGAGTACTAATAGCAGCACCCTTAAATTTTTAACAAGTTTAATTAGGGGTATTAATGGTCGAGCTTTAAGTAAGCGCCTCATGCTTAGGCTCGGTTCTCTAACAGAAAATAGAGTCGAGCTTTAAGACGATTATAAATTTGAGCTTGAATCCAAGTCTTTATAATATTCGAGTTGCTCTTTTAGAAAACTTAACGAACTTGAGTTGTACAGATAAATTTAGACATAAATTGAACTTAATTATGACCTCTTTTCAAACAAAAAGTATGGCTCATTAATAAAAAAAAACTGAAAGTGCTTTTATGAACTTCAAAATCCAATGCACGAGATTTTGTAGCACCTATCAATGAGGTCTTATCAATTAGTATTATACAGAAGAATCTGTTAGATTTTTTATTGTGCCCTGTCGATTCATGAGATGAAGAACATAAATAAAATTACGGAAGCGTACCTGAATCCATTGCTAGGCTTGATGGATCTTGAAGCGATCGTCCTTTTATGGGGTTCGATCTTCCAACTTGCTACGACCCTTAATGACAAAGGTGAATCCGAATCCTTTGTTCCTCTCTTTCTGTTGATGGGGATGCAGAAGTGAAAAAGAGAGAACCTTCTCTTTGGTGGCCGTATAAGTTGGGGACCATAACCCAAATGAATACACATATTTATATATGTATTGATATTTCTAATTTGGCCCCTCATCAAATTAGAATTATCTCCGGTATCTACACATTAATTCCATGACAATTATACCCTTAAGCCAATTTCCAAATAGACCACTTTAATTTGGCTTAATTATTTAGATAGCCCAACACAATTAATTTTACATGTGTGGCCCCATATTATTGAATAATCCAACAATCTTCCACTGGGCCACATATGTCACCTTATAATTGTGTTAACCTTAGTGAGCTCATAAATTGCTATCTTAATCCTTAGGGTATATCCGAACAATCTCGTCCATTAACCATATCAACATAGGATCAAAGCGGCATTCGTCACATATAGCGTAACTAAACCATCAATGGTCACATATACCAATATAGCTAAACGACATAGATCAATCATGGATGCGTAGCATGAAAATTACACGCAATGTGATCAATACATGTCTATTTCCAACTGGTCCTCCTTAACTTTAATGAGATCAATACTTTAACATAATGAAAACAGAATGAACTGAATTTTCATATATCTGATCAGATAAATATCCAAAATGCTTTAATACATAAATGTATCCAAAACCAAATAGCACCCAAATACATAAAATACAAACTCCCACTAAACTGACATATCATCAAATGAGATAACACCCATATGAGCAGTGTGCTCATGAAAGACCTTGGCTGGTAACCCTTTTATGAGCGGATCCGCTAACATGGAGTTTGTCCTAATGTGCTCTATGGACACTTCACCATTCTGAATTCTCTCCTTCACAACTCGGAACTTTATGTCAATATGCTTTGACTTATACGAGCTCCTGTTGTTATTAGAATATAGTACTGCTAATTTATTGTCACAATATAACTTAAGTGGTCTTTCAACACCCTCCAGAATGCGCAGCCCAGGGACAAAATTTTGCAACCATATTCCATGATTAGATGCCTCAAAACATGCTATAAACTCTGCTGCCATAGTGGACGAAGCTATGAGTGTTTGTTTGACACTCTTCCAAGATATAGCTCCTTCAGCTAACATGTAAACATAACCTGACGTGGATCTCCTGCTATCTTGGCATCCAGCAAAATCAGAGTCGGAATACCCTATGATCTCCAGCTTATCTGATCTCCTATAAGTGAGCATGTAATCCTTTGTTCTCTGTAAGTATCTCATGACCCGTTTGGCTGCTTTCGAATGATCCATCCCAGGGTTACTTAAATATCTGCCTAGAATTCCAACTATGTACGCAATATCCGGACGCGTACATACCTGAGCATACATTAGACTCCCCATAGCTGATGAATAGGGGATCAATTGCATTTCCTTAATTTCAAGGCTATTTTTAGGGCACTGATTGAGACTGAACTTGTCTCCTTTAACGACTGGGGTGTCACCTGGTTTGCATCCTTGCATGCCAAATCTTTTAAGCACTTTATCGATATAGCTCTTTTGTGATAATCCAAGAATACCTCGAGAACGATCTCGATGTATTTGAATTCCTAATACAAAAGTGGCGTCACCAAGATCTTTTATCTCAAAGTTATTTGATAGAAATTTCTTAGTGTCATGCAATATGCCTATATCATTTGTGGCAAGCAGTATGTCATCAACATATAAAACCAGAAAAATAATTTTACTCCCACTGAATTTGTGATACACAAAATCTTCAACAACGTTAACCTCAAAACCAAACGAGGTAACAACTTGGTGAAATTTATAGTACCACTGACGAGAAGCTTGCTTGAGTCCATAAATGGATTTTGTCAATTTGCAATCCATATTCTTTGGATCTCCCGACACAAAGTTTTCTGGCTGCACCATATACATAGTTTCGTCAATGTTACCATTAAGAAACGCCATTTTGACATCCATTTGATATAACTCAAGATCAAAAATGTGCAACAAGTGCCATGATTGTTCTAAAAGAGTCTTTCGAAAAAACCGGAGAGAGTCTCTTTAAAATCAATCCCTTACTTTTGAGTAAAGCCTTTAGCTACAAGGCGTGCTTTATACTTCTCCACATTACCCTTCGAATCCTTCTTGGTTTTAAATATCCATTTACAACCAATGGGCTTCACATCTTTTGGTAATGGGACAAGTTTCCAAACTTTATTGTCTTACATGGACTTATACTCCTCATTCATTGCATCAATCCACTTTTGAGAATTGGAACTTTCCATGGCCAGACGGAAGTTGATTGGATCATCTTCCAATATTCCATGGTCTACCTCATGTTCCTGGAGAAATATGATAAAGTCATCCGAAATTGCATTTCTCCTTTCTCTAGTGGACCGTCTTAATTTCATCAATTCTTGAGGTTGTTGAGTTGTTTCCTCAGGAACAACTGCCTCATCTTGAATGGAGGTGTCTCTATGTTGTCTTGTTGAGTTAGCTCAACATCGACTTGTAGAGGTAAATCAACATTGTCTTGTTGAGGTTCCGGATTCACTTCTTGATCAATGATAGGTACAGAAATCTGCACATCGTCAAAAGTGATAGTAGGGATCGTAACTGATTCCTCCTCAAATACAATATCCCTAACTTTATTTCTTCTCCCAAACTCAACATCCTCAAAAAATATAGCAGTTCCCGTCTCAAAAATTGTCCCTTTTGTGGGATCGTAAAATTTATAACCCCTTGATCGCTCCGCATAGCCAATAAAGTAGCTGCTTACAGTTTTGGGGTCCAATTTCTTTTCATATGGCCTATAAGGCCTTGCCTCAGCTGGATAACCCCAAATATGTAAATGCTTCAAACTAGGTTTTCTGCCTGTCCAAAGCTCATAAGGTGTTTTTGCAGCCGCTTTAGTTGGCACTCTATTCAGAATGTAAGCTGCTGTTTTAAGTGCTTCACCCCAGAGTGACTCTGGTAAGGTAGAATGACTAATCATACTCCTTACCATATCCTTAAGAGTCCTATTTCGTCTTTCAGCTATGCCATACATGCTAGGTGATCCTGGCATGGTGTACTGTGGGACGATTCCACATTCCTCTAGGAATTTAGCAAACGGTCCTGGACGTTGTTCACCTGATCCATCAGATCTACCGTAGTATTCTCCACCACGGTCAGACCTGACGACTTTAATTCTTCTGTTGAGTTGGTTCTCAACTTCAGCTTTAAATGATTTGAATACGTCCAAAGACTGTGATTTCTCATGAATGAGATATAAGTAGCCGTATCTAGAATAGTCGTCTATGAATGATATAAAATATTCTTGACCATTCCAAGAAGTCGAAGGGAATGGTTTAGAGATATCAGTATGAATCAATTCTAAGACTTCTGTAGACCTATTGGCACCTAATCTCTTTGTTTCGATCTATTTTCCCTTTACACATTCAACACAGACATTAAAGTTTGTGAAATCAAGGGAATCCAAAATTCCATCAGACACAAGTCGTTCAACTCTATTTCTAGAGATATGACCTAATCGCTTTGTGCCATAATGAGACTAAATTTTTATTATTAATTTTGCGTTTAGTACCACGTGACTCCACATGCAAGGTTTCATTGTAAGATACAATAGTTTCAAGTGAATATAGGTTATCATAAACATTAAGGGAACCACTACCAACAATATTTGAATTTAAAGATAGACTAAACTTATTGTTTCCAAATGAACAATGATAACCAGATTTGTCCAGTAAGGAAACTGAAACTAAATTCCGTCTAAAAGACGGTACAATAAAAGTGTCTATCAAATCCAAATAATAACCGGTTCCCAATAATAACCTAAAATATCCTATTGCTTCCACTTCTACCGACTTGCTGTCACCCACATAGATGTATCTTTCACCATCAATTGGCTTTCGGTAGCTCAGACAACCTTGTCTAGAAACACTGATGTGGATAATAGCACCAAAATCTAACCACCATGTGTTTCTAGGTACTGAAGCTAAATTAACCTCAGAACAGACCAAATTGAAAATTTTACTTTTTCTTATGTGCCCTGACTTGTCACAAAAGAAACAACCCTTAGTTTTATATTGTTGTTTCTTTTGGGTCAGGCCCTCAGCAGCTTCTGTATTTCTTTTCTTTTTGCCCTTAAAATTTATTCCACTAAGCATAGAAATTGAATTCGTATTGGCAGATATTATAGCAACATTAACTGAAAAGAGAACAAAAATAAATAAACAAATATGCTCTAATTAATAACCAAAGAGTAAAATATAGTCAAACAAATTCAAATAATGGTGAACCCCATCTCAAGATACCTAGTACATCATTAATATCAAGTCTTTGGACAGTGATATTAACTGCAAGTGGTACTCTTGGTGTAGTGATCAAACGTTGACAATAAGTCATGTCAAATAATAAACCTATCTTTGGATCGGGTTATTATTCACATATAAACCATATAATTGTCACACATTTATCACCACAAGTATGTGTACAATTCGGCCAAGTATTAACCTTCCTTTGGGCCGGCTAATACCCGCATGAATGTACACACATAAACATCAAACATCCCTCATAGACTATCTACGCAAGAGATGTCACTTTGGCGACATCTTGTTTCAATGGGTCTATTTTGAAATATTAGACAACTATTGCTAGTCACAAAAGGCAAAAAAAATAAAAAATAAATGTTGACTAAATTTTACAAAACTGAATCATATCCAAAATCTTATGTACATGCATATTTAAATTAATAAATAATCAATCGATTAGATTGTACTAAATATGTGCATCAAAAGATTACATCAGATAATCTATAAAGATTACACAAAAATTTATCTATATATATATATATATATATATATATATATATATATATATATATATAAAAAAAAAAAAAAAAAAAATATATATATATATATATATATATATATATATATATATATATATATATATATATATTTTAATAAATAATCAATCGATTAGATTGTACTAAATATGTGCATCAAAAGATTACATCAGATAATCTATAAAGATTACACAAAAATTTATCTATCTATATATATATATATATATATATATATATATATATATATATATATATATATATATATATATATATATATATATATATATATATATATATATATATGTATGTATAAAGATAATATTCTTCTAATAAATATATATATATATATATATATATATATATATATATATATATATATATATATATATATATATATATATGTATGTATAAAGATAATATTCTTCTAATAAACCTTAGAGAAGGTAATCATCCAATGCCATTATTTTATACAATATTTAGATCCAGAGAATATTGTACTGATCCAGAGAATACACGTAAAAATATGCAAACTTATTAGAAGAAATATTGTACTGATCCAGAGAATACACGTAAAAATATGCAAACTTATTAGAAGAATATTGTACTGATCCCATATTCAGAAGCTTTTCACCTGAGAACCTCTGCATATTTAATACATATATGCAAAGTTATATATCCATATGCATAAGTTTGCATATAAAGCTTAGCCGATCCCATCCAAACTTTAATCGGATGATTGTTATTTTTTTTTATTTAAAACAACATTAAAGAACATTTGCAACAAAAGGCCATATTACTCTGGATCATAAAAAAATTTGATCGAACAATCAAAACCCTAAATTAAATTAGATCTTACGATCTAGGGTTCCTAAACAACAACAAAAATTAAATCTAAACCTTCAATCTCATAAATCAAACAAGGAGGCTCTGATACCACTTGTTAGATTTTTTATTGTGCCCTGTCGATTCATGAGATGAAGAACATAAATAAAATTACAGAAGCGTACCAGAATCCATTGCTAGGCTTGATGGATCTTGAAGCGGTCGTCCTTTTATGGGGTTCGATCTTCCAACTTGCTACGACCCTTAATGACAAAGGTGAAGCCGAATCCTTTGTCCATCTCTTTCTGTTGATGGGGATGCAGAAGAGAAAAAGAGAGAACCTTCTCTTTGGTGGCCGTATAAGTTGGGGACCATAACCCTAATGAATACACATATTTATATGTGTGTTGATATTTCTAATTTGGCCCCTCATCAAATTAGAATTATCTCCGGTATCTACACATTAATTCCATGACAATTATACCCTTAAGCCAATTTCCAAGTAGACCACTTTAATTTGGCTTAATTATTCAGATAGCCCAACACAATTAATTTTACATGTGTGGCCCCATATTATTGAATAATCCAACAGAAGCAATTATAGAAACTAATACAATTAGATCAACTATTCGTATACAAACTTGGGATTTGCGATCCCAGGTAAGATCGGTGGCGTTCGGGTATCCATTACGAAATAAACTTCTCTAAAAACGAATTTATTATTCCCAAATTAGTCATGAAAGGTATCGCTACAAAAAAAAGTTGGCTTTTGGGACAACACTTTCAGGAACGCTAGTTTTAAATGTCCTAAAAAATTATTATTTGGGACTGCTATATTTTTTGTAACAAAAAACAAATTTATTGGTGACAGATTGGAAGATGGACCTCTTATATGGGACTATTAATATTTTTCGTTCCAAATAAATTTTGAGACCGTCTCAAATAATCTCAGCGGAAATGACAATTATTTGGCGGCCTAAACCAAATTTTTTGGAAATCTTTTTTCCCTTACTCTTAGAACTCCTCTTTTCTGGATAGCACATTAGGTTGAAGAATGGCTTTCACTTCTACTTCTCCCTTCCAAAATCACCAACAACAATACTTTCCTTAATTTCAGCAGCATCAGCTGTTCAAATTCCAACAACCACAATAACTATTTCATTACAGCACCGGCAAGTCTTTGGCTACCGACGACACCAAGTAGGCGGATCTCCATCCTGACTCCCAGAAGATCCTCCTGTAAATCGAGTAATTTTAAGGTTTTCTTTCTTTCATTTCGACGTGCTTGATTTTTTTTCTATTTATTAGGGTTTTGATGATTGCTTCATTCGTAAGGATGTAACTAGGGAGAGAGCTAGCGGCTGGCAAATGTGGGCACCTCTACGAATCTTCCATATCTGCCGACAACTTAGAGCTCGTCACCACTCATATTATCCAAGATTGAATCCACCAATTTGATTTACACAACATTGTTTGATGTATTTGACCTTCTTTGGCTAATTTTAGGGAATAATTGTAGCGCCCCGTCCCGCTCAGTCAATCGGAGAAATCGAAACGCCGACGGCGTTCGGACTTAGCCTTGCGATGGCTTGCGACGGCTTGCTCGGTCAAGGCGACCGCTCGCTCAGGTGGGGTAGTTTAGGTGAACTCGCCTCATCTTTGCCTTCACATAATAAATCGCATGTTTTTAACTTGCACAAGTAGGCTTAATAATAAAAGAGATGAATCCACATAGAAAAAGGGAATAATCCTGACGGGTCGAATTGAATTAGAACATGGAAAACGTCCCACGGTCGGCTTAGAGCTGGTGCACGGCGTGCTTTGAAAATGACACTTGGTCCTTCGCCCCGTGGCTTGAAAGAAGGAAAGTTGGTCTTCGGTGCAAAAGCTGAGAGTTAGCCTAAGTCATAGGCGTCGCCCGCATAAACGCTTGATAAAGCGTGCACGATTCCACTGCGCAAGGCTTGACATAGCCTTTGCTCGTCCCTCGGGTTAAGTTGTAGTCTTGAGTAAGTTAGGCAAAGTTATGCCGGTCGACCTAAGTCGTTCCAAGTGCTGTCCCGCTCATTCTGCGGTTGTCAAGTTAAATAGTCCCACGATCCCACGGCCCGTCATATGAAGTATGACTTGGGCGATAGCGTTGCGTAGAACACGAGTCGGTTTAAGGCACGAGTCGGTTTAAGGCACGAGCCGCGGTTGGTTCAGTGGAAAGTTAGCCACGGTCTGTCGATACTTAAGGAAACACGTTATGTTCAAGTAAGTTGGAAGGCTATGCAGTAACCGTTCCCTGAGTTCAAAGAATGTTAAGTCTAAGCGATGGTTAGTCGCCGAGAGGAAAAATATCGGGACTGTAGTTCAGTCGCCGAGGCAACCCTGGTTTGGGCTCTGCGAAGAAATATGAAAAGTGGAAAAAGCAAGCAAAGGAACTAAATGATGATGATGAGACCATGCATTACGTTAAGTCTAGAAGTTAGCGTAGGCGCGTGGTCATGGACAACTTGTCGACAAGGGCGATGGTTCTTCGAATCGAAAACCTTGGGCCAGGGACCGATCCGGCCTAGGAAGAACAGATTATAGCCGAGCTGGGTATGAAGAAACCGGTAGGTCGGGAACTTGCATCGAGGATCGCAACCGACGGTACAAGGGTCCCGAATGCCAGGCTATGTCCAGGATGGCTAATTAATACCAGTGACCTTTCATATAGATGTGTCGACACGGGCGGAAATCCGCGTGTGTGCCTTTGGATTGAGTCGAATTGAATGTGGATGCAGTTAGAGGACACAATGTCTGGGCCTAATATTTGGCTACAGCGAAGGCGGCGTGCTTCGGTACGAGATATGGCATCGTGTGTTAAGTTTGGCATAGAGTTTGCATAATTTAGACTTGAGATGTTGCGAGTTAAGTCAAGAAGGGCCGTAGGGCAAGTTGGTTGAAGTTACGTTGAGTTGTTGGGCATGACCTCGAAATATGAGGCACGGCCATGTTGTCACAACACAAGTGTAGGCGAGACTAAGCGAGGAGGCACTGCCTCGGAGATATTGAAGCACGAATCGAGTTCATGGCACGACCGAGTCGTTACGTCCCAGAGTTTGGCACGATAGACAAGTATAAGTCGGTGGGTCGATAATGCAAGCACGAAAAAGGTCTAGAGGCAAGGAAATGGAGTCTTTTGTGTAGTTGCGTCTCTGATTATGGTCGTAAGACAAACACGACTTAATAGGTTAACGTTATTGGCACGAGAAGGATCTAAGGCAAAAGTATGAGTTAACGTCATTGTGCAAGCACGGGATGGTCCTTAGACACAAGTATGCAAAGGCGTCGGTCCTAAAAACTGATCCTAAGGCAAGAATAGAAAGACAATCGAAAAAGGGTTTATGTTGCACAAAGTAAATAAAACGTGTTGGTTTTGTATGGGTGGGCGAGGAGCTCACTCCACCAGTATAGTTGAGTACTGACACCCACACAGTATTTTATGTGCAGGCGCAGGTAGAAGCTCGTGGCGCGGAGCTCGTTTGGATGCGTCGAGGCACGGAGTTCCTTGGCAATTCGAAGCATGCGGTCGCGTGGATTGAAGACTTATACAGGACATAATGTATGGACATCGCCTTCCGAAACTTTTGCTGGCTCAAGCATTGTAATCGAGAGATGAGATAGAGCAGAGTGACTTATAAATTAGAGAAAAGTGAGCACGAGAGACTTGTAATTTGGCCTTGCGTCCACAAATGTAATCTTGTATTCAATATCAATAAAGAGCTTCTTTTGAATGTCTTGTGTTCTTGTTCTAATTCCGCTACAATGTTTAATGTATCTGCTTGGGACTTCTGTGCGACGACCCCGTCGCCGCCAATGTAATCGGCCGTTATGAAACTGCCTTGCACGAGCGAAATCTACGTTCGTGCGGCATCACGCCTTAGCGAGGACGATCGCTCCTACGGGAGCGGGGCGTGACATAATGGTATCAGAGCACGGCTTTACGTCCTTGGACTATCGATTGAATTCTTTCACTCCGCTGTTTCTGCAAACTCTGAATTGTGCTTCCGCAAGTTGATATTGTTGGTGCGCTCTCTCTCAAATGTCCCATGGGATGTCCATACAATAAGTCTATCTATTTTGTAAAACATAGGAGAACAGTTTTTGAAAAGAAACAAAAAGATGGTTTGCGTAAGCACGGTTGGCTAAGTCGGGCTGGGCATATACACCAAGGATTTGTGTCGACCTTAGAAAAGTCGAGTGCGGGATTCAAATTGTGTCGGACGAGAACGAGTTAGACTCGATTGAGTACGTGAGACGACTATCGATAGGGGTGCTATCGAACGATGACGTTATCGTCAGTGCAATATAAGGTGAGCGTGCTTGAAATTTAAGGAATCGTTCGGACAGAAATTTGAGAAAGTAGATTGTGAATCGAATGATAGTTTCGAGGATTTGTTGAATGACTTCATCCCTGAGTGGTGTATGCGATAGCCTCAGGGATGTCGATCGATCGATAGAGAATTCGGGGTATCGGTGAGTCTATCAGCAAGCGTCGCATATATGCAAAGCCTTAGATCGAGTGCGATTGAGTGAGTCATTGTCTTGAAGTTTGATAAGTGGATTCGAACAAATTAGAAATGATGCGAACGGAACGTGCACGGGATCGAGGATTGCGCGAGTATGAACTATAAAATGATTGAGTAGGTGAAAACAAATTAACGAAAAGTTAGGGTGTACGAATAAATGACTTGATCGAGAAAATTGATACGGATCGTATAGAAAAAGTTAGCACGATGAGACGATAGTGTACATGAAAAGTTGAATTTTAAAGTCACGCAATGACTCTGAGGATTGGATTGAATGTTGCTCAATGATTTGAGTTAGCAAAGGGACGATACAAATTGAGAAAAATGTTGGTCGACGACTTAAGATAGACGGATGAACAATGCGTGAATTTGCATTTGAGGAAAATCGATGTGTGAATGATTCGAGGGATAATGATCGAACTTGAATTGAATGTCGAGAAGATTATCCAGTCGGACGATGGCATCATTCGCACGACTCGAAATTTGGTTGCAAAGGAAGATCGTCAGGTTACGCATATCGTCGATGGTATTGAGGCGTATCAAAGATCGATATGCGATAACTCGGGGGTACTCTGACTCGGCGAATGACGATCGTACAAGTGTTATTGTTCGGTTGATGCGATACTTAGGATTTTGATCGAGATGAATGTTAGATGAAAATGATCGTGTCTTGATGGTTACGTTGATAGCCACAACGTCGACGATCTTGTCTTGTGTGAGCGCAACTCCAGCCTCGCACATGCGTTACGTCGGATTTGGGGCGATTGTTCCGCATGAGTGCTGATATGGTGATTCATGTCGCGGGAATGATCGAACTCAGAAAATCAGGATACGGCAACGTTGATTGTCTCGACTTGTTGCGAAGGTGAATTCGAGGATTTGTAGGACTTACGATTGATGATTGAATAAACTTGAGGATGGAGTAAGTCCAATCCGCGCATCGAGAATGAATTAGTCTAGACGCAAAACAAGAGTTACGTCCCGATGAGAATGATTATCTCGCGGGAGCGTGCATGGTGATTCGTGCCCACCGTAGATAACCTGACTCACGTGAGATCGGGGCGCAACGTATTGTTAAGTCAGATGACCTCGTGATCGAATACGTGAATTGGGATAAATGACTTAGAAAATATGAAATATGTGAATTATGGTTTAGAGATGAATCGTATCTTAGCATGCCTAACTTGGAAGGATTGATAGGTGAATTATATCGAACGTGTTTGAAGGGATAGACTATACAAAATGACTTGATGAACGAGCGATGTGTTCATGTTGGGTATTGGTTGAACGTGAGTTATTTGTAGGATGGCTTTGCTGAACGACTCGGACCCCGTGCGACGAATATTGGGATGTGCGTAGGGAATCGATGCTCGATGTTTAGAAATCAGAGTGATGTGAGCTTGGGTAGAAAATCACGTACCATCGATTTGGTTTGACCTTAGGATGGGGTCAGTGTTGATATCGTTGTTTGGGAACTATGATTCCAGTACTGACGAAAGACATAGCCTAGCGGTTAGGCGGACGTTCCGGCACGAAGCGATAGGAATTGTGGAGGCACCACTCGCGAGTCTCAGTTGACATGCACGTATATCAGGGACGCCCGAATATGTGCACGATTCGACTGGAGTGGTGATGGCGGATTCTCTATCACAAGGCTAGGCTGAAATGCATGTATTTTGGGGATGCCTAGAATATGTGCACGATCCAACTAAGTGATACGTTGAATCAAGTGAGACTTGAGGAACAAGAAAGTGTCGAGGATTTGAGATTGTGAGTTTCGAAGAAATGTTGATGATCATTGAATTGAGACGAGTTTGAATGTTGGTTGATCGGATGGTGTGCCTTACAACTAAGTTAGCGATAAGCACGAGCGTGGCTCAGATTGAGGGAACGCATAGGGGTAGTGTATGCGACAAACGTAGGATGTTGATAGCAGAGTTATAAGTCGATAAGTGTACTCAGTAAGTTTCGAGGACGAAACTTTTTCTGAGTGGTGTATGATATAATGCCCCGTCCCGCTCAGTCAATCAGAGAAATCGAAACGCCGACGGCATTCGGACTTAGCCTTGCGACGGCTTACTCGGTCAAGGCGACCGCTCGCTCAGGTAGGGTAGTTTTGGTGAACTCGCCTCATCTTTGCCTTCACATAATAAATCGCATATTTTTAACTTGCACAAGTAGGCTTAATAATAAAAGAGATGAATCCACATAGAAAAAGGAAATAATCCCGACGGGTCGAATTGAATTAGAACATGAAAAACGTCCCACGGTCGGCTTAGAGTTGGTGCACGGCGTGCTTTGAAAATGACACTTGGTCCTTCGCCCCGTAGCTTGAAAGAAGGAAAGTTGGTCTTCGGTGCAAAATCTGAGAGTTAGCCTAAGTCATAGGCTTCGCCCGCATAAACGCTTGATAAAGCGTGCACGATTCCACTGCACAAGGCTTGGCATAGCCTTTGCTCGTCCCTCGGGTTGTAGGCTTGAGTAAGTTAGGCAAAGTTATGCCGGTCGACCTAAGTCGTTCCAAGTGCTGTCCCGCTCATTCTGCGGTTGTCAAGTTAAATAGTCCCACGATCCCAAGGCCCGTCATATGAAGTATGACTTGGGCGATAGCGTTGCGTAGAACACGAGTCGGTTTAAGGCACGAGCCGCGGTTGGTTCAGTAGAAAGTTAGCCACGGTCTGTCGATACTTAAGGAAACACGTTCTGTTCAAGTAAGTTGGAAGGCTATGCAGTAACCGTTCCCTGAGTTCAAAGAATGTTAAGTCTAAGCGATGGTTAGTCACCGAGAGAAAAAATGTCGGGACTGTAGTTCAGTCGCCGAGGCAACCCTGGTTTGGGCTCTGCGAAGAAATGTGAAAAGTGGAAAAAGCAAGCAAAGGAACTAAATGATGATGATGAGACCATGCATTACGTTAAGTCTAGAAGTTAGCGTAGGCGCATGGTCATGGACAACTTGTCGACAAGGGCGATGGTTCTTCGGATCGGAAACCTTGGGCCAGGGACCGATCCGGCCTAGGAAGAACAGATTATAGCCGAGCTGGGTATGAAGCAACCGGTAGGTCAGGGACTTGCATCGAGGATCGCAACCGGCGGTGCAAGGGTCCCGAATGCTAGGCTATGTCCAGGATGGATAGTTAATGCCAGTGACCTTTCATATAGATGTGTCGGCACGGGCGGAAATCCGCGTGTGTGCCTTTGGATTGAGTCGAGTTGAATATGGATGCAGTTAGAGGACACAATGTCTGGGCCTAATATTTGGCTACAGCGAAGGCGGCGTGCTTCGGCACGGGATATGGCATCGTGTGTTAAGTTTGGCATAGAGTTTGCATAATTTAGACTTGAGATGTTGCGAGTTAAGTCAAGAAGGGCCGTAGGGCAAGTTGGTTGAAGTTACGTTGAGTTGTTGGGCATGACCTCAAAATATGAGGCACGACCACGTTGTCACAACACAAGTGTAGGCGAGACTAAGCGAGGAGGCACTGCCTCGGAGATATTGAAGCACGAATCGAGTTCATGGTACGACCGAGTCGTTACGTCCCAGAGTTTGGCATGAAAGACAAGTATAAGTCAGTGCATCGACAATGCAAGCACGAAAAAAGTCTAGAGGCAAGGAAATGGAGTCTTTTGTGTAGTTGCATCTCTGATTATGGCCGTAAGGCAAACACGACTTAATAGGTTAACGTTATTGGCACGAGAAAGGTCTAAGGCAAAAGTATGAGTTAACGTCGTTGTGCAAGCACATGATGGTCCTTAGACACAAGTATGCAAAGGCGTCGGTCCTAAAAACTGATCCTAAGGTAAGAATAGAAAGACAATCGAAAAAGGGTTTATGTTGCACAAAGTAAATAAAACGTATTGGTTTTGTATGGGTGGGCGAGGAGCTCACTCCACCAGTACAGTTGAGTACTGACACCCATACAGTGTTTTATGTGCAGGCACAGGTAGAAGCGCGTGGCGCGGAGCTCGCTTGGATGCGTCGAGGCACGGAGTTCCTTGGCGATTTGAAGCATGCGACCGCGTGGATTGAAGACTTATACAGGACATAATGTATGGACATCGCCTTCCGAAACTTCCGCTGGCTCAAGCATTGTAATCGAGAGATGAGAGAGAGCAGAGTGACTTGTAAATGAGAGAAAAATGAGCACGAGAGACTTGTAATTTGGCCTTGCACCCACAAATGTAATCTTGTATTCAATATCAATAAAGAGCTTCTTTTGAATGTCTTGTGTTCTTGTTCTAATTCTGCTGCAATGTTCAATGTATCTGCTTGGGACTTCTGTACGACGACCCCGTCGCCGCCGATGTAATCGGCCGTTATGAAACTGTCTTGCACGAGTGAAATCTAGATTCGTGCGGCATCATGCCTTAGCGAGGACGATCGCTCCTACGGGAGCGGGGCGTGACAATAATGCCCATAAAAGTTGCCATCGTTTTTTTTTTTTGCTAGTTTGGACATTTCCCCCAAATTTCTTTGACATGTTCTTGAATTTAAAATTGGTAAGGCTGGAACCCAATCAACAAAATTGGGTCTAATTTTAGGGTGAAATACCCACAAAATTTGACATTATATTACTTGATGTTTGTGATTTTTTAAAGGTTTTTGGGCCATTTTTAGGTAGTAAATAAATTATAGTGGATGGTTTAAGATTGCCTACTGCTTTTCAAAAGCTGCTAGCCTCTCATCTCCTTTCACAAAATGCCCCAAAAAAGGATTACATTTTCAATTTTTTATAAGATGTTACACTGCAGTTTTTGGAATTGCTTCTCAAAAAATTAAGCAGAAGCAACATCGGCAACGATAAGTGATTCCAAACCCTACCTAAGTTGAACCTAAAGTATATCATTTTTTCCTCTCTTATGTCAAACATGTCTAGCACGAGCTACCTATGGTAGATGTATCCATTTAATTATTTTTAACTCTTTGGAACCTATATATATATATATAATATATATATATATATATATATATATATATATATATATATATATATATATATATATATATATATATATATATATATATATATAAAACCCGCTTTCTGGGTTATATATATATATATATATATATATATATATATATATATATATATATATATATATATATATATATATATATATATATATATATATATATATATATATATATATATATTTTATATTTTATTTTTATATATATATTTTATATATATATATATATATATATATATATATATATATATATATATATATATATATATATATATATATATATATATATATATATATATAAAATATATATATATATATATATATATATATATATATATATATATATATATATATATATATATATATATATATATATATATATATATATATATATATATATAACCCGCTTTCTGGGTTAGTTTAATTGTTATTGTTAAGTGATTTTTATTTGTATTATTATTATTATTATTATTATTATTATTATTATTATTATTATTATTATTATTATGGCTGGATGAAACTATTTTCAAAATAATTATAACTGGAATTTTGTTGTCAGCCCGACCCCGAACCCGGACCCAATTCTGTTCCAACCCCAGACCCGAATCCACTTATTAAACCTTAAAGATTTCAAATTGGTATTTATTTATATATAACTATGTATTTATAATTTTACGTAGAAATAAATAAAAAAAATGGGTTTTTGGTTGCTAACCTACCCGAACCCGACCCTAACCTACCCGACCCGCTGGAGACTCCCCCATGACCTGGACCACTTCCTACCTATTCTCCAGCAACTACTTACTTTTCTCCTTAACTCTCCTCCTTATTAAAACAAACCACCACCACTCCTACCGGCATACTTATTTCCCCATTTTCCCTTCTTAATAAACCACCACCAACACCAGCACTCTATTCATTCTTTCGTTTCCTATTTTTCCAACTCTCTCCACCCGAACTCTTTCCCCACTCCGGCGCCCAAGCCGCCTCCTCCGGCCCCCTCTACCGGACCCGCCTCCTAAAGCCACCCGAGCCCCGAGCCCGCGTCCGCGCCCGACGCCGGACCCGCGCCCCCAGGCCGCGCGCCACCCCGCCTTCCGCCGGCCGACTCCGGCCACTGTAAAACCCCTAAATTTCTACTATATTTTTTATTATTAAATTTGGTACTGATTTAAAAATTTTGTATTTTTACGTCGCATAGTCGTATTGTACGTCGCGCACGAAATTTTATTTTTCGTAATTGCTCGTCGAGTACGAATATGTGCGAGCGTACATATTTTAGAAAAACATTTTTCTCTATTTTATTATACACTTTCAAAATATTATATAAATATTTTTGCTATAAAAAGCCTTTTGTTTCAAAAAGTTATTAATAATAAATAATATTTTTGTATACTAGAAAAGCCTAATTATGTAAAAGAATATTTTTGCATACATATATTTCGTAATTATTTATTGGTCTATTTTAAATAAAAGTATAATTTTTGAGATTTATTAATATTAATATTTTATTGTTCAAAAAGATATTTAAAAATATTTATTATTTTCAAAATTATTATTATTGGTATTTTGAAAAATATATTTGGAAGTTATTGTGGCCATTTAAATCTTGATTTGATTTTTGGAATTATTTAAATAGATAAATATTTGAAAATTTGATTTATCCTATTCGATTTTAAACTAAAATTTAATTTAATTTAAATTAGAATTGTATTTAGATTTGGATTTGGTTTTTAAATTAAGTAGAAGAATTATCTAATTGGGTTTAAAGGAATCATAATTCTTATCTAATTGGGAATTTCTACATCCTATAAAAGGCAGGTACTCCTCCAAATTTCTATTATTCCATAAATATTTTCTCCACAAATCTACGTGCATCGTGTCTGTGTCCATCCAAACTTTTATTCCATATATTTTACATATACATCAAATCCTCTCCCCCGTATCGACAATCTCGATACGACAAAAATCCTAACTTTAAACCTAACCCTAACCCCGTCCAGCCCGATCCGCCTTCCGTCACCACCGTCATCACCATCGACACCACCACCATCATCGACACCACGGCCACCACGCCGTACCACCATCGACCACCGTTGACACCACCCGTCGCCACCGTCGAACCCCGACACAGCCACTCCACCACCCAAAACCTTCACCACCACCAACCCATCTCTCCGCCTACAACCCCGCCACCACGGCCATCGTCGCCGGAGACCCAGCACCAAAACCCACCAAAAATTTAAAATTAAAAATAACCAAAATCCTCACCTGACTTCCAGCCTCGTCCCGTCGACCGCCGCGTCGGCGAACCCCCTGAGTATTAGCCCTCACCGAACGCCTCCATCAGCCGAGCGGCCCCGACCGCCGCTCGATAGCGTCCGCTGAAACCCGGAGCGCCGCACCACCACTCCGGAGGCGCGCCACCATCGGCGCTCCACTCCGAGCACCGCCGGAAACCCCCACTTTCCTCCGAGCCGTCCGTCCCGCGCTAATTCCGCCGGAGATGCGCGGTCCGCCGCCCTGATCTCCATCTCAGGCACCCACTCCGACCGCCGAACCCGGCGCCACCCCAGTGACCCGCCGACCGCCGGTGAAACCCGTCGCCGTACCCCACCTCCGCGCCCCACCGGGGAAAGCCGGACGAGCCACCCATGTCGAAACCCTCCGGCCGAGCTTACCCCTTCTTCTCCCGCTCCTCACTTCCTCCGCCGCGCCCCGTCTTGGCGTCGCCGCGAGACCGCCGGCGCCTCCACACCCGTCCGCCGTCAGAAACCCTAGTCGTCGCCGCCGACCTTCCCTTCTCACCGCGCCACCCACCTGCAATCGCTCGCCCACGCCGAGCACAGACCCCCCTCTCGCTGTGCGCCGCACAAGTCTCCGCCGCCGTGCCTGCTACTTCCCCCGCCGGCCGACACTGCTCCCCCTCCGAGCTCCTCTCCGCCCCCTTCTCTTTATCACTCTCTCTCTCTCTTAAATGATTGAGGGATGAGCACTGTACGTTTTTAGTAAGTTTTATTTTTTATTTTTTTTATTTTTTTACCATTATTATTAATAAAATTATCATTATTATTAGTTTGATTATTATTATTATTATTATTAATATTAGGATATTTATTATTAGTATCGATTATTCTTGCTATTTTTGTTTTTATTATTATTTAGTATTATTATCACTATTAATTATTTTTGGTTATTTTGTTTTGCTAGTTTCTGTTGAGTTCTTTAGCTTCTTTTATTACTGCTATTATTAATATTATTATTGTTATTATTACCTTAGTACTTTTGTTTTATATATATTTCTGTAACAAAAAGGTAGTAGTAACTTAACTCTTCATATAATTTCAAACTTGGTTCTTAGCCCTAAAGTGATTTTTCTGGATTTTCAAGGTATTTGTCAAAGAATATTTTTTTTGGCTCATAAAAATATTGTTGTTGCAGATTTTCTATTTAATTAGGAAATATTTTTAACTTATAAATTATAATGTAGCCGAAAATGAATTTCTGGACTTTAAGTATTTTTCTTATAAATATTTAGACTCAGAAAAACTATTTTTTTAAATTTTTTTTCGAAAATCATATATAATTATCCATTTATCTTTGATTTTCCTTCCACCCAAGACCAACCCCATTATTCCTATATTCTCTCAAATTCAAGCCTACCTCAAGTCGAACCTAACTAATTTGACCCTTCTAGACCCAATGGAACTGCCCATGCCACCATCAGAGGTCACCTTGCATAGTTGTTGTCCCGAAGTTGCAGTTCGTGCCACATTGATCATCGTAGCACACCAGGCGCCCTATCAGGCAAGACACCTTGCCATTTGTTGTTTATTTATTTTAGCTCATACTTCATGCATTATTTATTTTCTTTATGCAAAATAAACTGTGATACATGGCATAACCTGTTAGAACTTATTATTCATTTATATTTTCTGCTGTGTATTATTTTCTTACAAATTAAACCTAGATTTAAGGGACCACCTTGTGTGTTGCATTCATTGGCCTTGACACGTTATACCACGAAGTTGTGTGTCGCATGTAGGACACGGAAGTACGTGATTGGCTGGCCACCAGTACGTACAAGCCGTGCGATAGAAATAACCGCTAATAGAATTGCATGCTAGTTGACTTAGCGGTTATAGAGGTTAATGTTGTGGATACAACATATTAGGCATTGGGCGGGGAGGACAATTCCTTAGCATATGGGCTTCGATGCACTTCCTTTGTGACCCGGACTCTCCGCTGGAGATACGGGGTTGATGACCCATGGTTACTGACGATTCTGCGGAACGTCATGCTCTTACTGATGGAGCCTCTGGTGCCTAAGGAGGACTATGTCGATCCTATTCAGCCAGGGCCCGTGCATAGGATGGATTGTTCTTAACTACATTTCACTTAGAACGGTAGGCTACCCTATCCGTTAGGTACGAGTACTTTTGGTTTGGATACTTGTATCTGACCGTGGCTTGGAACAATAACTTGTCGCGGACTAGTTTGTCACATCTTGTCCTTGTTTGGTTGTAGGTGTGACTTACTACTTCGATGAGAAAGTATTGAACCTTGTTGGGGTCCGGATACCATATTGGATTCATAACATGGAAAGATACGTCACCATGAATTAGTTTACCATCTTCTTTCCTTGTTTGGTTGGGAGGATGGTACGCTCGTTCAGTAGGTGCGTATTGGACCATGTTATAATTCGATTTACTTATTTATTTGAGCAATATTTATTCAGTTTATATGGCATGATATTATGTGTCTTGTTACGTCCCTCTGAGGACCTGGTTATCTCTCCAGGTGTGTGCTATTGTCCTTTACAGGTGCTCTAGCTCTAGTCATGATCAGCTCTATTTCTTCGAGGATGATTGCATTTTGGATCGTCTTCGCTTCGTTCGCCAAATTCATATCTTTTCTTATGTATTTTACCTTTACTTGTTGGTAGTGGATTTGTCTCCGCCCAATATATTGTATCAAGACAAATTCATTCTCATTATATGATATCTTTTATTCATTTATTTTGTGTGGATGAGATTAGTTATGGTTCTACTGCATTTTACAGCTTATGTATTCATACGAGGATTCCATATATTGGTGTGTACTTCGTATGGATACAGCTGGCATGTCTACGTTCCTAGTCCTACGTATTTTGGGACTGGGGCGTTACAGCCACCCCCGCTCGGCGCCTCCTCGCGCGAGCTCCGGCGACCCCAGCTGGCCACCCTGCGAGCCCCGGCGCTGTCTCCCGTGCCGTCCACTTTCGGCGCCCCGATTTCAGCACCCGCCCCTCTCGGCCAGAACCCTAGGCCGAGCGCCGCCCGCGGCTCCGTCCACCTCCGGGCCGCTCCCCTCCGGCCTCCGCCGGACTTTCCCGCGAGTCCCGTGCCCCGCTGATCTGTCCAGCGCTGTCCGCGGGTTTCCCGACCTGGTGTCCGCATTTTCTGCGGTTTCGTCACGCCGATTCCGTTGTTGTCCCCGTTTATTTTCTATATCTTCATCTGAGAGCTCTAGCCGAGCAACCCAAGGTACAATTTCTTTGTCCCATTCCATTTTCGGTAGTCGATGATGAAATTGGTCCCCGATTCCCTCCCGGGAATTCGGTTTTAGGTCGACGTAGTGACTTCAGATTTTCCGGAGACGTTTCTGTGATGTGCTGTGGTTATTTCGGATTTTTTTGAAATGTGTTTTCTGGATTTTTGGGTGCTGTGGTTTCCGATTTCATTTCGGGATTTCCGATTATATTTCGGGTTCCGATTAAGCTTCGAAAATTATTCTGTGAATTTAATTTTGTGTAAAAATGGTTTTGGAAGTTAATTCTTGGGGTTTTCCCTGGTTTGGGATAATTGTTGGAATTGTTGGCGCATTTTCCTAGTTTTGGGTTATCCCGAATATAGAGGGAATGCTGCCCAAATTTTTATAAAATTTTATAAATGAGTTTTAAATTGGTTTTCGGAAACATTTATTAAAATAGATTTTTGGGCGACGACCATACCGGTCCGTGGGCCCTAGCGAAATGCAAACGAAACCGGTTCTACCCGGACGTTGAGACATTAGCTAACTGTGACGATTGGACCTAGTCTGAGACTCCTAATATTTAATTTAATTTAGTTTTAGTTTTGTTTTTGATATTTAAAATACGGGACATTAGTCAGAGCTAACTAATTTTCTCTTATTTTATTTATGTAAAGTTTGTAAGGGCATAAGCCCATATTTCTATTTTGTTAGCTGTGCCCCTGTATTGTTAGTCTAGGTTTTTATTTCTTTTCTGGGTTGATTTCCACTTTTAGGACGTGTAAATTATAATTAGGATATTAAGTATTTTGTATAAAATTAATAAAGATTTTCCATGTTAATTAAATGAATAAAATGTTAGCTAGATAACAAGTTCATGTTTTATCACTAGAAGAAAACTAGTTTATATATATATATATATATATATATATATATATATATATATATATATATATATATATATATATATATTACAAAAATACAAAGTTTTACCAAGTAAATCAATAACTACGAGTTTTTCCAAATACAAAGTTAAATTGATTTTTCTTCGTAAGATATTAACTCACCTCGATAAGCGCGCTTTAAGTAGAGTTGTAAATAATCTAAAATTTGACTAGGACAAATTCTAGAGATTGTAACTAGCACACCTAGATATGGATTGAATATTGGTGCTAAGTCAGGAATTCTCAATTGTAGGGTTTCGAGGACTGTACTAGCATCATCCCGAAACCAACATCGAATCCAGTCATAAACAAAGGAAAGTACAATTTGTATTAGTTTACCAATTATTTAGTAATCGTTTTATTGTAAGTTTAAACCACGATGCAATACGAAACTCTCTCTGAGAGCATTGACTGATTAACTGTTGGGTACTGGGGGAGTAGTGTAATGAGTATGACCACATCCAAAGTAGTATAATGACTGTATTAGCTTACCCCTCATACACACGGGGATAAGCCATATCATATCAATAGGATACAACTCTATAATCCAATCCGGTCATATTTATTGCCTATTCACATCACAATTTTTTAACTGTTGGAGAACTATTTATTTTAAATTGTTTAAAAGTGCATAACTCTATTATTATTTCAATTGTTGGATTATCATGAATTGTACTTTGCTCCCTCATGACTGGAGATCCAATATTTTAGGTGTCACTGATGATTGCTGAGCTATAGCACAATAGCTACTATGACCCAGCACCATATTTCTGCTGTGTTACCGGAGACCCCTTGGAGGACGCAGATCCTGAGGCTGACGAGACAGCCATTCTAGCTAGTTGTCGTTTTAATTCGAGTTTCTTTTATTGGAATTTTTGTAGACTTGAATTCAGTATTTCCTTTCAGCACTTTCAATTTCAGATGTATTCCATTTTGTTGATTAATAAAACTTTTAAAGTTCCCGTATATAAATGTTGTGACAAATGTATAGATATTGTTGTGAATTCCTGCTAATCGAACAGCTTACTACCGCCGTCTCACAACGGTGTAGGCTGGGCATGATCCGGTTCGACCTAATTCTTTTGGGATCGGGTCGTGACAAGTTTTTAGTGGTGGCCCATGCAGGTCAAGAACAACAACTTAGGTAAACATATATAGAAACATTTATAACACTAGAACATTAATTTATCACAACATAGGACCGAAATATATATTATAAATAAATATTTTTGGTTGTTATAGACTGGTAGGCTACCTTGCTTATGTTTGCTTCCAAAACCTTTCAGACTATGACTAGAGGAAAGACAACCCGTTCTAGTCCTGCTGATGACAAGGTGTTATCTCCTGATCACACCCCTCTTTCTCAGGCCCGTTCCAACTCTTCTCCTTTGCAGCTCATCAATTCCCTCTCTGCTGTACAAGTCCCCAGCACAGCTCATACTACAGCCAAACCTATTCCGCCCACGGCAATTTCACCATCTCCTGTTATGTTAGTTACTCCTGTCGTCCCACCAGTACCAGCAGATACCTCCCAAATGGTTGCCCTATTTCAAGGAATCCTGGAATCCCAGAAGGCCCAAGCCGAGGCCCAGTAGAAACAGATTGATATCACGAGAGATGTTATGAAGGATGTCAATGACGTAGCCTTAGCTATCTTAATCCGAGTTGGTACGGAACCTAACCCTAGGAGAGATACCCCTGAATCTAGAAGATATTTGGGTCCCATCAAGTACTCTACTTCCAGGCAGTCATGTCGTAAGAAGCTATTGGCTTGTGCCTACTGCAAGAGGCCTGGTCATCTAGCCAATAGTTGCCGCAAGAGATTGGGACAATGTTTGGCATATGGATCCGCTGAACATCGGGTAAAGGACTGCCCCTTATCTTTCCATCGTACCAGGGCACCTATCCCAGCAACACCTGCTACGTCGCAACTTAGGGACTCTCTTCCTATCGAGCAGACCTTGTCTCCTACACCCATTGCAGAAAGGCATGATGCAGACTCGAGGATCATAGAAGAAGATGAAGCAGTTGGAGACTGCTCGTGCAAGAGCCAGAGCCATGAAGACTAGTACCTAGAACTGCTGAGTAGCATTATCTATTGTTATAAGAAGTTGTAACAGGATGTCCTTAGAATAATCATGAGTCTTGCTGTAATTCTCCAATATGAATAAAATTCTTGGTTACACCTTTATGGTAGATATCTTTCCCAAAGTCTTTCCCCTACGATACAATTTCTGAAAATTGTAATCTTAATGAGAAGGTATGTAAGGCGGTATTTATCAAAGATATATTGGTAATTAAGAATTGAAAGAATAGAATTTTGGAATACGCAGATATTAGTTGGTACTTATAACAATTGGGAGTGATAATGACATAAGGAGTGAATTTTGACCTTAACCAATTTAGGCTGACTGTATGATGGTATATGTTACTACATATTTTATTTCCTAGATTTTTGTATCTTTTAGCGTCCCATAATTTTTGGGAATTATTTCCTTCCCATATCTTTAACAGATTTTTAGCATCCCTTAGGATCTATATTTTTTCGCTATTTATGGACCAATATTAGAACTCTTTAATTTCCTTCGTCAGCAAACCTATTTTTCAAACTTCTCCACTAGTCGATCAAATCTTATTTCTCTATCTTTATTTGGAATCCAGACTCGTTCGCTATCTAGAGTTTCTAATTCTAATAAACCCTTATCTATCCGAGTACTTCTACGACTAATGTATCCAACCATTCGCCTTAACCTCATTTCAATTAACTTTCTCGAAACTAATCCTGAACCAAATTCTTCTGGAACAATAAAGCCTCAAGGTTAATTATTACCAAAAGAATTGGTTCAGCTTAGTTAGTTCATGATTTCCCTAAAAGATATTTTTTTTCAAAAATACTTTCAATACTGATTGTTATCTCCTAGGTTTTCCAAATATTTTATTTTAATCCCCTCCACTCAACCTGAAACCCTACTCTCTCTATGCAACTTCTTGATCAATTCAAGGCCTAGACAGCTTTTAAACTCAATGCTTGAGTATCGTGAAGTACGAACGGTCAGAGAATTGATTCCATCCTATTATTAAATCTTCTTTAAATCATTGAAAAACTTTTAAATTGTTGAACCATCTGTTTTCCATAAATAAATTCACTTTATTTATTTTGTATCTGGGAAAATTACAACTGTAGGAATCTAATCTAGAAGACGATTACTTTATCCCTTGGACGATGCGATGAAGAAAACTCGAATTTTGAAGAACTTGGACAGCAACTGGGCAATCTCTTTGTTCTCTCTGAATTAATTGTAGTGTCTGATGAAGATGAAGAAACTCACTTTTATAGAGTTCTGGATAACTGTTCTGAAGCATACGCTCAGTCAGTTACTTGACGTGTGCATAACTGCAGGGACGCATGGCAAATTCTGATGGAGACACGTTGGAGTGCAGTTGAAAGTAGTGGAATATATCTAGGAGAGATTGATGGCATGAATGCCACGTTGCATAACTTCTGAATAAGTGGGTAACCGAGTACAGGACACGTGAGAACGTGTGTTGACTGTATGTTGAAAGTCATCCTGGATGCCTTTGCTGTAATATGCTGTCTTTGTTGAAGAAGGGTCATACGCTAGCTTTTGAAGACACATGTCTTGCAAACACTGACTTGGACAGCATAGAGCTATATAAAGCTGATACGCTTACTTTATTGATAAGGAGTCGTATGGGGTCCATACGCTCACTTGGTGGGCAAGGAATCGTATGGAGTCCATACGCTCACTTGGTGGGCAAGGAATCGTATGGAGTCCATACACTCACTTGGTGGGCAAGGAATCGTATGAGGTCCATACGCTCACTTGGTTGACAAGGAGTCGTATGGGGTCCATACGCTCACTTGGTTGAGAAGGAGTTGTATGGGGTCCATATGCTCACTTGGTTGACAAGGAGTCGTATGAGGTCCATACGCTCACTCGGTTGACAAGGAGTTGTATGGGGTCCATACGCTCACTTGGTTGACAAGGAGTTGTATGGGGTCCATACGCTCACTTGGTTGACAAGGAGTCGTATGAGGTCCATACGCTCACTTGGTTGAGCAATGAGGGAGTAGACACGTGGCTGTCCTCAATCTTCTCAAATACGCTATATCTTCAAATACTGACAAATATCTCTCGAGCGTCGTGCTGCAGATATGATGGCTGACAGACTGTCAGAAATAACAGTAATGATGGCTGTGCATTTATGATGGCTGTTGAGCTGTCCTCGTAAGAGACAAAATCACTTCTCGAAAACCTATACGACGGCTAATCTTCATAGGACAGCTGTCTTTGTACGAAAGGCGAAGTGTCAGATTCATCCTTCATTAAATACATGCTGTGCTGTCATCTCAGGAAATAATAAAATATTCACTGAGCGTACGGCCTTTAGATGAGCGTATGGCCTTGGCTGAGCGTATGGCCTTGAGCGTATGACTTTGACTGAGCGTATGGCCTTGAGCGTATGGTTTTAACTGAGTCTTATGTCAGCGTGTCATAATTTTGACACCCTACAAGACCCCCTTCAAAGTTTTCGAATTTTATGAATTTCAAAAGTTCGAAATTACTTTGAACTTAAAGTGGGAACAAGTCCTGACACGCTGGCATGAGTTTGTTATCTTCCTCAATATCAGTGCCAATCTTTAGGGATTCTGTTTAAAGGATATCCGCCGTTTGAACTTCTTCTTTTTCTTCTATAAATAGGTCTTCCAAGACCTAATTTATTTCTTTACTTTTGCATTCATCTTCGAGAGAGAAAAAGAAACTCAAGACTCGACTTCTTCTTCTTCGACTCAAGCTTTATCAATGGCGCCCAAGGTTGATGCTGTTGCGAAGGAAAAGGGAAAGGCTCCTGCGGAGTCATCTCAGCCCGCCGTCGCCGCTGCTAAGAAGACTACCAATGAGCGCGTTCGTCGAAGCGAACGCCCATTGAAGCCTCTCTATGGTGAGGATGATAATGATGAACCGTAACTATCCCCTATTTAGGGCTCTGGTTAGAACCAAATCATAAAACGTATCCCCTTTTTAGGGTCAAATACGTCAGAAAATACGCTTCCCTCTTTAGGGTTTAGCCGTATTCCATGTTTTTCGTTTATACGAAAAATATGTTTGGAGCGTATTCTGTATGATATGCGTATTTTTGATAGAAATGTCAAAATATGCTGTCTTGAAAGAATATGCTATGGCGAGTTGTCTCACTGAGATACGCTAACTCCTGTGTTAGCGTATGTTTTTGATGATCATCTTGTCAATCATACGCTGATACGCTCAAAAATATAAACTGAATTTTTAAAATCATTCACTTAAAATAAACTGAGCGTAAAATCTGTCATACGCTTAAGGAAAACTGAGCGTATGTTGAACCTTGAGTCTGCCATACGCTTAAAGATAACTGAGCGCATGCTGAATCTTGAGTCTGCCATACGCTTAAAGAAAACTGAGCGTATGCTGAACCTTGAGTCTGCCATACGCTCAAGAAAAAAACTGAGCGTATGTTGATCTTTGAGTTTGTCATACGCTTAGAAAAAAACTGAACGTATGTTAAACTTTGCCATCTCTTTGTGTTGAAGATTTCTAACTTCTTCTTCTTTTGTAGTGGATATTCTGGCTCAGGAGGCAGAATTTGAAGGATGTGGAGGAAATAATTATAACAGTGACTTATCACATGTTCGTTTTCCCCAATTCGATGGACCGTCTACAAGAATAGCTCTTTTGACCAATCAGGAAAATGACACTTTGCTGAACCTGATGAGTGGACTGCCTTTACAAAGTGTAGATGGTGTTACCCATTCGAAGCCAGCATTTCTTTTCGGAGATGCTATTGACATAAATTCTCAGCCTGCTCTGGATAAAGTATCATACTGTTATTATAGGGATGGTGATGTAAATCAGCCAATGTACTTGACTGGTTTATCAAAAAGCATCAACATAGCTCATTTATTTCATGCGAGTTGTCAAAGACAAATAAAGTGGGATATCACTCCATCCCGACAAGCAAAGGCTGGGTGGATAGGATATCGTCAAGGGAGATTCTGCAGTGGTACTGAACCACATGTCACAGCTTTACGAGGACTGCTTCCTACCACCATCCCTCCAGAGGACTCGGCACTACTGAAGCCAGTCAGAGTACCAATCTTTGCAAACGAATTTGCTCAACTGGAAAATGCCATCTACCCAAAACAGTCTATGAGGCTGACTGGTCTGGTAAATCCAGAGAATACCAGATGGACTGCTCTTGTGAAATGGATTCTGAAGAATTTTGGTAAACAGTTACAAGTGATAGGCCTATATGATGCCATTAAGTGCACTGCTTATGGTTTTAGGCCAAACCCGGATTTGTTTTTGGCGTTAGCGGAGAGGTATAACTACCGTACCGGCACCTTCATGACCCCAAGAGGCGAGATGGGATTCGCCCTTCATGAAATGGCATATATTTCTCAGCTGCCAACAGCAGATCTGCCATATGAAGAGTATATCCCTTTCGTTGATGAAATGAATAAGATCTCCGAAGCCAACCCACTAGTTCTTCATGTCTTTGAAGAATTGATGTGCCATTACAGTATTTGTAAGGCTTTTTATAAAGGACAAGGTGGAGAAGGAGATTCCAACTGTTATTCTTCCAAATGGATGGCCTATTTATTTCAAGGCCGTACTGATGAAGTTCAGAAGAAGAAAAAAACTGAGCAATATGTCGGTGAATTTAAACCTCTGAATCAAGCGAAGATTGACAGGCTCATCAGGGACACCACTCATGACGACATCGTCATTGAGGAAGACGAAGGCACTTATAAAGCCGGTGATAGGTTTGAGACCTATATTAAGCAGGGTGGTCGAGAATTATCTGCTGAGGGTCATCTGGCCGGATTTATCTCTCTCTGGCTGAGAAAATTCGTAGTTCCTGGCACCTGTTCGGCAGACAGGATGCACAGAGGAGTTGTCTTCGCAGCAGTCCATCTGGTTTTTGGGTATAAGATGGATTTACTGACAGCGATGACATGCCGTCTGAATGCTGGATTAAGAGCATATACAGACAGAATGTTCGAATTAGCAAGGAAGAGCCTTACATCCTTTCCTCGGATAGAAATGCCCTTTATATATTTGTTTGGGTGGCTGCTTCTGCATTTTGAAACTCTCCTGGATGCTGGGATGGCTAGACCAGATGACACCTTTCTGGAAAGATACAGACACACACCAAAGTGGAAATATGACACTTTGACAGATTGCAGAACTATATTAAACAGGGGAGAACTATGGAGCTTCACTTGCGTTTCTCCTCCTGTTGGTTATGAAACCACGCCTGGAAGGCTGATTGATGGCGTTGGTGGCAATGAATTGGATAAGATTCAACATGAATGGCTGAAGAGAATCAGGCCATCTCATTTAATCTGCCGCCGTGACAACATCACTTATCTGGAACCATATCTTTCGAGCAGGTTTGCTCGGCAATTTGGTTACGATCAGTTGCATGTGGGCAATGCAACGACGTGTTTTGCTCATCAAGGCGGGTTGATTGATGGTGCTAGAGCTTGGATATATTACATTGCTAAAGGTACATGGGCTACCTTTTCCATGTCGAATCCGGTCACCTATCAGAGAGGAGCTAGACTATTGGCGTCTTATGCCAAGTTCTATGTATCAGCTAATACTTTTGATGAAAAATTTAGCATCTTTGGTAGAAGCTTTATTCATATTGAGAAGAAATCAACGAAATCAGCCCTGCCTAGAGATTGTCATGATCAAGAAGATCCTCTGGCCACTGATGAAGTTGATGATAAAATTTTAGAAACTTTCTTCTCTGATGACATTCATCAACCATTATATGTGCCCATCGGGAGTGCTGAAGAGAGTATATCTACTGATAATACCTCGAAGAGGAAGCGGGGCAAAGGTGCTGCTGGGCCTGCCCCAAAAAGAGTCACTCGAGCAGAGACTCGAAATCGTGGAGGAATTACCATTCCAGGGACTTCTCCTGCTTCCAATCGAGTCAGAGATGCTGATGAAGCAGGTAGTGATCCAAAAGACAATTATCCTACTGTTCCATTCACAAAAAGAATAGGAAGGAAAGTGATAGTTTCAAAAACTAAATCCATAATTTGTCGCGATGCAGAGAGTCCCACCGATCGTGCTGTGCGATTGGCTTCAGAAAAACAAGCTGCTTTTGATTTTTCTGTAAAGACAGAACCTGTTGAAGAAGATATTCCTGAACCTGCTGGGTCCTCCATGCCTTCTGATATAGGATCGATTCCGCCAATGGCCGATGATGCGCAGGTAATTAGTCAACCTGCGGTAGAGGCCGAGCATCCGACTGAAACGGCAAATGATTTACTGATTTCGGGAGAATCAGTGAAGGAAGCCACTTCTCTCCACCTAATTGCTGAAGCTTCAGAGAGCGAACAAGTTGACTATGAACCGTCGTCTCATTCTTTTGGAGAAGAAGACATGGAGATAGACGATGAATCACCGTCTAAAACTTCAATTGATGTACTGAAGACAATTGGTCAACACTCAGGATTGACACCAGAGCCGGAGAGGCATATGGAAATTCAAGTTTCGAGTACTTCTGGGGCGGGAAGTAGTGAAATAAATCCCATGTCAGAAAGCACTTTGAACAGACTACGAGCCGGTCTGAATGATCCGAAGGAAACTGAATATGAACCAGCTCCAGGTAATATTTTATTCATCAAAATTTTGTCTTGTCTCTGCTTTATTGTCTTTTAGTTTTGATCATGCTTCTTTGATTCCAACAGCTGTAGGAACTGCACCGGCTATGAGTTCTACTCAAGCTCCACTTGTCCAAACTGATGTGGGTGAGGGGAGTTCATATTTGCCGAGTTCTCCAAGAGCACTCTCTTCAGCTCCCAGAATAGAGGCTCCTCCTGCTCCTTCCTCTACTATTGCAGCGACTCCCGGTTTTGACACAGGGATAGCAAAGATCATGGGGATGTATTCAGATATTATTTATTCATATCTGGATACATTCTCGAGACGACTTATGAAGGATGAGACTATGCCCTTTTCGAGTCTTCGAGAGGCGACTAGTTTTCCACTTTCAGCTTTGAGACAAGCCGGTTATGAGACCCAATGTGTCTTTTTTGAACATCTTCTGAATGATTTAGAAGCAAATATCCACAAATATTGGGAGATCAAAAAGGAAGATATCAAATCTCTGACTGAAGCTGAGATTACTCAATTGGAGAACGAAGCTCAAGCTCAGCACATTGCTCTGACAGAATTCCTCGCTCAGTCTTCTAAAGAGTTAATGGCAAAAGATGAAGAAATAATAAGTACTCATCAGAATATGGAACGCTTAGAGAAAGATGAAGCGTCAAAGGCTGAAGAGCTTAGAAAGTTGAGGGAAGAGCTAGCTCGTATTCAGGAGCAAATTGTCTCCGTGGAAAAGGAACAATCAGAGATTGCTACTGATCGTAAATCTGAAGCTGAACGCTGTAAACTTTTACAGCAAGAGCGAGAATTGATGCAAACCAATCAGATTGAAGAGACCAATCGCCGTAGCTCTATTATTGTGGAATATGACCAACGGATGATTGGAGCTGAAACAGCAGAGCGAATCAAGAAAGCTCATGAAGAAAAGATAAATAATGTAATCGTTCGTATTCAGGAGATAATTGTTCCTCCTAAATAGATCTTTTACATTTATCATTTATTGAAGTTTTGATACCCATTTGTAATCAATGTTTTGATTTTGATTGAAATGAATATTTTGACTTGATTCAATTCTGTGGATGATATTTTTGTAGAAAACATGTTCAGAGGTAAATAATACATAACATGTTTCAATAAAATAGAATATACAAATAAATTTTGTAACTCTATCATAATATTAAACCAAAGATAATTTTAGTTTAATACTAATTAGAGAAAACAGAATTCAGATATAAAGATATCTTTGGATTCTATTTTCTATGATCTTTGGACTCGGAAATCAAAAGACGAGATATCATTTTCATAGAATAGAAAATATGATACATACTGAGATAGAAAATTCAGAGGTAATATGGACATGATTTTCTATACAAGATCTTTATTAAATCTACTGGAGATCTAATAAGACAAAATACCAAATTCTCTGGGAAAATGATACATGGTAGAATATCAGTTTCCTCTGGGGATAACGATATCGAAATAACTTTTGTAGAGAAGAAGTAATTTTATTTATATTTGCTGGGGAATGATGAAAATATTATACATAATATTTCTTTAAGAATTTGCCATTGATCGGCATCATCGTGACTTTTCCATCCATAGAGGCAAGCTGGTATGCTCCATTAGAGAAGACTTTGTTTACTACGAATGGGCCTTCCCACTTCGCGTCAAATTTGCCTTTGCTCATATGTGTCATGGTCATAGGACGTCTAACAGTAAGGACCAGTTCTTCCTTCTGATATGCTCTGACTTTGACTTTCCGGTTAAAAGCTTTTGAAATTCGGGCCTGATACAGCTCGATATTTTATTGAGCATACAATCGTTTTTCATCTAGAGCTTCCAATTCTTGAAGTCGAAGACGATCATTGTTTTCTGTTGTAAGTTCATTGGAGATTGCAATTCTCAGAGAAGGAATCTGGATCTCAAGGGGAAGAACAGCTTCACACCCATATACCAAAGAGAAAGGCGTACATCCAGTCGCATTGCGAACTGTGGTACGGTAGGTCCATAAACATTCACCAAGCTTCTCGCTCCAGTTGCGTTTGTTGGAAGAAACGAACTTTTTCAAGAGTTTGATGATCGTTTTATTGAAAGCTTCTGCCAATCCATTAGCTGCTGGATTATATGCTGTAGAAGCTAAATTATTGATCCGATGGTCGTCGCAGAATCGAGTAAATTTTTGACTGACGAACTGCGGTCCGTTATCATGGATAATACGCCGAGGAACACCAAATCGATAGATGACATGATGTTTGACGAAGTTAATAACATTAGAAGTTTTGACTCCAGATAACGGGATTGCTTCAGCCCATTTGGAAAAGTAATCAGTTATTGCTAGAATAAACCGATGTCCTTTTGATGACGTGGGTTAATAGGACCAATGACATCCATGCCCCAAGCTTCAAAGGGCCATGATGCTGCTGTTGGGTGTAAGAATTCTGACGGTTGATGGATAAAGTCTGCATAAATTTGACAGGCTTTACATTTTCGAGCATATTGAATGGCGTCAGCCACCATCGTGGGCCAATAATAACCCATACGTTGGATACGATCTTGAAGTTTAGGACCCGGTTGATGAGCTCCACAAACACCATCATGTGCTTCACGGACAATCTGTTGTGCTTCTTCACCAGCGATGCATCGGAGGAGAAGACCGTCGTAGGACCGACGATATAGTGTCTTCGTAGTATGATTATAATAGAATCTGAGAGATCGACGCCGAATAGACGCTGCTTCACTCGGATTATCGGAAAGTATGTCATATAATACAAAGTCTAGAAACGGGCGTCTCCAGTCTTCAGTTGTAGCTTCTGTTTCATTAGAAAAGACATATTCCATAGTAGAATCGGAAGAAGATGAGGACACTTTGTCAAACTTTGATCCAGCATCAAGGTTGAGAGAATCTTTGTCTGGATTATGAGGAAAAGCCAAAGCCAAATTATTCTCAACGCAG
The DNA here is from genome assembly GCA_029216955.1 of Iris pallida. NCBI lineage: Eukaryota > Viridiplantae > Streptophyta > Magnoliopsida > Asparagales > Iridaceae > Iris > Iris pallida. The sequence continues at coordinate 4,415,443 of JANAVB010037018.1, read as the reverse complement.
AATAGTTCTCGGTTATAAACCACTATCACTTGCTGACGTCTGATAGGTATGGCTAATACAGCAGCAAGGTTAGCCAAAGCATCAGCTTCTGCATTATAGGCTCGTCGAACATGTTCAATAAAGAAACCCTCAAAGGAGGAGGCCATAGAGAGTGCTGCTCGATGATAAGGTATCAAATCCTGATGACGAACTTCATATATTCCTCTGATCTGATTGATGATAAGCTTGGAGTCTCCATAAACTTCCAAATATTGAATATCTAGATGTTTAGCAAGTTGAAGACCAATGAGCAACGTATTGTATTCGGCTACATTATTTGAACATGATTGATCCAGAGAATAAGCCCTCTGAATAGTTAATCCTTCTGGGGATACAAGAACAATCCCAACTCCGGCGACAATATTGCCATTAGGACCTATTCTAGATGCTCCATCAAAGAATAGACGCCAGGTAGGAATTTCTTCAGAAACCAGATTTGAATCCAGAACTTCATCTGGAATCTCATCATATAATTTAGAATCTTCTGGAACTGCATGAGCTGCCATAAAATCAGCAAGCGCTTGTCCTTTAACTGACTTCTGAGGAATATAATGCATGTCGTATTGAGCTAACAAGATTCCCCAATTAGCTAGTCTGGAGTTGAGAATACCGGGTTTCTTCATCATAATCCTGATGGGACTCTGGAAATGACGTGAATCGTTTGACCGATAATATAATATCGCATTTTCTGAACAGCAAACATTAATGCTAGGCATTCTTTCTCGATTGGAGAATAACGCGGTTCAGCGCCTGTCATTGTGCGACTGAGATAATAAATAGCCTGTTCTTGGCCATCTTTATTTTTCTGGGCGAGTAATGCACCAAGAGAATGATCCATGGCTCGAACATATAGAAGGAATGGTATTCCCGAGACGGGAGGTACCAAAACCGGAGGGTTCATGAGATACTGTTTGATATCGTCAAATACTTTTTGACATTCTTCGTTCCAGACGAAAGATACACCTTTCTTCAGAAGTTTGTTGAATGGTCTGCAGCGTCCTGATAAGTTGGAAATAAATCTCCTGATATAAGCAATTCTTCCTTGAAATCCTCGTAGCTCTTTTAAGGTGCTTGGAGGACGCATCTCTTGAATGGCTTTGATCTTCTCGGGATCCACGTGTATACCTTTAGCGGTAATGACGAAGCCGAGAAATTTGCCACTAAAGACGCCTAGAAAGGACTTAGTAGGGTTCATTTTAAGTTGATGCTGACGCATTAAATCAAAGATAGTCTTCAAATCTTGGATATGATCCTCCTTTTGTCGACTTTTGACTGCAATATCATTAACATAGCATTCGACTATTTTCCGGAGATGTTCACGGAATATAGTACTCATTGCTCGCTGATATGTTGCTCCTGCATTCTTGAGACCAAACGGCATCACTGTATAACAGTATGTACCGATCGGCGTTCTGAAGGAAGTATGTCTCTCGTCGTCTGGAAACATTTTGATTTGATTGTATCCCGAATATCCATCCATGAATGACATTCGTTCGAAACCACATGTGTTATCGATCATGACATCGGTAATTGGAAGAGGAAACTCGTCTTTAGGACAAGCTGCATTGAGATCACGAAAGTCTATACAGACTCGGATCTTGCCGGTCTTTTTGAGGACAGGAACGATATTAGCCACCCATTCAGGATATTGTTCCTCTCGAATAAATCCGAAAGCCATAAGCTTGTTGACTTCAGCTTCAATTGCATCCATAATGTCTGGACGAAATCGTCGCTGTTGTTGTTTGACTGGTTTAGCATTTGGCATGATATTAAGTTTGTGCATTGCAATCTTTGGATCTAATCCTGGCATATCCTCATAACTCCAAGCGAAGACATCGATATACTCATGAATAAGCTTGATCATGTCTTGTTTATCTGTTTCTGAAAGATTTTTGCTGATGAATATTGGTTTAGGGGACCCTTCTTCCCCAACATCAATTTGGATCAGTTTATCTTCAGTAGGAGGTTCCCTCTGCTCGAACCTGAATTCCTATTGATTGTCTAATCTTTGAGCCCATTGTTCTGATTCGGGTGATATTTCAAAATCATCCTCATCTTCATCATTTTCTTGCGGGCCATCAACAGAGACCATATTGATGGATAGAATAGAGCGATGGAGATCGCCAATACTTGTGTCAGAATCCCAAGAAATGGAATCGGAAGACTCAGATCGTTCATCTTCAGATCGTTCGTCTTCATCGAATTTTGAATCTTCATGGACTATGTTGATAAAGGAGGTAGGAGCAATGTAACCCAAACCACATTTTGTCCTTCCGTATTTTAATGGAGGAATTCGAACAGGCATTCTTCTTCCTTTTCCATTATTGAGGCTGGTTCTGAAGTCATAACCCATATTCTTGATGATATTTTTGGACTGTTGACTGTAGCGACGTAATTGTAACCTTCCAGTATTATCGTTTTTGTCATCTTCTTCCAGGTTAGAAGGATTCTGGGGTCCTTTGTAGAAGAATATTGGATTTTCTCCCTTCTTTCGAATAGGAACCACGAAGTACGATTTTTGTATAGACTCTAATGATACATCTGTATGAAGAGTTTGAACAACTCCTATAGTTAGTGGCTCTAAGCTGTCTAGCAATTGTAAATAACTTTGTACATGATTACAGACATCAATATACTGTAAAGGAGATGCTTCATTAATATTAGATACTGTATTTACAACAGAAGGCTGAGCCTTATCAGACTTAGTCAAATTAATGACAAAAGAGGGAGAAGAAGAGAGATCAGAAGTTTTGTTTCGATTAAGATCGATAACAAAAGGCTCAGGAGAGGTGAGCTCCCTTGAAGAAGATCGTGGATAAGTAGTACGTCCACTGACTGGAATGACTAGAGTATCTAGTCTAGCCTGAGAAGATAGAGGGGGAGTGGTGCGTCCACTGACAGGAATTATCAGCAAACTTTGTGGAGCTTGGGAAGACGATATAGTAGTACGTCCACTGACAGGAATTATCAGTGAGCCTTGTGGAGCTTGGGCAGACTGCGGAGGAGTGATACGCCCTTTTACAGGAATAACAAAGGTATCGACTTTTGACATCTCATCATCATTATCCATAGCTTGCAAGACTTTTGAGTATTCATCTTTGTACATGCGAGCGTCATTGAAGTAAGCTTCGACTCCTTTGAATGGATAGAGATCGGCAACCTCCTTTTGAACTTCTCCATTATCATCAACATATTTGAAGCACTGATGAAGAGTCGAAGGAACGATATTATGTTCAGGCAAGAATGGTCTCCCCAATAGAGCATTGTATGAGCAACCATGATTGTCGATGAAGTAAAAAGTAACTTTAGTGCGAAGATCGCCTATTTGAAATTTGAGGCGAATCTTGCCCAAAGGCTCACTTTTTCCTTGATTGAATCCCAAGATGGTAGTGATAGTGCTGGAAAGACTATGCACAGGTATCTTCAGTGCATCTAGCATAGCCTTCGGCATAATACTGAGAGCAGATCCTGGATCAATCAGTAGACGATCAACCTTCATAGAATCAATATATCATGTATGATATAAAGGACGGTCGTGTCGATTATCCTCTAGCAGCATATCGTCTTGCGTAAAGGTAATGTTTGGAATTAATTCCAAAACACTATGGCAATGAGAGACATGTTCTGTTTCCAACTTCTTGAGGAGAGTTAGGCAGGTTTCTGCTTGCAGCAGTGTTCACTCAGAGTTTCTCGAGTCTCTTTAGAGAGGCGTAAGAGCTCAAAAATTGATAATTTAGCTGGTATATTGGCTAGTTGAGCCAATATATCAAAATTATAAGGCTTTTCAAGTCCTGTAGGAGATGACTTCTTCAATGGTTTGTCGAAGCGGACTTGTTGTTTGCCTTTGTCAGCTGCTGTTGGTTTAGAAGGAACTGTCTCAACAGGAACATTTGAAGGATCTTCAGTAGAGACTGGTGTTAGAGCTGAAACCGGAGGGACATCAGAAGATTTTCCAGGACTGTCAGCATAATCTTTCAGATATATTTTTCCTGATCGAGTTCCAGCATGAACTTCGACTTCAGATTCTGGTTCAGGATCTATGGAAACCATGTTACAATTCTTCATCTTGCTCTTGGTTCTTTTATGCTTGATAAGAGCTTCATTCCAGAAACCAAGACCAACACGAGATTGATTATGTCTCATAGTGATGGCTAAAGGTGCTCGGAGTCCTTTGCCTGAGTTCAAACCAGGAGCAGTGGCTAGATCATAACCCATCTTCGCCATTAATTCACGAGATTGTGAACTGTATAGATGAAATGCAGGCTTGTACCTATCTTCAGATTGAGGTACAAATTTTATCTCCGTAGGGAGTGAATTTCCTGCCAAGATGAAATTAGAGGTTATATAAAAATCGGGTGTGAAACTAGAAGTCACATTGCATGACTTAGTCTTTCCAAGCTTCTTTTTAGACAAAGGAGTCTTCCGAGGAGAAAAGGAAGACGTCTCAAACTCCGTCATTAAATTCGGGTGGATCCACATGATCACTCCCTTCTTAGTTGTGATAGGAACAAGTCCTTCATTCTGTGCTGGTGGGATGTTCACCACTTCGAGAGTTGCTTTGGGGATAGGAACAATCCCACTTTCCACCATTAAAGGAGGAAAATCACCGAACTGCATTGAAATTACATTTGCTGTGACTGTCTTGTCTTTGGGTGTCAGTGTCACAGCTCCTGATTTAATCATCTCTTGGATCTTTCCTTTTAATACATAGCAAGACCGGATTGTATGACCCAGCATTCTATGATATGGACAGTATTTTGGATGATCTGCCTTGTTGGCTTCATCAGGCTTTTTAATTTCTGGCAATTGTATTTTATTATCTTTGAGCAAGCATTCAAAGATATCCTGAACATCGTCATCGTCGAAAGAATATTCTTCCTTCGGCCGAGGAGGTCTCTGTTGTTGATTTGTTGGAGCTGGAGTAGCTTGGGTATTCTTTACCTCTTGACTATTGCTCTGGAGATTAACTTCAAGAGCTTCTTTCCCTTTGCGATTATTGGGTCGAGTACTATTGCTAGCACTCTGATTTAATTCCTTGGGAGCCATTTGTACCCCCAGACCTTTGAAGGTCTCAACACTGACTTCAGCAGCCTTGGCACTGACGATGAAAGAAGGCCAATCTTGAAACTGAGTGGACCCTGTCCACATACTGATAATTGGTAAGAGATTCGACTTGCAAGTGTCGATGGTAACAGCATCGGGAGTTCCAAGAGGCATTTTAAGGGCTTCTCTTCTGAATCTTTCAATGAAGTCCTCAGTGGTTTCATTATTTTTCTGTTTAATTCTTATGGGGGCTGACATAGTCATGTCATTGAGTCCTTCATAGAACCGTTCAAGAAACATTTGTTTGAAACCGGCAAATGAAGTAATGCACCCATCCGGGAGAATTCTATACCATTCATAAGCTGTTTCTTTGAGACATCCAACGAACACCCGAGTGAGGAGGGCATCGCTTGGTTGCAACTGATCAGTCATTACTTCAAAGTGATTAATGAACTGACTTGGAGAGGTAGTTCCATCAAAGAAAGAGATAGTCGGAGGCTTGTATTTAGGAGGATATGCCAGGATTAGATCCAAAGATTGCAATACACAAACTTAATATCATGCCAAATGCTAAACCAGTCAAACAACAACAGCGACGATTTCGTCCAGACATTATGGATGCAATTAAAGCTGAAGTCAACAAGCTTATGGCTTTCGGATTTATTCGAGAGGAACAACATCCTGAATGGGTGGCTAACATCGTTCATGTCCTCAAAAAGACCGACAAGATCCGAGTCTGTATAGACTTTCGTGATCTCAATGCAGCTTGTCCTAAAGACGAGTTTCCTCTTCCAATTATCGATGTCATGATCGATAACACATGTGGTTTCGAACGAATGTCATTCATGGATGGATATTCGGGATACAATCAAATCAAAATGTTTCCAGACGACGAGAGACATACTTCCTTCAGAATGTCGATCGGTACATACTGTTATACAGTGATGCCGTTTGGTCTCAAGAATGCAGGAGCAACATATCAGCGAGCAATGAGCACTATATTCTGCGAACATCTCCGGAAAATAGTCGAATGCTATGTTGATGATATTGCAGTCAAAAGTCGACAAAAGGAGGATCATATCCAAGATTTGAAGACTATCTTTGATTTAATGCGTCAGCATCAACTTAAAATGAACCCTACTAAGTCCTTTCTGGGCGTCTTTAGTGGCAAATTTCTCGGCTTCGTCATTACCGCTAAAGGTATACACGTGGATCCCGAGAAGATCAAAGCCATTCAAGAGATGCGTACTCCAAGCACCTTAAAAGAGCTACGAGGATTTCAAGGAAGAATTGCTTATATCAGGAGATTCATTTCCAACTTATCAGGACGCTGCAGACCATTCAACAAACTTCTGAAGAAAGGTGTATCTTTCGTCTGGAACGAAGAATGTCAAAAAGCATTTGACGATATCAAACAGTATCTCATGAACCCTCCGGTTTTGGTACCTCCCGTCTCGGGAATACCATTCCTTCTATATGTTCGAGCCATGGATCATTCTCTTGGTGCATTACTCGCCCAGAAAAATAAAGATGGCCATGAACAGGCTATTTATTATCTCAGTCGTACAATGACAGGCGCTGAACCGTGTTATTCTCCAATCGAGAAAGAATGCCTAGCATTAATGTTTGCTGTTCAGAAAACGCGATATTATATTATCGGTCAAACGATTCACGTCATTTCCAGAGTGAATTCCATCAGGATTATGATGAAGAAACCCGGTATTCTCAACTCCAGACTAGCTAATTGGGGAATCTTGTTAGCTCAATACGACATGCATTATATTCCTCAGAAGTCAGTTAAAGGACAAGCTCTTGCTGATTTTCTGGCAGCTCATGCAGTTCCAGAAGATTCTAAATTATATGATGAGATTCCAGATGAAGTTCTGGATTCAAATCTGGTTTCTGAAGAAATTCCTACCTGGCGTCTATTCTTTGATGGAGCATCTAGAATAGGTCCTAATGGCAATATTGTCGCCGGAGTTGGGATTGTTCTTGTATCCCCAGAAGGATTAACTATTCAGAGGGCTTATTCTCTGGATCAATCATGTTCAAATAATGTAGCCGAATACAATACGTTGCTCATTGGTCTTCAACTTGCTAAACATCTAGATATTCAATATTTGGAAGTTTATGGAGACTCCAAGCTTATCATCAATCAGATCAGAGGAACATATGAAGTTCGTCATCAGGATTTGATACCTTATCATCGAGCAGCACTTTCTATGGCCTCCTCCTTTGAAGGTTTCTTTATTGAACATGTTCGACGAGCCTATAATGCAGAAGCTGATGGTCAGTATGAAACAGTTTATCTTCATCCAATACGGTCTGATATAGCATCTTCCCCAGCAGAGTCGCCAATTTATTTTCCATAAATAAATTCACTTTATTTATTTTATATCTGAGAAAATTACAACGGTAGGAATCTAATCTAGAAGACGATTACTTTATCCCTTGGACGATGCTATGAAAAAAACTCGAATTTTGAAGAACTTGGACAGCAACTGGGTGTGAAACCCGCAATTTTTAGTAATATTTTTAATCATTTTAAATAATGTTTTGTTAAATAAAATTTTGTGTTAAAAATAATATTATTTATATTGGTTAATTCATGAAAATTATTTTTTAAGATTTTAAGTAAACAAAATTATTTTCAAAATAAGTAAACTTGGATTTTTGATTGCCTAGCCCAGTCCCGAAACTTACCCAAAATTCTTAGTTATTTTCAGTTAAATAATTTAATAATTATTAATATAAATTATTTATTTAGGAAATATGGTATTATTAATAAAATCATGTATTTCAGTTTGGCCTGACCCGTCTTGTATCTATTCCGGACTCATTTCGATCCAATTTGGAAATCAAATACAAATTGATGTTTAGGCTTAAAATTCATAAGTATAATAACTGTTTAAAGAAAGTAATCAGTGAAGAAAATTTTTCTTTATTAAAACTTTTAAACTTTCTCTTTCTTCCTTTAGTTAATAAGGAAATAAGATTTTTCTTCCTTCTCTTTTGTTCGGCTGGCTCTTGGAGTGCCCAACCACCGGACTCCTTCCCTTCCTAACGTCCGCCGCCACCGACTTTTCGTTTCCCACCGGCTGTGCACCCTTCCTCTTCCGTAACATCTTCCTCTCTCCCTATTTAAAACCCCCATCTCCATTCACCATCACTACCAACTCCCAAACCCATCCTCAAACGTGCCCTAATTCCCAAATCCGGTGACCGACCCGAGCTCTGTTGGCCGCAACCTCTGCCAGGCGGAGCATCCCGAGCGGACGACCTCGCTGCCGTCTCCTCGGACCCGCGACCCTCTCGCCGGCCCCCTTCTCGGCCGCGTTCAGCGCTTCCCGAGGCTGAGTGCCTTTTGGCCGACCCCGGCGACCTCCGCCGCCGCTATCCCCGACCCGACGCGGCTCAGCCATCAAGGCCGACTCCCTCCGACGCACCTCTGACGCCGGCGCTCGTTCCCGGTGACGCCCGTTCATTCCGAATATTTCTGTGGTTCCGTTCCGTTTCAGTTTCGGTACACTCTGACCCGATAAACTCTTTTTTTTACCGTCTATGATGATATTGGTCCAACCCAATTCCAGTAGGAATTCGGATTTCGGTTTTGGTTTCGTTCCATTTTAGTTTCAGGATTTCCGATACTTTCGGAAATTATGGTTCTGTGAAGTTTTCCTTTAGGAAATACTTTCTGTGGTTTTGTTTGTAAGATTTTCCGAGAAATTCGGGTTCTCGGAGTTATTAGTTCTGGAATTATTTTTCTGTGGTTCCATTTTTTGGGATTTCCGAGATTTCTCGGAACACTTTCTGTGAACTGTTGATGGTTGTTTAGTTTCAAATTTTCCGAAAACTATAATTCTGGTTCTGGGAAAAGCTTCTGGGTTTTTTCGGGTTTTCGATTTGGTTTCGAAAAAATTATTTCTGTGGTTGTTTTTATATATATAAATTGGGTGTCCCTGGTTTGGGATTATTTTGCAGGAAAATTGGCACACTTTCCCAGTTCTTGGGTTGACCGAAAACAGAGGGAATGCTGCCGAAATTTTCGGAAAAATTAATAAAATGGTTTTAAAATGATTTTTGGTATTATTGGGCGACAACCATAATTGGTTACTGGGCCCCAACGAAATGCAAACGCACCGGTTCGACCGGACGTTGAGGCAGAATAGTTGAAAATGAAGTTTGGACCAGAGTCTGAGACTTATAATTTTCTTTAAATAATATTTTGGAAATTTATTAGTTTTTGTTAAATTGTAGGTAATTTTCGGACTAACCAGTTCCTTTTCTTATTTCAATTTATGTAATTAAGATGTAAGGGTATAAGCCCATTAGTTTATCTTTCTGTAAAATTTGTAATAAGTAGGATGTTAGCTTTGAGATTTTCTGGATTGTGCAAGCGCGTAAAGTTAGGAATAATCAATATTAATATTGATTATAATTAAGAAATCCACAATATTTCTCATTTAAAAGAAAAATATATTTTATATATATAATAATAAAAATACCAAGTTTTCCCAATAAATTGATAAATACAAGTTTTTCCGAAATGAAATATAAATTGAAATTTCTTAATTGCAACTCATTAGTAAACGTATTTTTGTTAGCTAAAACAAGTTTGACTAGGGATCAAATAGGGATTACAACTAGTATGGTTAACTCTGGTTTTTGAGACAAGTTTCTCGGATGTAGGATTTCGAGGAAGTTCCTGACCGTCAATCCCGAAGTACCGACTCTCCAGTTTGATCAAGTTTAAGGCAAGTACAGTTGTGATTGTTTGCAATTTAATTAGTAATAGTAATCTTGCATGCTTAAACCACATATCTACACGGAACTCTCTCCTAGAGTATTGATTGTTATTGTCTCATTGCCTCATTGAATCTAATTGACTCGGGATATTGGGAGAGTAGTGTAGCGTCTATGACCAATACCCCTCATTGAATCTAATTGAATCTAATTGTACGAGCTTACCCCTCTCACACATGGGGATAGGCCGGACCATATCAGTGAATCATCCCAAACCGGTCATAGCCGTTACTTACTCATATCACATGTTTTCAATTGTAGAACTGTTGGAAAATATTGCATTTCTAAATTGTTTATAATTGCAAATTGCTAATTATTAGTTGAATTGTAGATTTTCATAATTGTACTTTGCTCCCTCCTGACTGGAGACCAACATTTTTAGGTTACACTGAGGATGACCTATTCCAGAGTATCTGAGGACTCAGAGCTATTGTTCAACAATCCTGACTTGTACCCGGCGGTACTACCTGACGATGATGGCACGACGTCTCCTTAGATGCTGTTGGTGTTAGTTAGATTTACTTCAGTTTATGGTCTTTAAACTTTTGTACTGGACAAGTTTTTATTATCGAATAAATGTTATTGTGGCAATTTTAGTCTTAAATGTTGTTGAATGACCTGCACATGGATTACAGCTTACTGCCGCCGCCTCATCAACGGTGCAGGCTGGGCATGATCCGATTCGACCCAAGTATTTGGGGACCGGGTCGTGACATGTTTTTAGTGGTGGCCCATGCAGGTCCAAATCAATCAACAACTTAGGAAAACCTAGGAAAACAGTTAGAATACTAGAACACCAAGTTGCCACAATTTAGGACCGATTATATATATGATAAATATTTTGTTTAAATATAGACTGGTAGGATACCTTGCTTATGTTTGCATCCTAAATCTTCCAGAGAATGACCACTGACAAAACCAATTCTGCTGTCAATGAGGTGTCATCTCCGGATCGAACCCCGCCTCTTCAACCAAGTTCGAGCTTTACACCCCACCAGCTCATTGATCATTTCTACAAATCATTCAGTGAAGTTTTCACTACACTGTCGAATCCTACCTCTTCTCAAACTGGGTTATTTTTCCTTGAGGAAATACCCACTCCTGTTGTTTCACCAGTATCAGCGATGGTTGCCCTACTTCAAGAAATCCTGGAGTGCCAGAAGATTCAAACTGAACAGATGGATATCACGAGAGAAGTCATGAAGAATATCATCGATGCAACTTTAGTCATTTTAAACCAAGTTGGAATGGAACCTCGTCCTAGGAAGGATAACCCTGAATATAGAAGATATTTGGGCCCTATCAAGTACTATACTACCCGGCAGTCATGTCGTAAGAAGTTATTGGTTTGCAACTTCTGCAAAAGGCCTGGTCACTTCGCCAATATTTGTCGCAGGAGATTGGGGCAATGTTTGGCATGTGGATCTGCTGAACATCGGGTAAAGAATTGCCCCTTACCCTTCCGTCAAACTTGAGCACCTATTCCAGCAACAACTGTTATGCAACAACCTAAGGACTATCTTCATGTTCAGCAGACCATGCTTACTACACCCACTACATGAAGGCATGAAGCAGACTCAAGGATCATAGAAGGTGAAGCAGTTGGAGACTGCTCATGCAAGAGTCAGAGCCATGAGGAATAGTACCTAAGACTGCTGAGTAGCAATTAAAGATGTAACAAGATGTCCTTAGATCAATTATGAGAGTTTTGTTGTAATACTCTTATATGAATAAAAATCTTAGTTACATCTTATGGTAGATGTCCTCTCTAATATATCTTCTGGATTACTCTAGACATTCACCATTGACCTAGTTCTCGGCTCTTTTCCTATCTCTAAGGGATGCTATAGAGTCAACCTGAAGGAAGCCAAGAAGATGAAGGATCAGAACTATGGACTAAAGACTTTAAGACAGAGCTTCACCCTAGGGAGCACCTGTGTCCAAGAAGAATGAAATAGTACGGATGTGTATCGACTATCGGGCACTGAAGAACAAGTACCCTTTTTCCCAGATTGATAATCTGTTTGAATCAGTTTGAGTGAACTTTAGGTGTTTTCCAAGATCGACCTCAGATCTGACTACCAACAGATCAAGGTCAGGAAAGAGGACAATTCCCATAACGGCATTCAATTATGGATAGTTGTTGGTCATGTCGTTTGGACCGACAAATGCTCCTGTTGTGTTCATGAATCTCATGAACAAAGTCTTTTATGAGTATTGAATCAGTTTGTTGTCTTCTCCATAGATGACATTCCGATATACTCGAAGACTGAAGAAGAGCATGAAGAGTATATGAGAAAAGTTTTGGAAAGAGGAAAAGCTAACTAAAAGTGAATTTTCTTAGACAAGGTGGTTTTGCCCATATTGTCACAAGAGAAGAAATTTCGAAGAATCTCAAGAAGATAGCCACTGTGGAGAAATGGTATACCCAAGATTTAGTAGCTGAAGTTACGGCTGACTAATACCGGAAGTTGTGAAGGAATTTGCCAAGATAGCTGAACCTATGACGAAGCTGACTCGGAAAAATGAAGAGTTCATCTGGACGGAGGACTGCCAAGCAGCATTCGAGGAGCTGAAAAAGAGGTTTATCACTGCACCAATTCTTGCGCTACCCGCAGGAACCGGTGATTTCTTAATTTACAGTAATGCCTCTGGAAAAAGGACTGGGTTACAATCTTCAACAACATGAGGAAATAATTGCTTATATATCTAGGCAATTACGGACTCATGAGAAGAACTATCCCACACATAATTTGGAACTTGCTGTAATGGAAGCATTATGGAAAGGGGGTGGAAATATATGTGGACTATAAAAGTCTAAAATATATCTTTACTCTGAAAGACCTGAGCGTTGGACAAAGAAGATGGTTGAGGATTTCAACATCGATTTACATTATTATCCAGGAAGAGCAAAATGTGGTAGCTAATGTACATAGTTGATACTGATGGCGAAATTCTTAAACAAGAAGCGGCACCTACTAGAAGACATCAGAAAGTTGGACTGGAGATTATACTGCCGAGAGAAAAGAGCTGGATGTTGATTCAGTATCGATAAAATTGCAAGTGAGCTCGAGTCTGATGAAAGAAGTCAAGAAGACGCAGTTTCAAGAAGAAATATTTTGCAAATTGAGAGATCAAATGTTGGCAGGAACAATTGAGAGTTTCTCTATTACCAATAATGAAGCTTTTGAAGAATGGTATGAGGTTTATGTATCTTCTGGCGAACTAAGGAATGAACTGATGGAAGAAGCGCGCAGTCGCAGTATCTCACATATGAATCGGGATATGCGTATCATTAATTGATATTATGAAATGTAGAAGGACAAATTCCAAGTATGGGATTAGATTGGTCAACATAAGGAGTTTAGCAGAAACCAGTAAGCTCGTTGCAGCCGCTGGACATTCTGGAGTGGAAGTTGAAGCCTATGAACTTTGTATCAGGATTACCTTAATTCCAAGGAGGGAAGAACACCAATTGGACTTTGTGGATTGACTGACTAAGTCAGTTCACTTATTTCCCTACAAATTGGTTTATTCACTAAGAAGTTGACAGCATTGTATGAAAGGCAATGTAAGAGAAAGAGTACTGTTGGGTCTAGAAAAGGTGACTGACGCAGTAGAAGTAGTAAAGGTAATTAGAGACAAGCTCAGAATTGCCAAGATAGACGGAAACATTGGGATTAAGTGTAGACGTTGATCAGTGGAGTTTGAAAAAAAAAAAAAAAAAGATAGTGTCTGAAGATCTCTTCTACCAAAGGAACGATTAGTTTTGGCAGAGTTGGAGAAGTAGCATACCGGTTAGCTCTACCAGCTAATCATTGAGAGTATGTACAATGTCATTTCATAGTTCAGAAGTTGCATCTTGAATCTGAGTAATATTTTGGACAATTCAGAGCTGGAGAGTAGATCAAGCCTTACAGTGCCAGAGAAACCAGTAACAAGCGTAGTCAGAGGTGAGTAGAAGATCAGAAATTTGAGCCATCATAATTCATATTTCCTTCAAATCCTTATCTTTTTCATTTTGAACTTGACATATGTTGCTAGTTAGCCTAGTTTTGCAAGCTATTTCTTTTTCAAGCTTGATCACGACAGTATTTTACTGGGTGCACCCACTAAATATATTGTCTAATCAGAACCGGTGCATGATGGTCTGATCAACCTCGTGTACTTTGGTTCGCCTTTGTATTTTTCTGTATATCATAATTGAAACTTGTCCTTAAACTATCTCATCCACGACCATTTTTGGAAACTCTTATTGTTTGAACCTGAGTTATGGACGCAATACCGTACCTGCTTGATTGTAGTAAGTCTATCCTTTCTAACCCAACTCTTTAAATTTCGAGGACGAAATTTTCTAAGGAGGGAAGGTTGTGAAACCCGCAATTTTTAGTAATATTTTTAATCATTTTAAATAATGTTTTGTTAATAAATTTTGTGTTAAAAATAATATTATTTATATTGGTTAATTCATGAAAATTATTTTTTAAGATTTTAAGTAAACAAAATTATTTTCAAAATAAGTAAACTTGGATTTTTGATTGCCTAGCCCAGTCCCGAAACTTACCCAAAATTCTTAGTTATTTTCAGTTAAATAATTTAATAATTATTAATATAAATTATTTATTTAGGAAATATGGTATTATTAATAAAATCATGTATTTCAGTTTGGCCTGACCCGTCTTGTATCTATTCCGGACTCATTTCGATCCAATTTGGAAATCAAATACAAATTGATGTTTAGGCTTAAAATTCATAAGTATAATAACTGTTTAAAGAAAGTAATCAGTGAAGAAAATTTTTCTTTATTAAAACTTTTAAACTTTCTCTTTCTTCCTTTAGTTAATAAGGAAATAAGATTTTTCTTCCTTCTCTTTTGTTCGGCTGGCTCTTGGAGTGCCCAACCACCGGACTCCTTCCCTTCCTAACATCCGCCGCCACCGACTTTTCGTTTCCCACCGGCTGTGCACCCTTCCTCTTCCGTAACATCTTCCTCTCTCCCTATTTAAAACCCCCATCTCCATTCACCATCACTACCAACTCCCAAACCCATCCTCAAACGTGCCCTAATTCCCAAATCCGGTGACCGACCCGAGCTCTGTTGGCCGCAACCTCTGCCAGGCGGAGCATCCCGAGCGGACGACCTCGCTGCCGTCTCCTCGGACCCGCGACCCTCTCGCCGGCCCCCTTCTCGGCCGCGTTCAGCGCTTCCCGAGGCTGAGTGCCTTTTGGCCGACCCCGGCGACCTCCGCCGCCGCTATCCCCGACCCGACGCGGCTCAGCCATCAAGGCCGACTCCCTCCGGCGCACCTCTGACGCCGGCGCTCGTTCCCGGTGACGCCCGTTCATTCCGAATATTTCTGTGGTTCCGTTCCGTTTCAGTTTCGGTACACTCTGACCCGATAAACTCTTTTTTTTTACCGTCTATGATGATATTGGTCCAACCCAATTCCAGTAGGAATTCGGATTTCGGTTTTGGTTTCGTTCCATTTTAGTTTCAGGATTTCCGATACTTTCGGAAATTATGGTTCTGTGAAGTTTTCCTTTAGGAAATACTTCCTGTGGTTTTGTTTGTGAGATTTTCCGAGAAATTCGGGTTCTCGGAGTTATTAATTCTGGGATTATTTTTCTGTGGTTCCATTTTTTGGGATTTCCGAGATTTCTCGGAACACTTTCTGTGAACTTTTGATGGTTGTTTAGTTTCGAATTTTCCGAAAACTATAATTCTGGTTCTGGGAAAAGCTTCTGGGTTTTTTCGGGTTTCCGATTTGGTTTCGAAAAAATTATTTCTGTGGTTGTTTTTATATATATAAATTGGGTGTCCCTGGTTTGGGATTATTTTGTAGGAAAATTGGCACACTTTCCCAGTTCTTGGGTTGACCGAAAACAGAGGGAATGCTGCCGAAATTTTCGGAAAAATTAATAAAATGGTTTTAAAATGATTTTTGGTATTATTGGGCGACAACCATAATTGGTTACTGGGCCCCAACGAAATGCAAACGCACCGGTTCGACCGGACGTTGAGGCAGAATAGTTGAAAATGAAGTTTGGACCAGAGTCTGAGACTTATAATTTTCTTTAAATAATATTTTGGAAATTTATTAGTTTTTGTTAAATTGTAGGTAATTTTCGGACTAACCAGTTCCTTTTCTTATTTCAATTTATGTAATTAAGATGTAAGGGTATAAGCCCATTAGTTTATCTTTCTGTAAAATTTGTAATAAGTAGGATGTTAGCTTTGAGATTTTCTGGATTGTGCAAGCGCGTAAAGTTAGGAATAATCAATATTAATATTGATTATAATTAAGAAATCCACAATATTTCTCATTTAAAAGAAAAATATATTTTATATATATAATAATAAAAATACCAAGTTTTTCCAATAAATTGATAAATACAAGTTTTTCCGAAATAAATATAAATTGAAATTTCTTAATTGCAACTCATTAGTAAACGTATTTTTGTTAGCTAAAACAAGTTTGACTAGGGATCAAATAGGGATTACAACTAGTATGGTTAACTCTGGTTTTTGAGACAAGTTTCTCGGATGTAGGATTTCGAGGAAGTTCCTGACCGTCAATCCCGAAGTACCGACTCTCCAGTTTGATCAAGTTTAAGGCAAGTACAGTTGTGATTGTTTGCAATTTAATTAGTAATAGTAATCTTGCATGCTTAAACCACATTTCTACACGGAACTCTCTCCTAGAGTATTGATTGTTATTGTCTCATTGTCTCATTGAATCTAATTGACTCGGGATATTGGGGGAGTAGTGTAGCGTCTATGACCAATACCCCTCATTGAATCTAATTGAATCTAATTGTACGAGCTTACCCCTCTCACACACGGGGATAGGCCGGACCATATCAGTGAATCATCCCAAACCGGTCATAGCCGTTACTTACTCAAATCACATGTTTTCAATTGTAGAACTGTTGGAAAATATTGCATTTCTAAATTGTTTATAATTGCAAATTGCTAATTATTAGTTGAATTGTAGATTTTCATAATTGTACTTTGCTCCCTCCTGACTGGAGACCAACATTTTTAGGTTACACTGAGGATGACCTATTCCAGAGTATCTGAGGACTCAGAGCTATTATTCAACAATCCTGACTTGTACCCGGCGGTACTACCTGACGATGATGGCACGACGTCTCCTTAGATGCTGTTGGTGTTAGTTAGATTTACTTCAGTTTATGGTCTTTAAACTTTTGTACTGGACAAGTTTTTATTATCGAATAAATGTTATTGTGGCAATTTTAGTCTTAAATGTTGTTGAATGACCTGCACATGGATTACAGCTTACTGCCGCCGTCTCATCAACGGTGCAGGCTGGGCATGATCCGATTCGACCCAAGTATTTGGGGACCGGGTCGTGACACTGGGCAATCTCTTTGTTCTCTCTGAATTAATTGTAGTGTCTGATGAAGATGAAAAAACTCTCTTTTATAGAGTTCTGGATAACTGTTCTGAAGCATACGCTCAGTCAGTTACTTGACATGTGCATAACTGCAGGGACGTGTGGCAAATTCTGATGGAGACACGTTGGAGTGCAGTTGAAAGTAGTGGAATATATCTAGGAGAGATTGATGGCATGAATGCCACGTTGCATAACTTCTGAATAAGTGGGTAACCGAGTACAGGACACGTGAGAACGTGTGTTGACTGTATGTTGAAAGTCATCCTGGATGCCTTTGCTGTAATACGCTGTCTTTGTTGAAGTAGGGTCATACGCTAGCTTTTGAAGGCACATGTCTTGCAAACACTGACTTGGACAGCATAGAGCTATATAAAGCTGATACGCTTACTTTATTGATAAGGAGTCGTATGGGGTCCATACGCTCACTTGGTGGGCAAGGAATCGTATGGAGTCCATACGCTCACTTGGTGGGCAAGGAATCGTATGGAGTCCATACGCTCACTTGGTGGGCAAGGAATCGTATGAGGTCCATACGCTCACTTGGTTGACAAGGAGTCGTATGGGGTCCATACGCTCACTTGGTTGAGAAGGAGTTGTATGGGGTCCATACGCTCACTTGGTTGACAAGGAGTCGTATGAGGTCCATACGCTCACTCGGTTGACAAAGAGTTGTATGGGGTCTATACGATCACTTGGTTGACAAGGAGTTGTATGGGGTCCATACGCTCACTTGGTTGACAAGGAGTCGTATGAGGTCCATACGCTCACTTGGTTGAGCAATGAGGGAGTAGACACGTGGCTGTCCTCAATCTTCTCAAATACGCCATATCTTCAAATACTGACAAATATCTCTCGAGCGTCGTGCTGCAGATATGATGGCTGACAGACTGTCAGAAATAACAGTAATGATGGCTGTACATTTATGATGGCTGCTGAGCTGTCCTCGTAAGAGACAAAATCATTTCTCGAAAACCTATATGACGGCTAATCTTCATAGGACAGCTGTCTTTGCACGAAAGACGAAGTCTCAGATTTATCCTTCATTAAATACATGCTGTGATGTCATCTCAGGAAATAATAAAATATTCACTGAGCGTACGGCCTTTAGATGAGCGTATGGCCTTGGCTGAGCGTATGGCCTTGAGCGTATGACTTTGACTGAGCGTATGGCCTTGAGCGTAAGGTTTTAACTGAGTCTTATGTCAGTGTGTCATAATTTTCACACCCTACACCATCCCCTTGTTGGCTTTACTAAACCATTTTAACCTGACTTCCTTGAATCCATAAAGATATACTTCTTTTGTGTCAACCCTACTTATCCATCACATTCTCAAAACTTTTCTTGGATAAGAAATTATTTCTTCAAATAATTTTGGTAAACGTCTGTATCATTTAAGTGATTTGTTGGAAATATTCTCATTGGCTTCTTCAACTCAACTCAAAGCTCTGATTCTTCTACCTTATCATGTGTCCAACTCAATTAGTTATACTCAAGTTTGTTCAATTTCTTCAAAATCAAATCTCTTAAATCTCAAGAGCTACTGGAACACATATTTATCCTGATAAATTTTCTTGAAACCAGAAGAATATACATCAACATCTTTTTCTATCATGACTAGAACCTTAGAACTCGTTTGAATTTTTTGGAAACTCCTTTGAAATTCTTATGGACAAAGTTTGAGAAAATATTCTGTGACCTAATATGACTTCGCACATTGCGTTATAGTCAATCGTCTGAATTATGAAAATTGTGAGTTTACTGCAGCCAATTGCGCACTGGCGTGGCAAAAGACTCTAAAGTTGAAGTGATTTCGGGTGTTCATAGGTTTCTAGATATTATTGTGACTGTCCTAAATGCACCATGTTGATCTTCTATGTTGCTTAGCCATGAAATGGATAAAGTTGAAAGATTACTCGGTAACCTAAAATTATTCAAGTTATTGGGTCAAAAATTCACTGCAGTCAGGTGCACTCTGGCGAGGCATGAATTTGAGACAAAGTGACTTCAAACATATTTGGTTTCCGAATAATATTCAGACTATATTCATACCATGGTTGTCTTTTGCACCATCAAATCATTCTGACTTTTGTCTGATTAGAGGATTTACATTTCTAGCGGTTGTCTCCATTTCCAGAAATCTCTTGTTACAACCAGAAAGAAAAAAATTTCCTATAAAATTCTACTTGATTTTCCCTAGAACTTATTAGGACCATATCAATCTCTATTGGCTCATTTCCTTTCAAGGTTCCATTATTAGGGTGTTGCATATTTTTGTGGGTAGTTATATATTTTTGCAGCTATATAAAGTTGGTTGATAGTTATATGTGGAAAAAACCTAGATAGTCACCTAGCAACCTTATTGCATTAATCTGATAAAAGCACACTTAGGGGATCGATTTTATTCTAAAGAGATTAGATAGCTAAGAGTACCAAAGGGTAGCATGGCAAGGCACAAAAGTAAGTTAGTCTAGAGAGAATTATAAATTGTGGTTCGTTTAGGAATGAATCATTAGTGGAGCATATTAGTACTTGGGTATTGGATTTGGTGAATGAAAGAAGGTGATGATTTTGAATTTTATGATTTGGGAAAAATAAGTTATGGCAGGATGGGAGGAGCCGTAAAGGTTCAAGGGTGATGATCGTAAGAGCTAGTAATTATGACGTACAAGTAATTGATGGAGTGTACGTTGCAAGCAATATGGAATTGCATCGCTTAGTAGATATCGAATTGACTAGCAAGATGAAGAAGTTTAGATCCTACCCGAAGATTATAGGTACGGATGCAAAGAGTAAGTTCGCACAACCATTCCGGTGGCTGATAATTCAGAAATAGAAGCAAATTTTAATTATAGGCTATGACTGTGTTTCTAAGGAGGGAAGACTGTTGATTCGAAGGAAGTGCATGAATTGATCAAATTAGACTATCTAGAGGTTGTCAACATTACTAAGAGACAGTAAAGGAAGCTTTGGTCTACATGTAGAGATTTTGATCTTTCCCCTAGTAGTACCCTCTGAATTTCGAGGACGAAATTTCCTAAGGAGGGAAGGTTGTGAAACCCGCTTTCTGGATTAGTTTAATTGTTATTGTTAAGTGATTATTATTATTATTATTATTATTATTATTATTATTATTATTATTATTATTATTATTATTATTATTATTATTATTATTATGGCTGGATGAAACTATTTTTAAAATAAATATAACTGGGATTTTGTTGTCAGCCCGACCCCGAACCCGGACCCAATTCTGTTCCAACCCCAGACCCGAATCCACTTATTAAACCTTAAAGATTTCAAATTGGTATTTATTTATATATAACTATGTATTTATAATTTTACGTAGAAATAAATAAAAAAAATGGGTTTTTGGTTGCTAACCTACCCGAACCCGACCCTAACCTACCCGACCCGCTGGAGACTATTTCTCCCCCACGACCTGGACCACTTCCTACCTATTCTCCAGCAACTACTTACTTTTCTCCTCAACTCTCCTCCTTATTAAAACAAACCACCACCACTCCTACCAGCATACTTATTTCCCCATTTCCCCTTCTTAATAAACCACCACCAACACCAGCACTCTATTCATTCTTTCTTTTCCTATTTTTCCAACTCTCTCCACCCGAAATCTTTCCCCACTCCGGCGCCCAAGCTGCCTCCTCCGGCCCCCTCTACCGGACCCGTCTCCCAAAGCCACCCGAGCCCTGAGCCCGCGTCCGCGCCCGACGTCGGACCCACGCCCCCAGGCTGCGCGCCACCCCGCTTTCCGCCGGCCGACTCCGGCCACCCCCGCTCGGCGCCTCCCCGCGCGAGCTCCGGCGACCCCAGTCGGCCACCCTGCGCGCCCTGGCGTTGTCTCCCGCGCCGCCCACTTCCGGCGCCCCGATTTCAGCACCCGCGCCCCTCTCGGCCAGAACCCTAGGCCGAGCGCCGCCCGCGGCTCCGTCCACCTCCGGGCCGCTCCCCTCCGGCCTCCGCCGAACTTTTCCGTGAGCCCCGTTCCCCGCTGATCTGTCCAGCGCTGTCCGCGGGTTTCCCAACCTACTGTCCGCATTTTTCGCGGTTTCGTCGTGCCGATTCCGCTGATGTTCCCGTTTATTTTCTATATCTTCATCTGAGAGCTCTAGCCGAGCAACCCAAGGTATAATTCCTTTGTCCCGTTCCATTTTCGGTAGTCGATGATGAAATTGGTCCCCGATTCCCTCCCGAAAATTCGGTTTTAGGTCGACGTAGTGACTTCGGATTTTTCGGAGACGTTTCTGTGATGTTCTGTGGTTATTTCGGATTTTTTCGAAATGTGTTTTCTGGATTTTTGGGTGCTGTGGTTTCCGATTTCATTTCGGGATTTCCGATTATATTTCGGGTTCCGATTAAGCTTCGAAAATTATTCTGTGAATTTAATTTTGTGTAAAAATGGTTTGGAAGTTAATTCTTGGGGTTTTCCCTGGTTTGGGATAATTGTTGGAATTGTTGGCGCATTTTCCCAGTTTTGGGTTATCCCGAATATAGAGGGAATGCTGCCCAAATTTTTATAAAATTTTATAAATGAGTTTTAAATTGGTTTTCGGAAATATTTATTAAAATGAATTTTTGGGCGACGACCATACCGGTCCGTGGGCCCTAGCGAAATGCAAACGAAATCGGTTCTACCCGGACGTTGAGGCATTAGCTAACAGTGACGATTGGACCAGGTCTGAGACTCATAATATTTAATTTAATTTATTTTTAGTTTTGTTTTCGATATTTAAAATACGGGACATTAGTCAGAGCTAACTAATTTTCTCTTATTTTATTTATGTAAAGTTTGTAAGGGCATAAGCCCAGATTTCTATTTTATTAGCTGTGCCCCTGTATTGTTAGTCTAGGTTTTCATTTCTTTTCTGGGTTGATTTCCATTTTTAGGACGCGTAAATTATAATTAGGATATTAAGTATTTTGTATAAAATTAATAAAGATTTTTCCAAGTTAATTAAATGAATAAAATGTTAGCAAGATAACAAGTTCATGTTTTATCACTAGAAAAAAACTAGTTTATATATATATATATATTACAAAAATACAAAGTTTTACCAAGTAAATCAATAACTACGAGTTTTTCCAAATACAAAGTTAAATTGACTTTTCTTCGTAAGACATTAACTCACCTCGATAAGCGCGCTTTAAGTAGAGTTGTAAATAATCTAAAATTTAACTAGGACAAATTCTAGAGATTGTAACTAGCACACCTAGATATGGATTGAATATTGGTGCTAAGTCAGGAATTCTCAATTGTAGGATTTCGAGGACTGTACTAGCATCATCCCGGAACCAACATCGAATCCAGTCATAAACAAAGGCAAGTACAATTTGTGTTAGTTTACCAATTATTTAGTAATCGTTTTATTGCAAGTTTAAACCACGATACAACACGAAACTCTCTCTGAGAGCATTGACTGATTAACTGTTGGGTACTGGGGGAGTAGTGTAATGAGTATGGCCACATCCAAAGTAGTATAGTGACTGTATTAGCTTACCCTTCATACACACGGGGATAAGCCATATCGTATCAATAGGATACAACTGTATAAACCAATTCGGTCATATTCATTGTCTATTCATATCACAATATTTTTAACTGCTGGAGAACTATTTATTTCAAATTGTTTAAAAGTGCATAACTCTATTATTATTTCAATTGTTGGATTATCATGAATTGTACTTTGCTCCCTCCTGACTTTAGACCCAATATTTTAGGTGTCACTGATGATTGCTGAGCTATAGCACAATAGCTACTATGACCCAGTACCATATTTCTGCTGTGTTTTCGGAGACCCCTTGGAGGACGCAGATCCCGAGGCTGACGAGACAGCCATTCTAGCTAGTTATCATTTTAATTCGAGTTTCTTTTATTGAAATTTTTGTAGACTTGAATTCAGTATTTCCTTTCAGCACTTTCAATTTCAGATGTATTCCATTTTTTTGATTAATAAAACTTTTAAAGTTCCCGTATATAAATGTTGTGACAAATGTATAGATGTTGTTGTGAATTCCCAATCGAACAGCTTACTGCCGCCGTCTCACAACGGTGCAGGCTGGGCATGATCCGGTTCGACCCAATTATTTTGGGATCGGGTCGTGACATATATATATATATATATATATATATATATATATATATATATATATATATTTTTTATATATATATATATATATATATATAAAAATATATATATATATATATATATATATATATATATATATATATATATATATATATATATATATATATATATATTGTTAATGTCTAGGTTCGACTCTCATACCTATTCTTCTTTCTTGATCTTCTTCCTTTGGTTTTAATTTTTCAATTTCAATTTAAAATGTATTTTCTTTCCTGAATTCTTTTTCAAAACTCAAAAATTTGAGAGAATGTTGCCCTTGTAAAAAGTTTTTTACATACTGATAGTTGATATATTACTTTTGTTGCTAGCTTGGTTATATCTGAGATATCTCATTTTTATATTCTGATATATTATTAGGGGATGGCCTGGTACTTCAGCAGGACAATTATTTATTCATTGTGTACATGATGATGCTTTTGAGCCGAGTTGGAGGGACATTACATTACTCATTATTGCCTTGAGTGTATCCTAGTTGGAAGTTTTATTAGTTTGTTAGCTTATTTCTTCCTTGTCTAGAGAAAGGTGAAGATGATGAGCTGGTTTAATCTCCTAGGCGATCTCTGAGTTCTACTAATAAATTATGGATGTTATATGTTGTGACTCGAGAGAGTGCCTATAAAGATATCATGAATATATCATATTACGGACATTTGAGTTTTTTATGGTCCATATGGTTACTTTAGCTTACTATGAAATTGCTCCTTCAGGTAAGTGCTACAGGAAGCTATTGGGTAGTTGAGATATTTTCAGACTCATTGATTGTGTCATTGGATAATGACACAAAATCATTTCACCTATGCAAAAAGGTTTTTCCAACAACATGCATACAACTCGATACAAGCATGGACACTAGCGTATGTTGTAGCATACATGTGTTCATGTTTTGGTGAAGCATCATGAAACTGGTTTCGTGATGTCGACTAGACATAACCACAAGATAAATTTTATGTGCAGATTTTTAAACATCAGCAAGAGAAAGGCCAAACTCCAGATTTGGAGTCAATATTATATGAAGTAAACAACTGACTGATGATATGTGTGCATATTTCTTGGTCTGGAAAGCTTGGCACAATTTTGCATCATTTTACCTCATCTGAACTTTGTAATTCAGCTCATTTGAAGACAAAATTCTAAGTTATTTGATAATCTGTTGTTTCTAAGCGCAAGTGGGTTGTGTAATATTAACACTGACATGATTAGTCTGGTAAAAGAGAACAATTTTCCACTATAAGGGAAATATAAATGTATTCATGGCTTGCACAGACTTTTCCAATTTTTACCTTGCCTCAAGTTGACTGATATGTTACCAATGTTATTTATCTATGAAATTGCTAAATTGGGGCTCCTTTAGTCTGAGGTGTGAAACTTGGTTTCTTGTTCTCATAATGTTTTATTGGTACAATATAATTCTGGAAGTAATTTTCTGATGGTCTTGTATTATATACCAATGTGCTTTAAGCATTTGAAATCATAGTTTTCGATACAAGAGCTGCTAGTGGTTATTTCCATCAAATAGTAAATAATTTATCTTCAGGTTTTGCGTAACTTGGATCAGGCCAGAACAATGTTGGAAGCTTTGAAAAAGTATTATAATTGTAATGTTGAACCATCTTTTTTATATTAAGTGATGTAAGTCTATTTATATGGTCGTTTACTATACAACAAATATGCCTTATAATTGGAATAAATATTTTTTATATTGAAGCAATGAAACTATATGTTCATTTTATTTCACTTATTTGATTGGTGTCTGCATGTTTAGCTGATCCAACTTGTTTTGACTCAGTTTTCTAGGAAGCTGAAGCTTATTGCAATGCTGCCATCAAGCTTAGTAAAAAGGTCAGGGACTCAGGCTCCTTGTATTTAACCTTCACATTTGTTCTTCAGAAAAGTACACAAATTCATAATATTGTTGCTTAGGGAAGTTCTCCTTATGATACTTTTAGACTGGAAATCATGATTTCGAATTGCAATTATATTAGGGACATGCTACTGTCTTTTGGTTTGTTATGATTGTGGGTTCTATTCACAGCGATTTGAATTAATTGACCATCTGCAAATTTTCCCAAAATTTCCTCTTTTTGTTCTTCTTCTTCTTCTTCTTCTTCCTTTTTGTTTTTATTTTCCCAGATTTCCCCCTTTTATTTAGGGCTTTTCCCTTTTTTTTAAGACCGATCATATCGATTACTTATTTTATCTTACTATGTGTTTTACAGGACCACCAGAGACCGGCGCTTGCATAGATAAAGGATTTTTTAGCTTGATTAGACTCCAGTTTTACAAGGTTTGATTTCTTCTTTTCCCCTAATTTTCCATAATAAAATTGAATTTAAATTAATTTGATATATGAGTACTTGGATTAATTTGATTTTAATTGATATTAGTCTGAATTCAAATTTAATGTGTTAATCTTAGCATAGACCATGCAATTTTTAGTAGGAAATTTGGGATGTCGAAGCAATTATACACCAAATTTGGGATGCCGAGGCTATTCATGAAATTACATAAATTAAAATATAGATGTTCCATCTACTTCACCTAATCATGTGAAAACATCAACTTAAGAACTATTCTATTTTTTGTTAGACATAAGATTAAGAATTATACTTTGTATTTATGCTTCTGTAATTATTTTTGCAGTAAATAACAATGCATATGAGTCTTAAAATGTTACTGATAGATATGATACCAACTAATATATGGGTTCTTTTGCTTCCCTCAAATACAAAATGTTACTGATAGATATGATACCAACTAAAAGAACAATTTCTACCATCTCGACCATAAAGAATTTTGCAACTAGTGAACAACACAAGGCTAAAGCTTCTACCAAATACGCGCAACAATGTTCTATATGACTATAGATATTCATTATTTCTCAATATGAAAGGATTATTCTGAAATTTAAATTTGTTAACAGTTATAAGGAAGTCTAAATTGACATTTTTTAATATGTGAGGTTTCAGTTCCTTTTTTTTCGTTTTTTTATGAGTAGACTCATACATACATTGCACTTATATTAGGTTACTTTTTCTTTTCCCAAGTTTATGTAATAAAGGATTGGTATGCGTTTATTATGATGCTTTTATATTTTTCCCTTCTCATCCTCTACTTGAATGAGAGGCTTTTATGTTGTTGTGGAACTTCAAATTAGAGTATGAACTACATATTTTGTTCCTTCTATTTTCCTCTTTGTAACTGAAACTTATCGACTTCTTAGAATCTAATGTGGTTTCTTTAACTTGAATTGCAGTCACTCATATATGGCAGACCAGGTTGTCTTGACAGGATGGAAGATGAAATTGTTAACATAGCTGTCAGCATTGTGAATGAACAAAGCCCTTATACCAGGAATACAAAATTGTGAGTAAAAAAAATTTGCCCATTGCTTGCTATGCTCTACTTTTCACTCTTTATTATTGTATTATATCATTCTTTAATGAAGACATGCTGACATGTAGTCTACTCTTGATGCACAGCTAGGCAATGATTGTTTCTTGAATCCTGAGAAATCTTTACCATCTTCACTTGATAGACAAGAGAACTCCAGTGACAAGTTTAATGATCTACAGAAAAATGTTCGCTACTTTATGAGAATGGAAGGTAAAATTTTAAAATCTATTGGTGCATAATATTTGATAGGCTCGTGATCATAAAATAATTAAGATAATTAACGATGGAAGGATTGGCAATAACTTGCATTCCCGTTTTACCTTTTCCATTTATTGCATCATGGCCCCAAATACTTTTGCCATGAATAATCTTTCTGAAACTCAAATTTGTGTCTTGTAAGCGAACTCGTGGACATGCTTATCTATATGTCATACAGGCCCATTTATATAGCACATTTTTCTTTGAATAATCTACATAGTAGTTTTTTGCCTATGAATTAGGTAATATGGGTTTCTTTTAGCCATTTATATAGGCTACTGTTAACACAATTAGCTAAGAAAGAGAATCACTCCGCAGGGTTTCCTTTGTTATTGTATCACTACACAGGGTTTCCTTTGTTATCTCAAGTTTGTCATCCAAGCAAGATAATACCATAGCTGATGAATTGGTGGTTGATCTGTTGAAGTATTTGAACAATATCCTCTTTGGTACTGGTGATCATTCTTGTTGTTCCAATTTTTTATTATTTTTGGGTAAATGCAGGTATGTAGGCAACATCCATCTCCAAGTCACATTTGCTCTTCTTCTTGAGGTCTCCTAAAGTTGTGGTGCTATTGAAGGGTGTAAGCTCATTAAGAAAGATAAGGTTAGTCTCTCGTCTACACTTTCTTTTTTAGTGTATATTTTCCTATAACTGTGTTTTCTCTCTTGGGTATACTTGTCTAGAATAACATCTGGTCATATAGCTATTTGATATTTGCAATCTAATTTTGACATGTCCACATCAATATGTTTTGCTAGATTCTCAATATACAATCTTGTATTATTTTTTTTCCAGTATGTAATCATCTTATGGGAGACATATGTACCTTATTTTATTAGTCTAGTACCTGAATCTTGGTGCTCAAATGCTTGAACTGATGTAATACGCCTTTTCATATAAGGATTGCAGTCGGCTTTGCAGTTTTGAGTGTTGCCATGAGTCAGTGCCATGAGTCAGTGTTCATCATGAAACTATTTTGGAAATTTGAGTTTTTTTTCTTCTGTTACTTGATTTTTTTTCTTCTGTTATAACATCACTTTGAATTATAACTTTTAATGAGCGAAAATTATAACGTCACTTTGAATTATGACTAGTTTTCTTACTTTTTTTTGCAGGTCCATCAAATGAGTGTAGCTGATTTTACAAAAGGTGGGAGATGCCACTTAATGGAAAATTATTTTGGGTTCTTTTTGGTAGATAATGCTTAATGATGTGAAAAGTTTTAGACTTTATTTTGTAAATGATGGAGATGAACACTTAATGATTTCTCCAATTTTGTGTTCATTTTGTGAATCATGGGAGGACATCTAAATGATGTAAGACGCTTTGTGTTCATTTTGTAAACAATGTGATAGCATGTAATGATGTTGTATGAAAACTTTTTTTTGCTAATGCCTTCCATAGAATACAATATGCATTTGAGCTTAAATAGTTATATATGGTTTTTGTTATATATGTATGAGAACTGGAACAACTGTTGTAATTTTTTATTTTCAGTGTATGTTTTGTAAGCACAGCAGGAATCAATAATTCCATAAGAACTGGAACAACTGTTATAATTTTTTGAGTGTATGTTTTGTATGCACATCAAGGAATCAATAATTCCATAAGAACTAGAACTGCTATAATTTTTTGGGACGGATCTGTTGTACTGTACTAAAAGTGAACTAGATTCTTTTGGGACATTTGCCTAAATTATTAGGACGGACACTATCCGTTACAAATACCTATTTTATCAGTCCCTTAACAGTATTTAGGACGGCAAAATTCGTCCCTTAAGCTTTTGCCACACCACCCTAATAGCACCGTTTGAATCCGTCCCAACTGTCGTCCCAAATAATATTTAGGACGGTAAAAGCACTTTTTAGAATGATTTTTTGTTGTCCTAAAAGGTCACTTTTTTGTAGTGTAACGAACATATTTTGTCACCACATTGGATCAAGAACAGGGTCAGAGGGATCAAAAACCGCTATTCGTATAGAGCCAACGAACCTGTCCAACCATAAACTAAAGTTGTATGCATTATATGGACAGAAAGCAATCGCTCGGATCATTCAATACGACAATATGAACAAGATACCAAGGCAAACCCATGGAAATACCCCTTTAGCAAAAAAGAAAATATACTATGTAACTTTATCACATTGAAACTTATACTATATGTACATAACCTTTTTCAGTGGATTATGTATAAGAAAGGGTTATGAAAATATATTTGAATGCAAATATTTCTTTAATATAAATATATAAACAAAAGCTAAACCGGGTACTAAACTTGTTTATCCAACAAAATTATTCTAATTAGGCAAAAAATTGTGGTCTCCAGCTCAAAAATATTGGCTAACGAGCTTAGGCTCACAAAATAGGTTCGTCAACACCTGCGTGCGCGCGCGCGTGTATATATATATATATATATATATATATATATATATATATATATATATATATATATATATATATTGGAATCAGGTATATTGTTTCTGGAATCGCTTTTATTGGAATTCAAACTCCTGACCACTTGGACCACATGCATCTCTCCTAACCACTAGGCTAGAGGTCAACTGCAATATATATATATATAGCAATTGGACCACATGTATAATTATCATGATAATTATTTAAAACTTTCTCTCCATGCTAATTGCCATGTGGCATTAGCTAATGCCACATGTCCTAGGTAAATGACACCTAGTTTTATGTAATGCCACCTAGCCATAATGAGGTGGCATATTCATTTATGCAATTTGTATAATTTGTCTAAGGGGTTATAGGAAAAGTTTTTTATTATTATTAATTTTTTTTAATATTTTTTTCTTTTAAAGGGAAAGTTTTAAATAATTATGCTTGTATACAAATGGAGAAATGGTCTCAAAAATCATAAAAATACAATAATATCTATTGAAAATCATTCTTGATTAAAAATAGTTATTTAGAGAATATGAAAATATTTTATTATAAAAATGGCTATGACACACCACCTTCCGGACACACGGTGACACTAAATCAGCATCCTCCAAACCGCCCAAGATCTTGCCTCCGAGAACATCTGCTACCACCATGGGGATAGAAGCAGGAATCGACATTGCAGACGATGGAGTCTACAATGAATGAACCACCATTGTGGGCCGGATATGGGGCCGAGGAGGGTCCCAAGTTCCCTACAAGTAAAGAGGTCGGCACAGAATCCGCAGCGGGGGCTTCCGCAACGAAGACACTCTGGTGTGCCTGCCCAACCTCCTCCAAGCAAGCTTGAACATGAGCAAGACCCTCCACACGGTGGGAACCCACCGACTTGGACGCAATACAATTGGAAGATGTTGCCCCTTCCGTGCTCGCTATAATCAAGGGATGCCTTCCGAAGCAGAAGCATCCTCTAAAGAAGATAAAACCACATCGGGCGGCTCCATGGCTCCTTTCCCTTTAGAGGACCCCCCCTTCAGCCACTTTATTGATCTTACAGTTAACTGAAGAGTGGCCTAGCTGAAAGCAGCAATGGCAATAGGTTGGGACTTGTTCGTACTCCACAACCTGACAATAGTTACATCCTCTGGGTAGATTGATGCAAATGTGGTCTACCAGAGGTTTACTAACGTCCAACTCCACTAGAACTCTAGCACGACTCGGGCGAATCAAGGACTCGATGGCCGAATCCAACTTGAGAGGTGAGCCTAAGCAAGCAGCAATCACAAAGACGACGACCTTCGCGAATAGGTGGCTAGGAAGACCGGAAAGGAGACCCACACCGAGGCAATAGGGGGATCTTGGTACGGCGAGAAATTCGACGACCATTTGAAAACCCGCAATGGAGCTTTAGCTACAAACCAGAGGCCCTTCGATCGAAGTCGAAGGAAATTGACTTCGAGATGGGGGCGAATCAGCAAGTGTGCAGAGTCGATCAGCCCAATCGACACATGATCTTCAAACTTGAACGCAAAAAACGCACGTCGAATGATGTCCATCCGGGGTCTCGAATGCAACAGCTTGCCGACAAGGGCGAAACGAAGGGGGCTGGAGAAGATGGCTTCATCCTCCTCGTCGAAGGAGATCACGGGAATGCCCTGAACGAGAGAGTGATTCCTGGGGCGGAGAACAGGCTCAGTCGAGGCTGAGACTCCAGACGACGGCAGCAAACCAACCAACCTACCTGAAGAGGACGAAGAGGAGGGGAGGCCCCTGGATGAGGCTACGAGCGGATCAGCCAAGAGCTCCTGAGAAACTCCATGAGTCATTGCCGCAAAAGAGAGGGCCGATGAGATCATATAACGCCCCAGAACCAGAATACTGGAGAGCGGGGGCGTACATAGCCAGCTACGTATATTAAAGTGCAACCCACCTCGCTATACGGTCAGGGCTGTCTAGATACATGAGGGTTTAACTACAAGCCAACAGTCTCCTATGGTCGTGAACAAGCCTATTGTCTCAATATCAAGCAAGCAATAATAGTTACAAGATGTCAGAGCACCAAATATATAATAGTAAGGCGTCCCATACATTACATATTGGATGATCATGAAGCTAGTCGTACAAAATGTCAAGACTAGCAAGTGTTCAGTCATACATGATCAACCCTAGGATCTGTCAATCATCTTACAGCCCGTAGGCAGAAGTAAGTAAAGGTGCAATACGAGCTAACACGTGCTCGCCGGCTAAACGCCTCAAAAGAATAATTTTTACAATAAAGTGGAAGGACTAAAAGAAACCCACTCGTTGCCAGGGTTATGCCTGGTGGTCACCATCTGGCTGGAAGACAGGTGGATCCTCTGGTGCTGCTCCGATATCTGGCCACACAAAACCAGCTGGGTCAGACCCTAGAAAGAGCAAGTGCCACAAAGGAGGCTTTACTTAGAAAATAAAACCAGCATATCATAATAGAATATTAAAGATAATAAATAAAGAACTGATAATAATAGAGATAACAACAGTAAACTGAGTACGAAGAAACCATTCAAGTAGCCAGGTTACAACCCTTAAACCAAACAAGGACCGGAGTTGTAACCCTTCACCTGAATAGAAACCCGTCTCAAATACTATTGGTACATGGAAGACAATAAACGAAGAGAGAACACAGAACTGCTCCGGGAGCCAGGTTATAACCCTTAAACCAAACAAGGACCATGGTTGTAACCCTACACCTGAACAGAACTGGACCCCTGATCTTTATTGCTAAGGCCAGTATAAATAATCATGGTATTGAGGTAAGGTAAAACATGACGAACATGGCATGGGGTTGCAATAAGACAATAAATGAAGAGAGGATACAGAACTGCTCCGGGAGCCAGGTTACAACCCTTAAACCAAATAAGGACCGGGTTGTAACCCTTCGCCTGAACAGAACTGGACCCCCGATCTTTATTGTTAAGGCAAGCATCAATAATCATGTCATGTCACAATCTTGCACATGATCAGGATAAGACTAAGCTGGAGTAAACTACATCCAATCAATCACGGCCAATCAAGAGTATGGCTTGATACTTTTAACAAACTAGGGTTATCACAGGCCTAGTTACTAGCAAGATGCAATGAGATTATCCCAACAGCCACAATCCCTGCAGACCATCCGGTTATCCAGATCGAATGTCTGTTTATGAAGAATGCAACACGTGACTGTGTGCTGAAAATGTGCCCTACTCGTCGGTAGGCTACAAGTCCACTTAATGCGCCCAGATAACGGGATTGCCTGTAGCTGAAAATCTCTTCTTGTCTACTGAATTATTCTAGTTTATTAGCCTTAGTCAATTACTATAGGTATCCCTGACCGTGGTACTCAGGAATCCCTATCCTAGACATGATGCAAGACAGTACTAGTTTATTTGTACAAATGCAATTGCCCACGGTGTCCAGGTCATACATACTTGTCATGACATGCTAACTGTCGCAACAACATATCAAGGTTATCATGTAGGTTACTTATCAAGAGTGCGCCACGACGGGCCACTATCATGTTCTATCCCTACATTATCACGTCGTGTTCCAAAATATAATCCTGCCATGAGGGTTGCCGCAAAAGACTGGTCGTATGAGGGTTGCCGTAAAAAGCTGGCCGCATGAGTTGTCGCAAAAGCTGGCCACAGGAGTTGCCGCATAAAGCTGGCCGCATGAGTTGTCGCATAAAGCTGGCCGCATGAGTTGCCGCAAAAGCTGGCCGCATGAGTTGCCGCATAAAGCTGGTCGCATGAGTTGCCGCAAAAAGCTGACCGCATGAGTTGCCGCATAAAGCTGGCCGCATGAGTTGCCGCATAAAACTGGCCGTATGAGTTGCCGTAAAAGCTGGCCGCATGAGTTGCCGTATAAAGTTGGCCGCATGAGTTGCCGCAAAAGATGGCCACATGAGTTGCTGCATAAAGCTGGCCGCATGAGTTGCCGCAAAAGCTGTTCTCCTTCTCCAAAGATCCGAGAAGGAGAACCATGGAAACCATGGCTTCAAGGCTCCATTAATCCTTCATTTAAAGTCAAAATCAGGACTTCCATAGGTCAAAATGGGGTAGAACGAAATTATCTACAACATGAAACCATCAAAACTTGGAAATAACAATATTAAGTAGATCAAAACCCAAGAAATCCGAAAATACTATAAACTTAGATCTACACAAATTGTGCCATGGAATTTAGAAATGCTAAGTACTAAAGTGTGTTAGAATTTCGAGAGGAAGAGAATGGAACAATAAAAACGAAGTTCCTCCATGAAGCAAGCTACACTTGCCTAAGCTCTCTCTCTCTCCCTCTCTCTCTCTCTCTCTCCTGGTGGTCAAAGAAGTAATGGTAGAGAAGAAGAAGTAAATGAAGAGAGAGAATGAGGGAATGGGTTAATAAAGGATGATGGTGGTGGTAGGTAAGGGTTCATCCCTTATATCATGATGAACCAAGATAACCCAAGCCTAGCCGAACCAACCCAAAATAGACCAAGCCATGTAATGCCAAGATAAGCCAAGCAAGGAATCATGCAATACAAGATAAAATACGTACACGTATTTCAAAATACGTAATATGAACTATAGGCATTACAACTCTACCCACCTTAAAAGAATTCCGTCTTAGAAATTTAACTAAGAGGCTAGAGGGACAAGAACAAGCTATACTATTCACAGGTAAGCTATACTAATCAAACAATCAAGTAATTATTCATGCAAGCAAGAAATTTAAAGCATAAGGTATAAGAAAGACATTATACCTCATGAGTCAAACAGGTGTGGATATCGCGATCGGATATCATCCTCACGCTCCCCTGTTGACTCACCCAAAGAGTGATGACCCCAAGCAACGTGGACTAGCTTAATAGTCTTGTTCTTGAGTGCCTTCTCTCTTCAGTCTAATATGAATACGGGCCTTTCCTCATATGAAAGGTTGGTACCAACAACCAATTCCGAATGATCAAGGATATGGCTCGGATCCGGGATATACCATCGCAATTGGGATACATGGAATACGTCATGTACCTCACGCAACGACGGTGGAAGAGCGAGACGATAGGACACATCACCTACTCGCTCGAGAATGTCGAACGGTCCTATATACCTAGGACTAAGCTTTTTCCGTACGCCGAAAAGAATGACGCCACGATTAGGCAAAATCCTCAGGAATACGTGGTCGCCGATAGAGAACTCAAGAGGATGCCGATGAGAATCGGCCCAATGACGCTGACGATCTTGTGCAACTCGAAGATGATCTCGGACTCTTCTTACCACCTCAACTGTCTGAGCAATCATTTCTGGATCGAGCATCTGCCTCTTCCCAACATCATCCCAAGCTAGCGGAGATCTGCACTTCCTGCCATACAGTGCCTCGAACGGTGCCATCTGGATACTAGCTTGGAAACTATTTTTGTACGAGAACTCCACCAGGTGCAGGTGATCTTCCCACGAACTACCGAAGTCGAGTGTACATGACCGCAACATATCTTTAAGAGACTGGATCGTGTGTTCCGACTGGCCATCTGTCTGCGGGTGATAAGCTGAGCTGAACTAGAGGTGAGTTCCCAAACTCTCTTGCAAGCTGCGCCAAAAGTGCAACGTAAACCTTGAATCTCGGTCCCAGGTGATACTGACTGGTACTCCATGCATCCTGACTACCTGCCTGAGGTACATCTCTGTCAGCTGAGCCGTCGACTGACCAACTCTGAACGGAAGAAAGTGGGCCACCTTCGTGAGCCGGTCAACGATAACCCAAATAGCATCTCGACCAGCTGGGGATCTAGGTAATCCTGTCACGAAATCCATGGTTACATGCTCCCACTTCCATTCTAGAATTGGCAAGGGCTGAAGAAGTCCAGCTGGCCTCTGATGTTCAGCTTTAACTTGTTGGCAAACCAAATATCGAGAGACAAACCGGGCTATCTCCCTCTTCATGCCATTCCACCAAAAGTGCTGACGGATATCACGGTACATCTTCATACCGTCTGGATGGATGGAATATTGAGAACTGTGAGCTTCTGCCATGATCTCCTGTCTGATATTTCTACTGGGTACACAAAAATGTCTCTCATGCCTAAGTGTACCGTCTTCATGGATACATAACTCTGGTCTTCGTCCTGCCTCACACTCTGCTCTGAGTCGCTGAAGCTTGGAATCTACTGACTGCACCATCCGGATCCTCTCGACTATAGTGGACTGAACTTGCATGCTGGCCATCAGTGCCATACTGGAAGGGAGGACAACTTCTATACCCATCTTCTGAAGATCGGCTAACAGCTCTGGTTGCGCTGTTAGAAAATAAACTCCGGCTCTCCTTCTCAATGCATCCGCAACAACGTTGGCCTTTCCAGGATGATACTGCAGGTTGACATCATAATCCGCAAGTAGCTCCAGCCACCTCCTCTGAAGCATGTTAAGATCCTTCTGGATGAAAACATACTTCAGGCTCTTGCGGTCGGTGAAGATCTCCACCCTATCTCCGTACAAGTAGCGTCTCCACAACTTAAGTGCAAACACTACTGCTGCCAGCTCCAAGTCATGGGTTGGGTAATTCCTCTCATGATCACGAAGTTGTCGTGACGCATATACTATTACCTTCCCATGCTGCATCAAAACACACCCTAGACCTCTGCCTGAAGCATCGCAATATACTGAGAATCCTCCGGTTCCATCTGAAAGTGTGAGAATGGGAGCCGTCATCAAGCCTCGCTTCAACTTCTCAAAAGAATCCTGGCACTCTGCTGTCCAAGCAAACTGCATATCCTTGCGGGTCAACTGGGTTAATGGCGCTGAGATCCAAGCAAAGTCTGAAACAAATCGTCGATAGTAACCGGCCAATCCAAGAAAACTACGGACTTCTGCAACTGTGCTGGGCAATGGCCACGACTCAATAGCCACAATCTTCTGGGGATCCACTTAGTAAATGCGATCGAACCAGAACTCGCATTTACTAAACTTGGCATACAACTGGTGCTCTCTGAGAATCTAGAGGACAACTCGGAGATGCTGCTCATGCTCCGCTTCACTCTTACTGTAGACCAGGATGTCGTCTAGGAACACAATCATGAACTGATCCAAATAAGACATGAAGCTGCGATTCATGAGGTCAACCCCTTGACCAAATTTCTCCTATTTCTTAAAATTTACACATCTCTTTATTGTCTCACATATATATTTGTCATGGTTATATTTTTTTTTTACTTAAAGTATACATAGATGGTTCAAATGGGAAGGGAAAGAAAGGGGCTCTTTGCAAATATTGTTTCCTCAGGGACCATTATGCAACAACTTTTTAAGGGCTTAAGTGCAACTTGGTGCTTTTCAGCTAACCACTAGAGAGAAGGAGGGGGTAATTGGAAGTTTCACATTCCAAGCTTCAAACGGCTAACAGGGAGGGAGCCTGCCCAAATTCAAATTTTCTAAGAAGGGCCGACCCTCAAATCTTAGTAACAGATCTTCCCTCCTATGAGATGATTCTCAATCTCCAACAGAAAAGTTCGAATTGTTTAAAGACAAACTTCCCTATCCGAATTTCTCCTGAACATTATCTTGGCCGACTCTGCAAAGGGAACTACTTATTTAAATTCAAATCCAAGATCGAGTTGGATTTCCTTAAATCTCCAGAGCAGACGTCTATTATCCATGATTAGTATATATACATGCGGAGAGAGAACGACCGAATCTCCTCCCCCAAACCCTAAAGGCTCGATCATCTCTGTGCAAGAGGCAGGACATCTCCCCAAATCAACTGTTTCCTGGAATCAAGAAAGCAACCGCAGGTAACCCCTCTTCATAATTACGCCATTTGATTTCCTTAAATCTCATAGTTTGTTCTTAATTCATAAGGAGTGTAGGTATTTGATTAAACTCCTGTTAGGAACCAGTAGGATGAAACTCTTAGTTTGTACATTGGGTACCTATACCTTACTGGTGTATCGGATGGGTGTCACATAATATATGTACCATAACTAGAGTATACCAACCAGGGGTACCACCATACACGTGTGAGAGGATGAATGCTTGACAGTAAATATAGGACTTGGGTTGTTTTTTTTGAACTCGAGCAGGGAGGATGTAATTCATCTAGGTAAGTGCAGGGACGAGAGTAACTTGCCTATAGGTGGACTGCAAATCTGTAAGACATAGAGGGGCACTATCGTGATGTGACATTGGGTCATGCTTTTAGTTGATTCTGAAAACTCGTATCAGTTGTTAGTTGCTATGAACTACCAGTTTACTCATGGACACATTGCATATCATATATTAGTGACCATATAGAGTCCAGGTTCATGATACTTGGTATCGTTTTCGACCCTGGGTACCAGTTGATGTCAGGTTGACTGAATACTGATAATAGTTTGATCACCATGTAACAGACCATACCCATTATAGCAGAGCCTCCTCCTTGGTGGAAATCTCTTTGTTGCAATAAGTATCAGTAGAAACCATTGGTACTAACCAAACGAGATAGGGATAATGAAAGAGATAGATAAGTGCACAGTAGCAGGAAAGAAGGCTATACATATATATATATATATATATATATATATATATATATATATATATATATATATATATATATATATATATATATATATATATATATAAATATATTTATTTATGTATAAGTCATATATACAAGTCTAGGTTGAGATGGAAAAGGGAGTTATCACCAAAGGCAACAGCATGTACCTGCATTCAATAGTAACAGTCCCTTCTTTCATATGTGCAGTCTCATATATCGTAATTATACTTGACCGATGATTCATTCATCCTTTGATGAATGGGGAACACCTATGTTCTCCCAGTTCAGGGAGTCAAACCACCAGTTTAGTGTATGGAAGAGCTTCCAAAATTGCAGGGGGTGGGTTTGTTTGAGAAGAGGTGTTGTGCTTCAAATTGACTGAACTGCCAAGTACAGTTCGAATATCAATATGGAAGCTTATTTATAGGTCTCCTAGTGGTAGGCTAGTATTTTGGTTTAAGGGTTGAACATGTGTTACTCGTATGATAGGTATTAGGAATACAAGAACCATCTCTTCTACTAGACTTGAAAGAAGAGTTGAATGTTGGAATGATCTCACAATAGCTAGGATAGCACTCATGAGATGGTGTTAACAGACCCTAAACTTGGATTTCTAGCCAACAAAGTGACAGGGACCTATGTAACCGAATTTAAGTAGGCTAGCAGGTTGTTAATCAAAGTGAGTTTCCAAGGTTCAGTCCCATTCTTGACCTGGGCATCACTAATTGTCCTCAGGACATTAGATCATAGCTGAATTACAGGTCACTATTAGGATAGTATGCCTGGTAGGCTATGTCTAGTAGGATTAAACAATAAGTCTTCTTGGAGTAAAGTGTTACCAGGTTTGCAAATGTTACCAGGCAGGGTACATGACCCTGAAGCACTGAGATGTCTCTCATTTTTTTCAATTAGAGTATTGTAGCCATTTTTCCAGATAGCCTAGTATGGCAGCATGAACAAGGGCCTTATTCTTCAGTTATCTAGTATACCCATATACATATGTGTTTCAAACTGGTAGGAGGAATGTAATGTTTTCAATAACAGCTTCAGAAGAAGACTGCCTGCTATAAAAACTCGAACCAGTGAATACCTTTCCTGCATTATCTGCACACAGGAGTGCCAACTGTGGTGGAAATACAAGACAAGCATTTGTCATGGGTCTGATTTCATGTTGTACTTTGACACATTATATATAAGATATATTTACAGTTCCATTTGAGTTTGTGTTGACCTTTAAAGGTACTTAATGGGAAGTTTCGACCAGGGTTCAGCCTCAAGATGGGGAGTACAGTCCAGGATAGAGCGAAGGGTATCAGGAAAACAAGTCAGTAGCAGAATTGGTGATTTATATATGATTCCTGGTAACTGTCCTGAACTAGAATGTTCAGTCCCTATGGTGACCAAATAGGATGCAAGGTTATTTGTATATGATTATGATTCTTGTTAGTTGGGTATACCGGATAGGGACAGGGACAGTAGTGTCAAGCTCCAAGGAAGGAGTGATGATACTGGCTAGGTATTTTAATAACATGTTATATAAACACTTAGACCTATATCGGCAAGAGTTCTATAGCCATAGATATATGTATAGCAGCAGGGTTCTCGACTGGGTAAAGCTTTGGGAGGAAGTATAGATATAGGCAAGGTTGTATGCCCAATAGGAATTAAAATTCAGGAATATAAGGTAAGTGTAGAATTAGCAATAGGTATAGATGCACAATGTGGTTGGCTTAAGAAGGCCTAGGAACCCGACCAAATTAATAGATAAACATGTTATTACCCTTAGATTATGTATTGACAATTATAAAATTATATAACAGGTTATTTGGACTCGATACGGACTCTTGACCCATATCCGCAGCTCAGGACAACAGGCAAGTATACCTTGCCTTTCTACACAGCTTTATTTACATGCACTGTCTTTTTATTATTATCCAGTTTTTTTCATATTGTTCCCATGTATCTTTTATATTCTGTTTATATACTTGTATCATTGCTATATAGACCATGTTCACAGTTAGCTTTGTATCCTATTGGATGTATTCATTTGAGCCTCGATCGAGTCGTGTCGTGAGTCATAAACTGAACTGCTTTTTCCTCCGTGTCTTAAAATCTTGAAGCTAACCTGCGAGTCTACATTAGGGACGAGGGTTAGTAGTTATCTGTGTCTACGCTAACCTGCGAGTCCACATTAGGGACGAGGGTTAGTAGTTATTGGTCTACGCCTGCGAGCTCACACTAGGAGCGAGGGTGATGCTAACCTGCGAGTCCACACTAGGGATGAGGGTTAGTAGTATATGTTTCATACCTGCGAGCTCACACTAGGAGCGAGGGTGATGCTAACCTGCGAGTCCACACTAGGGACGAGGGTTAGTAGTATATGGTTCACACCTGCTAGTCCACACTAGGGACGAGGGTGATGCTAGCCTACGAGTCCACACTAGGGACGAGGGCTAGTAGTTGTTCAAACCTGCGAGTCCACACTAGGGATGAGGGTTTGAGTATTCGATTTGGTCATCCGTTGACATCTTGACATGAGTTCTCTCGTTCTCGTTCAGCAGTTCATTTATGTGTAGACAGTGTACAGATGCGTGTTTATTCATTGCTCAGTTTTACTTATTTATTCTGTATTTTCTCCATGCATAATAAACTGTTAGAAAGGCTCATTTTTATGTATCTTGCTAGTCCTATGAGGACCTGATGATATCTTCAGGTTAGCCGAGTTTGAGTCAGGAGCAGACAAGTGGATTTGAGTTAGCTTCAGATCACGGTGCTTTGCAGTTGAGGTTACTTGGTTAGCAGGTTGTACTCAGCTGGTTCATTTCTTGTATTTCTCTATTTTTTCGTCTATTAGTAGTAGATTTGTGTCCACCGGACGTGACATTGAATCTTGGATATATTCAGTTATATTATTCAGTTTTCATTGGTATTTCATTGATCTTGATTGATTCGATTATTCTGTGGATGAGATATAGTTTACCATGTGATTCTAGATTGTCGTAACTTGTATTTAGACAGCGTACTACCGCCGATACTGTAGCGGAGGCTGGGCTTGGACACGCTTCGTATCCGAAAAGCGGGTGCGGGTCGTGACAAGTTTTTTTGGTGGCCCATGCAGGTCGACGTTAATCACTTCGGTTACGTCACTGTGCCATCGTGAGCCTGCGAATAAGATTAGACACTTAGGATCTCATCCACATGTCTTGACTCATTATTGGCCTCTATCCTTGATTTCATTGAATCCTTGATTTGCATCCTGCTTGAAATTCTCTTCAACGGCTAAAGTGTTTTCTTTGGACTCTCAAGACAAGAACAAGTTGCACTGAACACTCCACCGACCGCAGAAGGAGTACGAGCCTTTGCCATGATCACGGAAGGTGCGACGACACCACACGGAGCGAATGGCGGAAATTTTCAGTAGATTATAGTAGTAGCATTATTGAGGAGTATTATGTTTGATTTTGACTTGCAAGGATTCACAATAATTCTATGGCAAACTGTTAAATTATTCTTTCTAGTAGACCGGCTCCTTAAATTTCGAGGACGAAATTTGTTTAAGGGGGATAGAGTTGTCAACCCCTTGACCAAATTTCTCCTATTTCTTAAATTTTACACATCTCTTTATTGTCTCACATATATATTTGTCATGGTTATATTTTTTTTTACTTAAAGTATACATAGAGGGT
The DNA here is from genome assembly GCA_029216955.1 of Iris pallida. NCBI lineage: Eukaryota > Viridiplantae > Streptophyta > Magnoliopsida > Asparagales > Iridaceae > Iris > Iris pallida. Next base: position 4,373,702 of record JANAVB010037018.1, on the reverse strand, counting down.
TCAAATGGGAAGGGAAAGAAAGGGGCTCTTTGCAAATATTGTTTCCTCAGGGACCATTATGCAACAACTTTTTAAGGGCTTAAGTGCAACTTGGTGCTTTTCAGCTAACCACTAGAGAGGAGGAGGGGGTAATTGGAAGTTTCACATTCCAAGCTTCAAACGGCTAACAGGGAGGGAGCCTGCCCAAATTCAAATTTTCTAAGAAGGGCCGACCCTCAAATCTTAGTAACAGATCTTCCCTCCTATGAGATGATTCTCAATCTCCAACAGAAAAGTTCGAATTGTTTAAAGACAAACTTTCCTATCCGAATTTCTCCAGAACATTATCTTGGCCGACTCTGCAAAGGGAACTACTTATTTAAATTCAAATCCAAGATCGAGTTGGATTTCCTTAAATCTCCAGAGCAGACGTCTATTATCCATGATTAGTATATATACATGCGGAGAGAGAACGACCGAATCTCCTCCCCCAAACCCTAAAGGCTCGATCATCTTTCTGTGCAAGAGGCAGGACATCTCCCCAAATCAACTATTTCCTGAAATCAAGAAAGCAACCGCAGGTAACCCCTCTTCATAATTACGAAATTTGATTTCCTTAAATCTCATAGTTTGTTCTTAATTCATAAGGAGTGTAGGTACTTGATTAAACTCCTGTTAGGAACCAGTAGGATGAAACTCTTAGTTTGTACATTGGGTACCTATACCTTACTGGTGTATCGGATGGGTGTCACATAATGTATGTACCATAACTAGAGTATACCAACCAGGGGTACCACCATACACGTGTGAGAGGATGAATGCTTGACAGTAAATATAGGACTTGGGTTGTTTTTCCTGAACTCGAGCAGGGAGGATGTAATTCATCTAGGTAAGTGCAGGGACGAGAGTAACTTGCCTATAGGTGGACTGCAAATCCGTGAGACATAGAGGGGCACTATCGTGATGTGACATTGGGTCATAGTTTTAGTTGATTCTGAAAAATCGTATCAGTTGTTAGTTGCTATGAACTACCAGTTTACTCATGGACACATTGCATATAATATATTAGTGACCATATAGAGTCCAGGTTCATGATACTTGGTATCGTTTTCGACCCTGGGTACCAGTTGATGTCAGGTTGACTGAATACTGATAACAGTTTGATCACCATGTAACAGACCATACCCATTATAGCAGAGCCTCCTCCTTGGTGGAAATCTCTTTGTTGCAATAAGTATCAGTAGAAACCATTGGTACTAACCAAACGAGATAGGGATAATGAAAGAGATAGATAAGTGCACAGTAGCAGGGAAAAAGGCTATATATATATATATATATATATATATATATATATATATTTTTTTTGGTTGAGATGGGAAAGGGAGTTATCACCAAAGGCAACAGCATGTACCTACATTCAATAGTAACAGTCCCTTCTTTCATATGTGCAGTCTTATATATCGTAATTATACTTGACCGATGATTCATTCATCCTTTGATCAATGGGGAACACCTATGTTCTTCCAGTTCAGGGAGTCAAACTACCAGTTTAGAGTGTATGGAAGAGCTTCCAAAATTGCAGGGGTGGGTTGTTTGAGAAGAGGTGTTGTGCTTCAAATTGACTGAACTGCCAAGTGCAGTTCGAATATCAATATGGAAGCTTATTTACAGGTCTCCTAGTGGTAGGCTAGTATTTTGGTTTAAGGGTTGAACATGTGTTACTCGTATGATAGGTATTAGGAATACAAGAACCATCTCTTCTACTAGAATTGAAAGAAGAGTTGAATGTAGGAATGATCTCACAATAGCTAGGATACACTCATGAGATGGTGTTAACAGACCCTAAACTAGGATTTCCAACCAACAAAGTGACAGGGACCTATGTAACCGAATTTAAGTAGGCTAGCAGGTTGTTAATCAAAGTGAGTTACCAAGGTTCAGTTCCATTCTTGACCTGGGCATCACGAATTATCCTCAGGACGTTAGATCATAGCTGAGTTACAGGTCAGTACTAGGACAGTATGCCTGGTAGGCTATGTCTAGTAGGATTAAACAATAAGTCTTCTTGGAGTAAAGTGTTACCAGGTTTGCAAAGGTTACCAGGCAGGGTACATGACCCTGAAGCACTGAGATGTCTCTCATTTTTTTCAATTAGAGTATTGTAGCCATTTTTCCAGGTAGCCTAGTATGGCAGCATGAACAAGGGCCTTATTCTTCAGTTATCTAGTATACCCATATACATATGTGTTTCAAACTGGTAGGAGGAATGTAATGTTTTCAATAACAGCTTCAGAAGAAGACTGCCTGCTATAAAAACTCGAACCAGTGAATACCTTCCCTGCATTATCTGCACATAGGAGTGCTAGCTGTGGTGGAAATACAAGACAAGCAGTTGTCATGGGTCTGATTTCATATTGTACTTTGACACATTATGTATAAGATATATTTACAGTTCCATTTGAGTTTGTGTTGACCTTTAAAGGTACTTAATGGGAAGTTTCGACCAGGGTTCAGCCTCAGGATGGGGAGTGCAGTCTAGGATAGAGCGAAGGGTATCAGGAAAACAAGTCAGTAGCAGAATTGGTGATTTATATATGATTCCTGGTAACTGTCCTGAACTAGAATGTTCAGTCCCTATGGTGACCAAATAGGATGCAAGGTTATTTGTATATGATTATGATTATTGTTAGTTGGGTATACCGGATAGGGACAGGGACAGTAGTATCAAGCTCCAAGGAATGAGTGATGATACTGGCTAGGTATTTCAATAACATGTTATATAAACACTTAGACCTATATTGGCAAGAGTTCCATAGCCATAGATATATGTATAGCAGCAGGGTTCTAGACTGGGCAAAGCTTTGGGAGGAAGTATAGATATAGGCAAGGTTGTATGCCCAACAGGAATTAAAATTCAGGAATATAAGGTAAGTGTAGAATTAGCAATAGGTATAGATGCACAATGTGGTTGGCTTAAGAAGGCCTAGGAACCCGACCAAATTAATAGATAAACATGTTATTACCCTTAGATTATGTATTGACAATTGTAAAATTATATAACAGGTTATTTGGACTCGATACGGACTCTTGACCCGTATCCGCAGCTCAGGACAACAGGCAAGTATACCTTGTCTTTCTACACTGCTTTATTTACATGCACTGTCTTTTTATTATTATCCAGTTTTTCTCATATTGTTGCCATGTATCTTTCATATTCTGTTTATATACTTGTATCATTGCTATATAGACCGTGTTCATAGTTAGCTTTGTATCTTATTGGATGTATTCATTTGAGCCTCGATCGAGTCGTGTCGTGAGTTGTGAACTGAACTGCTTTTTTCTCCGTGTCTTGAAATCATGAAGCTAACCTGCGAGTCTATATTAGGGACGAGGGTTAGTAGTTATCTGTGTCTAAGCTAACCTGCGAGTCCATATTAGGGATGAGGGTTAGTAGTTATTGGTCCACGCTTGCGAGCTCACACTAGGAGCGAGGGTGATGCTAACCTGCAAGTCCACACTAGGGACGAGGGTTAGTAGTATATGTTTCACACCTGCGAGCTCATACTAGGAGCGAGGGTGATGCTAACCTGCGAGTCCACACTAGGAACGAGGGTGATGCTAGCCTGCGAGTCCACACTAGGGACGAGGGCTAGTAGTTATTCAAACCTGCGAGTCCACACTAGGGACGAGGGTTTGAGTATTCGATCTGATCATCCGTTGACATCTTGACATGAGTTCTCTCGTCCTCGTTCAGCAGTTCATTTATGTAAAGACAGTGTACAGATTCGTGTTTATTTATTGCTCAGTTTTACTTGTTTATTCTGTATTTTCTCCATGCATAATAAACTGTTAGAAAGGCTCATTTTTATGTATCTTGCTAGTCCTCTGAGGACCTGATGATCTCTTCAGGTTAGCCGAGTTTGAGTCAGGAGCAGACAAGTGGATTTGAGTTAGCTTCAGATCACGGCGCTTTGCAGTTGAGGTTACTTGGTTAGCAGGTTGTACTCAGCTGGTTCATTTATTGTATTTCTCTATTTTTCGTCTATTGGTAGTGGATTTGTGTCCACCGAAAAGGAAATTGAATCTTGGATATATTCAGTTATATTATTCAGTTTTCTTTGGTATTTCATTGATCTTGATTGATTCGATTATTCTATGGATGAGATATAGTTTACCATGTGATTCTAGATTATCGTGACTTGTATTTAGACAGCGTACTACCGTCGACACTGCGTCGTAGGCTGGGCTTGGACACGCTTCGTATCCGAAAAGCAGATGCGGATCGTGACACATGAGGTCCATGAATACAGCCGGCGCATTGGTTGTTCCAAATGGCATCACAAGGAACTCCCAATGCCCATACCTAGATCTGAAAGCAGTCTTCGGGATGTCCTGCTCTCTGACTCTGATCTGATGGTATCCTGACCGTAAGTCGATCTTTGAAAATACTGCAACCCCCTTGAGTTGATCAAACAATTCATCTATCCTCGGGAGAGGGTATCTGTTCTTGATTGTCACTAAGTTCAAGGTACGATAATCTACACATAATCTGGACGTACCATCCTTCTTTTTCACAAGAAGCATCGGAGCTTCCCACGGCGATCCACTAGCACGAATGAATTCCTTGGTTCTAAGTTCTTCAATCATCTTGTACAATATCTCTAGCTCTGACGGCGCCATCCTGTAGACTCTCTCTGACACTGGGGCTGTCCCGGGAATCAAGTCGATGGTGAACTCGATCTCCCGCTCTGGCGGCATCCCTGGAAGCTCTTTTGTGAAAATATCTGGAAACTCTTCAACTATTTGGGATAACTGCATTACTGCTACTGCCATCCGCAACATTAGAGGAGAAGGTTCAACTTCGCCTCGGGAGAAGAAAAACTCCGGCTCGCCTGGAATGCTAAAAATAACCCGGCCAATGTGGCAGTCTATGCTACCGCTAACTACGATCCGACACGAGGAAAATACCCTTTCTACTCCCACAAGTCCATTACCAGTAAGTATATTGAGCTTCACTGATAATGATACGGGGCTCCAATCCTATCCGTGTCGCGAATCGTGCAGACATAAATGAATGCGAGGCACCAGAATTAAATAATACAGAAGCTGGAAGGGTGTTGACGAGAATAGTACCTGCCACTACCTCACCTGGTGCTATTCCTTTTTCTCCCATGGTCAAAGCCAGCACTTGACCATGTCCTCTGGGTGCGGGCCCCTCTATTGAAAATTCCTCTGCCTGCTCTGGATCAGGGCTTGGGCTTTGTTACGACCCGCACCCTGATTAGGGGCACGAGAACGTGGGTACGTCCAGCCTACGCCGCAGTGTCAGCGGTAGAACGCTGTATAGGTCAACCATAACATCTAACATCTAACAATAAGATATATAAACATGTCATCTCCGCACGGAGGTATAACATAACATCTCAACTCTATATCTCAAACACAAGTCTAGGAAATATAGAACATGATATGGAATCAGATGAAAGGAAGAAACTGAATATAAACAGAGTTATTACACCACACAAAGTAGATGTCCAACACAAATAAGTACAAGACCTGAAATGTAACTAAGTCACAACTAACAATCGGAACAATCCGATACAAAATGAAAACTATAAACACTAGACTAGACTAGGCACCCTCTACTGAGCTAGATGCTCCTCAGGCTCCTGAAGGTCACCCTCATGTGTCCCATAGAAGGTAGGACAGTCACCATCATCATCTGTAATATTTTCAACAGGTCCAGTCAGGACAGGAACGAGCATAATACATCTCACGCAGTTCATATCATGTTGGGAAATGTAAAGCATGTATAGAGTAAGATACATGGACTGTAAGAATATATATAAAAATGAGAGAGATTTGATAACTGGAAATATCTATATATATGATAAGTAAGAACTGTAGGTAACCTGTGATTTAGAGCATGAGATGGTTATATAAACGGGTTAGGACAATACAAGGGTAACTCCATCATACGTGAGTGTACAATGGACATATACATGATTTCACAAGATTTCATAAGATGAAATTTTGATCACATAACCATTTCCTACTCACCCTCCCCAATCAATACACAAGGATCCAGTCAAGTTACGTTACCTTGCACAAGAGGTTTTTATCATGTTTGCTCATGTGATCATGAGAGTACAAGATTGCACAAGAGTATACATAAAAGCGGTGTACATAAAATACAAGATGTTCGTGAAAAGCACATGACAACTGTATTTGATGCACCCCGAGGGGGGATAACATCGCATGACAAGATCCATATAGTACCAATCCGTGATAATAACGTGACAGCATCATATAAAGTAATCTAGAGCATGAATATAAATCCTAATAAGTATGAAATGATCAGAGAATGTACTCGCCTGTCACCCTGTATGACTGATATGAATAGATGTCCGAACTGGTGTCACAGAGTCCTATTTAGAGTAAAACAGGTCACAACATATCCACAATGGTAAAAATAGAGTATACAATGCATACTACATGATTCTAGGTCAATCTGGTCAACAGTCAACTCTTGGTCAGCTCTAAAAGTCAAACTAGGTCAAACTAGTCAAAGTTAGGTCAACCAATGTCAGACTAGTTAAGGTTAGTCAAATCTAGGTCAAACTTAGACTAAGGTTTTGGTCAACATAGACTAGTCACAAGGTCATTAGGTTAAGGGTCAACCATTAACAATCTAAGTCAACTCTATAGGGCTAACCCAATTCATGACACAACTCCTAATTATCCCACTTAACCCCATACATATCTTAAATTACATAGGACTATCTCATAACCATATGGTCAAACTTAATCAACTACTTAGGGTTTAGTCAAATCTAGTTAAACTAGTCATTTTAGGTTAATCCTAGTCAATTCTAGGTTAATTAGGTCAAGTTTGACCTAAGGTTGACTTTGATCAACACTAGTCAAACGAAGGTCAAAAACCTAACCTCATAGCCATAGGCTCATAATGAATACCATTGGCTAATATCACATTGATATCCATCTCTATACCACATATATATATATATATATATATACATACATCTATACATTATACATATATATATATATATAAAATATATATATATATATATATATATATATATATTTTTTTTTTTTTTTTTTTTTTTTTTTTTTTTTTTTTTTTATATATATATATATATATATATATATATATATATATATATATATATATACATAGGCCTATAGCCTATATACTACTTATATACCATAAATATAAATATATAGATACAATATCAAATACATATATAAAAACATACATATACAACATATATATTTTTTTTATATATATATATATATATATAATATACAATACATATATATATATAGAGAAAAGTGAGAGAGATAGTGAAATAGAGTGAGAGAGATAGTTTTACTGATACACAATAAGGGGGGTTTCAGTTTCCTGGAATAGGAAACTAAACCCACACACACACAATAACACACACACACACACACCTATATATATACATATATGTATATACATATGTACACACATGTATATACCCCAAATTTTCACCTACACACACACCAACACATATATATGTATATACAATACGTATACATACAAATACATGTATATTAAACATCAAAAATCATTTTGAAATTCGATTTTGAAAACTGGAAAATATCCCAAATTTCTGGAAAATGGGACTGTGTACTCGTGAAGTGGGTAAACCCAAATACAACCTCAAACTCGACTAAGTTCCCCAACACTTGGTTGGTAATCGTGTCCCACAGTGTCCCCTAGCATCTAGGGTGCCTGACACAGAGTCTAGACACGACACGACGTGTCCAACTCACTAGAAACCCAATCGGGTAAACACTGATACACACACATATACACAGTATCGTGCACGTGTGCAACTCACTCTAGGACACGACACACACACTCATGTGTCTCGTGCTCGTGCACGAAGGTTCACCTAGGGGTTGTGCACGTGTCCAAGTGCATGCCCCGTGTCCACGTCACTCCAGGACACGGTACGAACACCGTATCAGTCGAGAAAACTCGACTGATACACGCTGCTATGCGCAGCGTCGTGCAGCGATGCAAGTGCCTCGTGTTCGCGACACAGGACACGACACGTCTCGTGCTCGTGTCCATGTGTTCGCCACATGATGGGCTACACACTCGTGTCACCACGAGGTGCCCAAGTGTCGTGTCCGTGCGACACGACACGCACGAAGTTGGCTCCCGCGTGCGTGTGCACTGTCAGTGCACGACCAGTGCACGTGTCCTCGTGTCCTCGATAGGACACGAGAGTGTCTCAAACTCGAAGGGGTCTTGTCAGTGATGGCCCCCTCCTCTGTGTCAATTTGCACGTGTCCTCATGGCGTGTCGTGTCCGGAATTGGGGTCGAGTAGCAGGGGAGGCTGTATGCCTCAATGCAGTATCCTGGCAGTGGGTTCGTGTTGATTTTCGACACGGACACGGGTCTAATTTGTGCTCAGTCAACTAGGGTTGTAACCTACAAGTCTAGGGCTACCCAAAAATGTAATTAGTTCTACATTTTAACAAAATCAAATCCTTTGGGGCATTTCATCAAACATGGTTTTATAACCTAGGATACGTGTCCGATACGGACACCAAACCAACCCTAGATTTTACCAAACTTGACCTACAGCTAAGGTAGACCTATATGCATGCATTTATGAAGAAAAAACAGAATATTAACTATGTATGAGGGTATTTACCTATTTGTGCAATTCCAATGAAAAATCAAAGAGAGGGGGGTGTTTGTCCTTCCACTTGGTGATGCCCAAGCTTTGTGAAATCTGGATTGCTAGCCTCCCTTAGCACCCTTGATGTTGTAGGGTCCCAATACAAAAGACTAGAGGTGATTTGGATCAAAAATGATCAAGTTATGGGGGTTTGAAGGAAAGGATATTTTCTAGGTTTTAATTCATGTAAATTAATCATGAATGAATGTGATGGGTTTATATAGTAAGGGGGGTGTGTGGCCTGCCATGGGGGTAGGGGAGGGTGTCCTTGGCTTGCTTCACCTTTAAGGAAGTTTGACTTCAAGGTAAAGGTAGCTTAGATCTTTAGGTTTTCAAGAAATATCACAAAAGTAAATATCTAGATATTTACACTACTTTAACCAATGACTAATATCTATCCTCAAGCTTCTAGGTTAGTAGCTAACCTCTTGTCAACCCCTTGACCAATTTTTTTTTATATATATATTTTATCAAGTTTATATCATGCTATTTGTTATGTTTATATCCTTTTTGATTTACATTAAAAAGGTGCAATGTGCATAAATGTTTGGACAGGGACCCAAAGGGAAATATAATAAAAAGCAGGGACCTATGTGAAATTAGCTTAATTCAAATTCCTTTTAAACCGAGTTCTTTGTAGACGGCTGTTTGAATTAAATTCAAATTATTCAAACACAGGATCAAAATCTCTTTCTCCTTATCCCCTCAGAGATTTGATCGATCCTTCAGTGCACCTATATAAAGATAGCAGTCGGCTCTCCATCCTTCCCCCAAAAAAACCCTAATTCTTCCTGCGCCTGGAGATCACGGAGGTCGCTGTTCGAAGAGAGGGGTTAACAACAGTAGCTTTCGAAAATTTTCGAACAGGTAATCCTTCACTTTTGATCTTTGCTAAATTCTTGATTTTTGGGTTTCGTTTCTGTATAATGGTAGTATAGGTGTTCGAGTAAATTCATGAAAGGAAGTACTGTTGGGTTAAGCATTGGGACAGTAGAGGGTGTGGGAGTTTCAGGTCACATTGCATAGCAGGAGTAAATAATGGTGAACCTACCTTCCTGTCAAACAGCGGGCTTATAGGAGGCAACCTAGGTGGCCTAAGGTTGAGAGGGGGATGTCGTGTCCCCTGTATCCGTAGGGTACATGGCGTGGCAATAGACGTTAACCTGTAAACTTGTGGGTATCAACCCAAGGATAAGCACAGTATAGGTTTTCCTGCATGATTCAGATTTCCTTGGACACAATTAGACATAAACCTCAGGTTATGGAGGAATGGCTTACATCAGGCCAGGGGCTTCTGATACAGGGCATGTATCAGCAAACCTCATCTCAGTTGAATGAGTTGTACTGACATATAACCATATAAACCCGAGTTTAGGGACCTATAAGAGAAAAGGCAAGACAGTTACAAGTAGGTTGTATATGGAAACCTATCCCTACCTCACCTGTATAATAGCCCAGTAGGAGCCTGGGTTAAGCTTCTACTTGAATGTGAAGTTATGGTTTTATTGTAATTGAAGGATGTAACAGAGCTAAGCTGCATTGTGTGATTTTTGAAATCTTGAATATTGGTTCAGCCTTGTGTGAATTGTGTCTGTGTGTGGTACAGCCCATATCCCAAATTGATATCCTGCATCTGCCCTTTATGGCATGGCCTGCAAATTAAACCCCCTTCCTTGCATTCCTTGCATTACATTTCATACTGTTCTGCTCTTGGGTTCATTGTTCACTGCTTACATTGCCTTCATAATCTGTCAAGGCCCTTTGGTTTATGCCATATACTACATGCCCTGCATATGGGTCCTATTTAGGGAAACACCAAATGTCTATTTGGTTATCATACATACCATTTGCTACTGCTTACATTCAGTGTTCAATCCCCCCATAGCATGTATTAATATGTAGTCCACCATATTTAATATTCAGTCATGTTCATCTTTGTTCAAGTCACGAACACACGTTTTCAATTATAGAAGAGTGTTTTGTCCAGGTTGGTTTGTTTCAGATCATAGGCTTGGGATTATCAGTCTTCTGCCTGACCCGATCAGTTCAAGCCTGGCCATATGTCATTACACTGTTTCGAACCTCTATCAATTACTATCCTTACCTGAGCGTCTCTGTGGAACTTCCCAGTCTGTTATAAATATTTTCCTGTAGGGTATAGGGTCAGTAATGAGGGCTGTGACTTACATTTTTTAATGCTTGGAGCAATGATGTAATACGACTTGTCATAGCATACTTTTCCTGAACTCATGAATCATGGTTGGTAGCATCCTCAGCACGATATTGATAAGTGGTTTAAGTTTTCCAATCATTCCAAGCTGGAGAATGCAGATTGGTTGATGGGTCTTCAATTTACACAGATTATCCATGATTCATGGTCTTCTAATTCCTCAGGCCTGAGTTGATTTCATTTGATTTCCATATTTTATTATCGGTCATATGTTCACATCTCCTATATGTTTCAACTTTAGACTTGTGCAAATACCTGTCCATCTTGTTTAGGTTACATTCAATGTGTCCTGGTATTTACAGGAGCTTTTGTTCACTGTTTTTGTAATGCCCTAACCTGCTAATCCATTGATCTGTTCAGATAATTGTTGGCTTAGTTTTCCTATAGGATTTTGGTAGCAGTCATGTATGGAATCTGGATTGCTGCTAAATCAGAATAAACTTCATGGATTCAGGAATTTTATACAGTTTCCTGTTGTACCCATATGGTGTATAGCTTAAGTTAGTTACTTGGTACAGCAACATATGGTTACAGGAGTAAAGGAAGAGCACTGGGTATCAGAGGGCAGCCTCATGGGTCCATGCTACATCCTATGTGCAGATGGGTGCGAGTACGAAGCAGAACAAATATAGGTGCCTATCAAATAGGTAAGCCTAGTTGGGTAGGACAGTCCCTTTGAGTGCCAAAACAAAGAGGGGTATATCCAAGAAGTGTTAGACACTGTTTGAAAAGCTTTTGTATAGACTGTATATTAAAGAGTAAATGCTTGAGTTTGTGTATGCCTCAAGGAATAACAGGAAGAAATATCATGGAGGGGAAAAGGGAGTCCACTCTAGGAAGTCTAGAGCCCTAAATACCAAATGTAAACCCATAGTAGAGGAGTATTGGGGCCTGTCAGTTGCAAGGGCAGGGGTATACAATACCCATATGTATATACATGTACATATTGTGGTAGAGTATGTTACATGGGGTTATGAACATACTACCTAGGGAATATGGTTAACTGGAAATAGTGGCATAGTAAATGGAGGGAACTAGTATCCTAGGAATTTGATAACCTAGTAACTAGTCCATTCCATTCTATTTTACGTAATGACATTATAAATTCTTTGAACATGCTATTTGGACTTGATACTGATTCTTGACCCGTACCAGCAGCACAGGACCTAAGGCAAGTATACCTTGCCTTTCTACACAGCTTTATTTACATGCACTATCTATTATTTTATCCAGTTATCTCATATTGTTGCCATGTATCTTTTCTATCAAGCTGGTATATTTTTATCATTGCTTTAGACAGTGTTCACAGTTAGCCTTGTTTCTTATTGATTGTGCCTTGATTGAGTCGTGCCTCTGTGTCTTGAACCTTGAAGCTAACCTGCGAGTCCACGATAGGGACGAGGGTTAGTAGTTATTGGTCCACACCTGCGAGTCCACACTAGGGACGAGGGTGATGCTAATCTGCGAGTCCACACTAGGGACGAGGATTAGTAGTAGATGCTAGCCTGCGAGTCCACATTAGGGACGAGGGTTAGTGGTATAGGGTTACGCCTGCGAGTCCACACTAGGGACGAGGGTGATGCTAGCCTGCGAGTCCACACTAGGGACGAGGGTTAGTAGTAGATGCTAGCCTGCGAGTCCACACTAGGGACGAGGGTTAGTAGTAGAGGCTAGCCTGCGAGTCCACACTAGGGACGAGGGTTAGTAGTTCAAACCTGCGAGTCCACGCTAGGGACGAGGGTTTGAGTATTCGTTTCGGTTATCCGTTGACATCTTGACATGAGTTCTCTAGTTCTTGTTCAGCAGTTCATCTATGTGTAGACAGTGTATAGTTTCGTGCTTATTTCATTGCTCAGTTTTACTTGCTTATTCTGTATCTTTCTCCATGCATAATAAACTGTTAGAAAGGCTCGTTTTATGTATCTTGCTAGTCCTCTGAGGACCTGATGATCTCTTCAGGTTAGCCGAGTTTGAGTTAGGAGCAGACCAGGGGGTTGAGCCAGCATCAGATCGCATCGCTTGCACTTGAGGTGGTCTAGATTAGCAGTTTTTATTCAGTTAGTTACTCCATGTATTCTTTTATTTCCTTCCGTCTATTGGTAGTGGATTTGTGTCCACCGGACGTGACAGTGATTCTTGATATTCAGTTTATTCATTATTATTCAGTTCATGTCTTTTCATTGATCTTGACGGTGACATGATTATTGCTGTGGATGAGATATAGTTTTCCCGTGATTCTAGATTGCCGTGACTTGAGTATAGACAGCGTACTACCGCCGACACTGCGGCGTAGGCTGGGCTTGGACGCGTTTCGTATCCGAAAAGCGGATGCGGGTCGTGACACCTCTAGATTAGGGTAAACTAGGTTAGGGACTAACATAACACTAATCAACTAATTAAATAATAATAAATTACATAAATCCAATAATTTCCTAGTAAATTACCAAAATACCCCTTAGGCTAAAAAGCCCTAACTTGATGTTCTAAACCTATGGCTAGGCTCATATGATCATGGTTAGTCTCTAGGTTAAGAAATCTCTAAGGTTGCACTAGCAAAACATCAAAATCACAAGTCGTGGTTTTAAATAGTTTTTTTTTAAAATAACTAAAAATCACCAAGAATCATAATATGATTTAAATATCATTATTAAATAATTATAATTACAAAATTTCAAAATTATCCTCATTTTAGAAACTGGGTGCTACAAGTCTACCCTCCTTAGAAAATTTCGTCCTCGAAATTAAAATCGTCATACTCCTTCTAGGTCAAACACCCCAACAATCACCGTCTCAAATACACAGTCCGATAATCATATACGTCTGTCCAAAATCATGATACTCGGAATCTTCGTCATGCTAGTGAGCAAGGCTACGATATTCACAGAGTCTTCGACTAAGGTACATACCTCTAGAATTATGGTATTTAAAATTTTCGCATTGTCGCATGCCTGGCCGCAAAAACCTTAAATTCCCACACCCGAGAAATACGTCCAAAATCCGACTATATGTCCTCACTTTGCCAGCTAACATGACTATAGAAGACTCTAGATCCCATAATCGAGACGACCTAGCCCATACGACTTATCTCAGAAGAAAATAACTCACAATGAAATATTCGAACAAAATTTATCAACTACAAGGAACAGATAGAATCGAAATTCTAAGACAGTTATAAGGAGGCAAATACGAAAATAGAATCGAGAAGGTTGGAACCTGTAATCAGCTCTCCCTCTCTGTGCATCATCGACTGCCATGGCGAAAGCTCGCCCCGGCTGGCCTTCCTTGGCCTGCTGCTGATGCTGGACAAACCTCTGCTGCTGAGTCTGCAACGGTGGTCCCGTCTGCTGCCCTGTCGGAGCCCTAGCTCCTGCTGCTGCCTGAGCCAATCGTGCCAAGTTCTTGGGACACTCCCTCAACTAATGCTCTGCTGAACCACAAAGCAAACACAGGCCCTGCCTCTTCTACAGTCGTCCCATCCGTGTCCTTGCTTCTTACAGAAGTTACATATAGGGTGCTGTTGCTGCCTGGGTGCCTGTTGGTGAAGTATATGTCCCTGGCCCTGAAATGGCTGCTGAACTGGCCTCTGCTGTATGTGAGGGCGCTTGGCTGGCCCTGCACTAGAACTAGCCCCTAAGGTATCACTGCCCCTCTTCGGCTTGAGGCCGAAGTCCTCCTCTGCAATCTGCGCGTCCATCAATATCTGATCGAACGTCGCGTCACGGCGTCCCGAGGTGCGGGTGCGTACTGCATGAATAAGTCCCCTGCGGAACTTACGAGCCTTCTGCCCCTCATCCTGGATCATATCGGAAGCGAACCTGCTAAGGCGGAAGAACTCAGCTGCATACTCGTCCACCGATGAGTTCTCCTGTACCAGACCCACGAACTGGCCCTCCAATGCTGTTAGAGCCACGTCCGAGAAGAACTTCTCCTTGAAGAGCCTCCGGAAGTTCTCCCATGTCAGCCCTCTCACCGACGCATGAGGATCCGTGCGGTACCATGTCAGCGCAATGTCGAAGAATCGGCTGGCTGCGGCCGAAACCCAAAGTGCTCTAGGAAGCTCTGCCAGCTCCATACTCCGCTGCACATCCTCTAGCCAGTCGTCTGCAAAAAGGATGCACTTTGTGCCCGTGAAGTCCCTGGAGCTCATCTTCCTAAAGTCTAGTACTGTCCCCGGCCTGGACTGCTGCTGGTACGGCTGCTGGCTAGTAGGGCCCTGCACCGTACCCGGTGCCACTCTCTCCACTGCTGCCAGTGCAAGCTGATGCGAGTTCTCCATGCTCTGCCTCAGCATCTCAATCTGACGGTATGACGCCTCCGTCTGGCGCTACGACGCCTCTGCCTGGGCTCGCTACGTCTCCATCATCTGCTGAAGGAGAAGGAACATGTGGTGTGTATCCGTCGGTATCGGTGGTGGTGGCGGCAGTATCCCTGGAACAACGACCGAAACCCTCTGGGGTGGAGGTGGTAGACCTCCCTGCGCAACTGCCGGGGTCTCCGGAATAGTGGAATCACTGGAGGCAGTCTCGTGAACCTCCTCCTCGGCCTGATCAGATCTCTCAGGCAAGCTACTCGATCCAGTGGCCTGCGGATGCGTCTTCGTCATCCTGGAGACGAATTGAAACAAGGAGATCAATATGGCACATGAGTAGATTTATCAAAGAAGGACAGTTAATTTAATACAAGGAGAGTAATCATGGAAATCAAAAGATCGAAAATTTTCCTAGGTGTGATTGAGAAACTCCTATCATGTCCTAGGTCCTACGTCCTAATTGCAGGCTCGTAATTAGTACTCTAAGTCGAGCACCATTACGAGATCGCACTAATTACAACACAGACCTACATGGACCACCACAAAAACGTGTTACGACCCGCACCCTGATTAGGGGCACGAGAACGTGGGTACGTCCAGCCTACGCCGCAGTGTCGACGGTAGAACGCTGTATAGGTCAACCATAACATCTAACATCTAACAATAAGATATATAAACTTGTCATCTCCGCACGGAGGTATAACATAACATCTCAACTCTATATCTCAAACACAAGTCTAGGAAAGATAGAACATGATATGGAATCAGATGAAAGGAAGAAACTGAATATAAACAGAGTTATCACACCACACAAAGTAGATGTCCAACACAAATAAGTACAAGACCTGAAATGTAACTAAGTCACAACTAACAATCGGAACAATCCGATACAAAATGAAAACTATAAACACTAGACTAGACTAGGCACCCTCTACTGAGCTAGATGCTCCTCAGGCTCCTGAAGGTCACCCTCATGTGTCCCATAGAAGGTAGGACAGTCACCATCATCATCTGTAATTTTTTCAACAGGACCAGTCAGGACAGGAACGAGCACAATACATCTCACGCAGTTCATATCATGTTGGAAAATGTAAAGCATGTATAGAGTAAGATACATGGACTGTAAGAATATATATAAAAATGAGAGAGATTTGATAACTGGAAATATCTATATATATGATAAGTAAGAACTGTAGGTAACCTGTGATTTAGAGCATGAGATGGTTATATAAACGGGTTAGGACAATGCAAGGGTAACTCCATCATACGTGAGTGTACAATGGACATATACATGATTTCACAAGATTTCACAAGATAGGATTTTGATCACATAACCATTTCCTACTCACCCTTCCCAATCAATACACAAGGATCCAGTCAAGTTACGTTACCTTGCACAAGAGATTTTTATCATGTTTGCTCACGTGATCATGAGAGTACAAGATTGCATAAGAGTATACATGAAAGCGGTGTACATAAAATACAAGATGTTCGTGAAAAGCACATGACAACTGTATTTGATGCACCCCGAGGGGGATAACATCGCATGACAAGATCCATATAGTATCAATCCGTGATAATAACGTGACAGCATCATGTAAAGTAATCTAGAGCAAGAATATAAATCCTAACAAGTATGAAATGATCAGAGAATGTACTCGCCTGTCACCCTGTATGACTGATATGAATAGATGTCCGAACTGCTGTCACAGAGTCCTATTTAGAGTAAAACAGGTCACAACATATCCACAATGGTAAAAATAGAGTATACAATGCATACTACATGATTCTAGGTCAATTTGGTCAACAGTCAACTCTTGGTCAACTCTAAAAGTCAAACTAGGTCAAACTAGTCAAAGTTAGGTCAACCAATGTCAAACTAGTTAAGGTTAGTCAAATCTAGGTCAAACTTAGACTAACTAAGGTTTTGGTTAACATAGACTAGTCACAAGGTCATTAGGTTAAGGGTCAACCATTAACAATCTAAGTCAACTCTATAGGGCTAACCCAATTCATGACACAACTCCTAATTATCCCACTTAACCCCATACATATCTCAAATTACATAGGACTATCTCATAACCATATGGTCAAACTTAATCAACTAGTTAGGGTTTAGTCAAATCTAGTTAAACTAGTCATTTTAGGTTAATCCTAGTCAATTCTAGGTTAATTAGGTCAAGTTTGACCTAAGGTTGACTTTGGTCAACACTAGTCAAACGAAGGTCAAAAACCTAACCTCATAGCCATAGGCTCATAATGAATACCATAGGCTAATATCACATTGATATCCATCTCTATACCATATATATATATATATATATATATATATATATATATATATATATATATATACCACATATATATATATATATTTTAATATATATACCACATATATATATATATATATATATATATATATAAATATATATATATATATATATATATATATATATATATATATATATATATATATATAAAATATATATATATATATACAATATATCTATACATAGGCCTATAGCCTATATACTACTTATATACCATAAATATAAATATATAGATACAATATCAAATACATATATAAAAACATACATATATACAACATATATATATATAATATACAATACATATATATATAGAGAAAAGTGAGAGAGATAGTGAAATAGAGTGAGAGAGATAGTTTTACTGATACACAAAAAGGGGGGGTTTCAGTTTCCTGGAACAGGAAACTAAACCCACACACACACACCTATATATATATATATATATATTTTTTACACACACACACACCTATATATATATATATATATATTTTTTACACACACACACACCTATATATATACATATATGTATATACATATGTACACACATGTATATACCCCAAATTTTCACCTACACACACACCAACACATATATATGTATATATAATACGTATACATACAAATACGTGTATATTAAACATCAAAAATTATTTTGAAATTCGATTTTGAAAACTGGGAAATATCCCAAATTTCTGGAAAATGGGACTGTGTACTCGTGAAGTGGGTAAACCCAAATACAACCTCAAAACCGACTAAGGTCCCCAACACTTGGTTGGTAATCGTGTCCCACAGTGTCCTCTAGCATCTAGGGTGCCTGACACAGAGTCTAGACACGACACGACGTATCCAACTCACTGGAAACCCAATCGGGTAAACACTGATACACACACATATACACAGTGTCGTGCACGTGTGCAACTCACTCTAGGACACGACACACACACTCATGTGTCTCGTGCTCGTGTACGAAGGTTCACCTAGGGGTTGTGCACGTGTCCAAGTGCCTGCCCCGTGTCCACGTCACTCCAGGACACGATACGAACACCGTATCAGTCGAGGAAACTCGATTGATACACGCTGCTATGCGCAGTGTCATGCAGCGATGCAAGTGCCTCGTGTTCGCGACACAGGACACGACACGTCTCGTGCTCGTATCCATGTGTTCGCCACATGATGGGCTACACACTCGTGTCACCACGAGGTGCCCAAGTGTCGTGTCGGCGCGACACGACACACGCGAAGTTGGCCCCCGCGCGCGTGTGCACTGTCAGTGCATGACCAGTGCACGTGTCCTCGTGTCCTCGATAGGACACGAGAGTGTCTCAAACTCGAGGGGGGGCTTGTCAGTGATGGCCCCCTCCTCTGTGTCAATTTGTACGTGTCCTCATGGCGTGTCGTGTCCGAAATTGGGGTCGAGTAGCAGGGGAGGCTGTATGCCTTAGTGTAGTGTCCTGGCAGTAGGTTCGTGTCAATTTTCGACACGGACACGGGTCTAATTTGTGCTCAGTCAACTAGGGTTGTAACCTACAAGTCTAAGGCTACCCAAAAATGTAATTAGTTCTACATTTTAACAAAATCAAATCCTTTGGGGCATTTCATCAAACATGGTTTTATAACCTAGGATACGTGTCCGATACGGATACCAAACCAACCCTAGATTTTACCAAACTTGACCCACAGCTAAGATAGACCTATATGCATGCATTTATGAAGAAAAAATAGAATATTAACTATGTATGAGGGTATTTACCTATTTGTGCAATTCTAATGAAAAATCAAAGAGAGGGGGTGTTTGTCCTTCCACTTGGTGATGCCCAAGCTTTGTGAAATCTGGATTGCTAGCCTCCCTTAGCACCCTTGATGTTGTAGGGTCCCAATGCAAAAGACTAGAGGTGATTTGGATCAAAAATGATCAAGTTATGGGGGTTTGAAGGAAAGGATATTTTCTAGGTTTTAATTCATGTAAATTAATCATGAATGAATGTGATGGGTTTATATAGGAAGGGGGGGTGTGGCCTGCCATGGGGGTAGGGGAGGGTGTCCTTGGCTTGCTTCACCTTGAAGGAAGTTTGACTTCAAGGTAAAGGTAGCTTAGATGTTTAGGTTTTCAAGAAATATCACAAAAGTAAATATCTAGATATTTACACTACTTTAACCAATGACTAATATCTATCCTCAAGCTTCAAGGTTAGTAGCTAACCTCTAGATTAGGGTAAACTAGGTTAGGGACTAACATGACACTAATCAACTAATTAAATAATAATAAATTACATAAATCCAATAATTTCCTAGTAAATTACCAAAATACCCCTTAGGCTAAAAAGCCCTAACTTGATGTTCTAAACCTATGGCTAGGCTCATATGATCATGGTTAGTCTCTAGGTTAAGAAATCTCTAAGGTTGTACTAGCAAAACATCAAAATCACAAGTCGTGGTTTTAAATAGTTTTTTTTAAAATAACTAAAAATCACCAAGAATCATAATATGGTTTAAATATCATTATTAAATAATTATAATTTTAAAATTTCAAAATTATCCTCATTTTAGAAACTGGGTGCTACAGGCTTGGGCATACTGCTACGGTCTCTGCTGGAATGCCTGGGCCTGCATCGACAATGGGCTCGGGAGCGGGTACTGCAGCAGCTGCTGCTACTGGACTGGTGTTGGTCCTCTAACTGAAGGACTTGAGAAGGCCGATGAACTCCTCCTGTTCGATCAATTCCCAACCCTGTGGTCCGGGACACCACAAACCAAGCACAAACCCTGTGCTCTGTGACACTCTGATACCACATGCCCTGGCTTCCCGCAGTGTGAACATCCCACTGCGGAAGACTGCTTCTCCTTCTGCTGCTGAGGGTGCGTCGGAGTGGAATGCTGAGCCGACGTCACTAAGGTCGCCCGCCTCGGAGCTCCAATGGTCAAAGCCCTGGATGTCGGGGCTGGTGCTGAAGACTGATTCATCTGGCTGTGGGATCGCTTCCGACCTCCTGTCCTATCCATGATCCTCTGGGAGGTATATTCATGCCTCCGAGCTGCTCTCAATACTGCATCAAAAGTCTGATGCTCAAACTGCTCAACTGCCAACAAAATTTTCAGGTGGAGCCCCTGCTGGAATCGCTGGGCTCTATCGAACTCGGTTGCTACCAGGGTGGGAGCAAACTGACTAAGCCTAGAAAACTCGGTCGCGTATCCGTCGACCGTCCTGCCCATCTGCTTCAGATTGGTGAACCACGTCTGTAGATCATACCGAGCTACAGCATCAAAATACTTGGTCTGGAATCTCTCCCTGAATACTGCCCATGAAATAGGGGCCACTAATCCATCGGCCTGCGCTGCCCACCAGCTGCGGGCAAGATCTAGTAACTGCAGGCGTACAACGGTCACCTTCTCGTTCTCTGGAGTCCTGGCTGCTTCTAGAATCACATCTGTGTCCTGAAGCCAAGCATCTGCAGCGATCGTATCTTCACTGCCGTCGAAGAAGGGAGGGTTCAAGCGCTTGAAGCTGTTGGCCGTGCTGTTACCCTGATGACCCCCTCTGGTCAAAGCATCTGCCACCGCCAGGTGTAAGGCATCTCCGCAACGATCCTGGGAAGCTAATAGGGACCTGATGAGACCCACCAAAGTGCCATCATCAGGCTCCGCAGGCTGGACGGGCTGAATTGGTGGTTCTCCTCCGGTAGGCATGACTCTGGAGGCTACTCCTGAATGCTGGGCTTGATCTCCAGGTTGCGGCTGGTCCACGGGAGGTGCTCCGCCTTGCTGATCGGCAGGTCCAAGAACAATACCGCTGAAGAAGATGACATAGGAAATAATAAGGAAGGACCAGGACAGATCAACGATACAAGCATGTGATCAGGTCAAGATTCTCAGGAATTTGAAGATATGAACAGAGATCAAGGCGAATACCGATTGAGACATCTATTCGGTAAACCCTTACATATCTTGAATTACAAGACCTGCATGGGCCACCACTTAAACCATGTAACGCCCCAGAACCAGAATACTGGAGAGCGGGGGCGTACATAGCCAGCTACGTATATTGAAGTGCAACCCACCTCGCTATACGGTCACGGCTGTCTAGATACATGAGGGTTTAACTACAAGCCAACAGTCTCCTATGGTCATGAACAAGCCTATTGTCTCAATCTCAAGCAAGCAATAATAGTTACAAGATGTCAGAGCACCAAATATATAATAGCAAGGCGTCCCATACATTACATATTGGATGATCATGAAGCTAGTCGTACAAAATGTCAAGACTAGAAAGAGTTCAGTCATACATGATCAACCCTAGGATCTGTCAATCATGTTACAGCCCGTAGGCAGACAGTAAGTAAAGGTGCAATACGAGCTAACACGTGCTCGCCGGCTAAACGCCTAAAAAGAATAATGTTTATAATAAAGTGGGAGGACAAAAAGAAACCCACTCGTTGCCAGGGTTACGCCTGGTGGTCACCATCTGGCTGGAAGATAGATGGATCCTCTGGTGCTGCTCCGATATCTGGCCACACAAAACCAGCTGGGTCAGACCCCAGAAAGAGCAAGTGCCACAAAGGAGGCTTCACTTAGAAACTAAAACCAGCATATCACAATAGAATATTAAAGATAATAAATAAAAAACTGATAATAATAGAGATAACAACAGTAAACTGAGTACGAGGAAACCATTCAAGTAGCCAGGTCACAACCCTTAAACCAAACAAGGACCGGGGTTGTAACCCTTCACCTGAATAGAAACCCGTCTCAAATACTATTGGTACAGGGAAGACAATAAACGAAAAGAGGACACAGAACTGCTCCGGAAGCCAGGTTACAACCCTTAAACCAAACAAGGACCAGGGTTGTAACCTTACACCTGAACAGAACTGGACCCCTGATCTTTATTGCTAAGGCCAGTATAAATAATCATGGTATTGAGGTAAGGTAAAACATGACGAACATGGCATGGGATTGCAATAAGACAATAAACGAAGAGAGGATACAGAACTGCTCCGGGAGCCAGGTTACAACCCTTAAACCAAATAAGGACCGGGTTGTAACCCTTCGCCTGAACAGAACTGGACCCCCGATCGTTATTGTTAAGGCAAGCATCAATAATCATGTCATGTCACAATCTTGCACATGATCAGGATAAGACTAAGCTGGAGTAAACTACATCCAATCAATCACGGCCAATCAAGAGTACAGCTTGATACTTTTAACTAACTAGGGTTATCACAGGCCTAGTTACTAGCAAGATGCAATGAGATATCCCAACAGCCACAAGCCCTGCAGACCATCCGGTTATCCAGGTCGAATGTCCGTTTATGAAGAATGCAACACGTGACTGTGTTTTGGAAATGTGCCCTATTCGTCGGTAGGCTACAAGTCCACTTAATGCGCCCAGATAACGGAATTGCCTGTAGCTGGAAATCTCTTCATGTCTACTGAATTATTCTAGTTTATTAGCCTTAGTCAATTACTGTAGGTATCCCTGACCGTGGTACTCAGGAATCCCTATCCTAGACATGATGCAAGACAGTACTGGTTAATTTGTACAAATGCAATCGTCCACGGTGTCCAGGTCATACATACTTGTCATGACATGCTAACTGTCGCAACAACATATCAAGGTTATCATGTAGGTTACTTATCAAGAGTGCGTCACGACGGGCCACTATAATGTTCTATCCCTACATTATCACGTCGTGTTCCAAAATATAACCCTGCCATGAGGGTTGCCGCAAAAGACTGGCCGCATGAGGGTTGCCACAAAAAGCTGGCCGCATGAGTTGCCGCAAAAGCTGGCCGCATGAGTTGTCGCATAAAGCTGGCCACATGAGTTGCCACAAAAGCTGGCCGCATGAGTTGCCGCATAAAGCTGGCCGCATGAGTTGCAGCAAAAGCTGGCCGCATGAGTTGCCGTATAAAGCTGGCCGCATGAGTTATCGTAAAAGCTGGCCGCATGAGTTACCACATAAAGCTGGCCGCATGAGTTGTCACAAAAGCTGTTCTCATTCTCGAAAGATCCGAGAAGGAGAACCATGGAAACCATGGATTCAATGCTCCATTAATCCTTCATTTAAAGTCAAAATCAGGACTTCCATAGGTCAAAATGGGGTAGAACGAAATTCTCTACAACACAGAACCATCAAAACTTGGAAATAACAATGTTAAGTAGATCAAAACCCAAAAAATCTGAAAATACTATAAACTTAGATCTACACAAATTGAGCCATGGAATTTAGAAATGCTAAGTACTAAAGTGTGTCAGAATTTCGAGAGGAAGAGAATGGAACAATAAAAACGAAGTTCCTCCATGAAGCAAGCTACACTTGCCTAAGTGCTCTCTCTCTCTCTCTTTCTCCTGGTGGTTGAAAAAGTAATGGTGGAGAAGAAGAAGTAAATGAAGAGAGAGAATGAGGGAATTGGTTAATAAAGGATGATGGTGGTGGTAGGTAAGGGTTCACCCCTTGGATCATGATGAACCAAGACAACCCAAGCCTAGCCGAACCAACCCAAAATAGACCAAGTCATTTAATTCCAAGATAAGCCAAGCAAGAAATCATGCAATATAAGATAAAATACGTACACGTATTTCAAAATACGTAATATGAACTATAGGAATTACAGATCATGGCTTGCAGCGCCGTTGGCGGAGGAGCGACGCCGGGGGTCGGGGCTCCTCCGGCCAGAGAGGCTCCAGCAGCTGGGGCGCAGTCTTCCAGAGGGAGGGCCGGCCGGGGAAAGGGAAGACGCGATCAAGATGTCGGACGAGTGAAGATGAGCCGGGAAGGAGGGGATTGGAAGGGGGGTTTTAAGAGAGGCCCCGGAAGAGCCACGAACCCCACCAAGCCGGGCGACTAGCGCCGCGCCGGAGGAAGAAATCGGGAGTGGGGGGTCACAGCTGGGAGCCCTAGCCGCCAGAGCCATATATATATAAATATAATTTTATTTTATTTTATTTTATTTTATTTTTTGGAACGGGTAATTTTATTCAAATATAAACGCTACAAACTGTCATTGCAAGGGTGATCCCCTTGATGACCTCATACAAGTAATATCATGTTCTATGTTATACAGGAGACCTCTTTCAGAGGTATATGTATATTCAAATACTTGGACACACCGGAAATCCGGAAATCGATCTCCTGACCACTTGGGCTGCATTTATCTCTCCTAACCACTAGGCTAGATTTCATTATATATATATATATATATATATATATATATATATATATATATATATATATATATATATATATATATATATATATAAAAGAAAATATATATATACACACACACACGCACACACACACGAAGAATGTAAAACTTTATTGATGGAACTCCAAAAATTAAATCCACTGGAATCAAGGACATCTATGTCAGCTTTTATATTTGGGTTATTTTGTATAAGGGTACCAGGTTTATGATATAATTTGACTTTGGGTACTGGATTTGTCCGTTTTAGATTTTGGGTACTCAAATATTTTTAGTGACACATTTTAGTGACAAAAGTGGACTTTCAGTGACGAAATAAGTCTTTTAATGACGAATGTTTGTCACTAAAATATGTCACTAAAAAATTACAGTACCCAAAGTCTAAAACGGACAAACCCAGTATCCAAAGTCTAATTATATCATAAACTTGGTACCCTTATACAAAATAATCCTTTATATTTTTTTGTTCAGTATATTTACTGAGAAAAATGCTCTCAAAGATGCATCAATTTTACTTTGACTTCGATCATAATTGATTATACGTAGGGGGTGGGGTGGGGGTTGTCAGTTGTGTGTGTGCGCGCGCGCGAACGTGCAAGTTCACGCATATAAGACCTATTGACATTTATGTTGTCGTTTCATAAGATTCAATTGGGTTGGATTTTTCCATAAGACGTATAGCCAGTTAGCTTATGTGTCAGTCCTGTATACTTTGGAATTGAGACAACAATTTGCTTTCAGGGGCTGTTTGGATAGACACAACTTTTTGAAAGTGTAAAAGTGGTACTTACATCATGTTGAGTTACAGTGCACTTGCAGCAAGTGGCACTTTCCAAAATGTGTTTGGATATAGTACTTTTTGTCTCCTGCAAGTGAAAAAAAAAATGAGTGGGTTGTTTGGATGGTTGTTGAAAGTGAAGAAAAATGAGTTCGGTTGTTTGGATTGTTGAAAGTGGAAGTTTGTTGGAGATGTGGTAAACCTAGGTATGGTTACCCCCCAACATTTTTTTTTTATATATATTAAAAATTACACTAATTTAACAAGTTTATATAAATATTGCACTAATTTTTAGGCTTACATACTTAAATGATTAAGTAATTAGGTGTCATACTTAAATGATTAAACGGAAAAAATACATTAGCTATCTACTTAAATAATTAAACTCTCTGGATAAAAACGGATTCACACAAAAATCCATTCACAGCCTCTCTCTCTCTCTCTCTCTCTCTCTCTCTCTCTCCACTCCTCTCGTACTCTGGATTCTTCTTCTTCTACACAAAAACCCATTCTTCTTCTTCTTCTTCTACAATTTTTTTTCGATCTCTCGCTCTCCCTCCACAGGCTCTTCTTCCTCTAGATTCCTCTTCTACAATTTTTTTTTCAAACACACACACTCTCTCTCTCTCTCTTTCTCCACAGACTGTTACAGGTGATGGTGAGAAGAAGGAAGAGTCGGTCGGTGACCTGAGCCCCTCTCCGTCGCCTCCGCCCCTCCCTCCTCTCCGCCTCGGCGCCGGATCCCTCACCCCCACCTCGTCCTCCTCGGCGATGATGATCGAACCTCGACCGTCATCTGGCTTCAGAGTTCGCCGGCACTTGAGGCTGTTAGGAGCTCACCGGAGCTTGAGACTTCGGAGCTCCCTGCGACGAGCCTCCCTGGGCCCCCTCGCCACCTGTTCCCAGCATCCCAAACCCACTTGCAGGCGACTTGTGCTCGTTGTGTGCCACAGCACCAACGCCAGCGTTCCCAATCGCGTTGTCAGTTGCTGGCGACTTGTAGTCCACTCCCCTCACTTTTCTGATGTAGGTGAGGAGGGATTAAATTGAGGGGGATCCAGTAACTCTGATGTGTCAGAAATTGACATTTACATTCCAATTGTTGCAGCAAACCAAACTCATGAACTCTGTTCACTTTCACAGCAAGTGGCCACTTGCTACATTTTTATCGCCAGTTGCTGGCTACCAAATAGGCCCTCAGTGAAAGAATATATATTATTTAGTATATTAAACAATATTTTTAAATAGCTAGATACATCAAATAAATGGGACAAACATTTCCATTAGAAGGAAGTTACTTATACAATCTAAACCTATCAGAGCATACACAGTGGAGACACTCCAAACGCGTACTCCAAATTATTAAAAATTGTGTAAATTATTATTTTTGGAGTGTATTCTTGATATTGGCACACAATGGTACACTCCAAACAAATACTCCAAATTAACATCTTTTATCTTTTCTTTTCTTTTTATTCCATGTTTGGTAAGATTTTTTTCTCCCTATTTTTTTTATTTTTCTTCCATGTTTGGTTAATATTGGTGAGCCCAGAAATTAATGCAGTGGAGCTAGCACACGCTCCAAATCTGGAGTGTCTTTTAGCTTTCTAGCAATTTTCAAGTATAGATAAGTGTCCATTGTAGTCTTCAAGTGCTACAAAATTTGACTAAAGTCAAAATATAGCACTTGAAATCCCTTCTACTGTGGATGCTCTAAACTTGGATTTGGATTAAGATATTACATATATTGAACATATAGAAGGATGGTGGACGGAGGAGACAAGTTGCTTCAAAAGGAATGTATAAAGGATCCAAAACTAAATTTAGACATAAAGAATGGCTTGGACAAAATGGTGTACAAAGGATCCAAAACTAAATTCAGACCGAAAGAATGGCTGGGACAAAATGGTGTGGACCGAAAACTAAATTTTAACAGAAATAAGGGCTTGGGAAAAATAACAATTTGGAGGTGCGGGGAATCGAACCCCGTGCCTCTCGCATGCGAAGCGAGCGCTCTACCATATGAGCTACACCCCCTTTTGGTTTTTGTTAGTTTAGTTAAAACTATTCATATTTGATGATAAAATTACTTAACACACTGATGATTTTGTTCCTAATTGTTATTTAACTCTTAACCTTTGACTTTTTTGCATTCATTAGCAACTTTTTAGTTGTATTCCCCATTTTTCAAGTTAAAAATGTAACTCATGTTGTAACTCATATGGCTTTTCACTTTTCATCTCCTTGTAACCTACATGACCTTTGGCCCTTCATTTCTTCATAACCCCCAACCTCTCTCCCTATATAAAGAGAGGTTGAGATAGCTTGTAAGATGCACTTGTGGTTGATAATATACGAGAAAGCTTCGTCTCCGTGTGTTTGAGCTTTTGCCTTACAACACGTTATCAGCACTTTGCTCGTGCAACGCCGGAGACCCGACGTACCGCTCGCCTCGACGTCCGCCGACCGTTGCCCCGCGCACACCCCGTAGCTCGTCGCCGATCCCGCGTATCCGCAATCGTTTTCTCACTTTCTTCCACCGTACGGTAAAAAAGGTAAAATTATCATAATGCGGATTAGTAGCTACAAGTGCTTTGGACATCAAAAAAATGAGATATTTGCTCTCTTCCAATTGATTTACATTCATTAGTACGATCAAAACCTTTTTCATCTAGGTATTGCATGAATTTACTTCTATGTTTAAACTTTTTGCTTTACCTTTCAACTGAAAAAAAAAATTATTACTCTTGGTGGATTTGGAGAATAGAGCAGCTAGCTAACTTAGCATGATGTCGCTTTATGGCTCGGGGTCTTAGTTTCTCATGTGTGATTATTGCTAGTGTTCATGTTTTGGACACTAGTCCTATCCATATAAGAAATTAGAAAAGATCTAAATGTATTTTACTACGTTACATAAGTCGTAGCTTTGTCGTTCACTATAATTTTGGTCGTTTTTTGTTTTGTTCTTTCTCCTTCTGATTGGTTGGATAGTCATATTTTTGGTTTACCGAATGGAGTTGGAGTCTCGTTGTAGATTTTTAGTTGAGATTATATTTTAATACAGTTAATGGAGCTTATACGATTCTACGATTCTATTTTTGAAGGTATGAACTTGCTTCTTAAAAGTCGAATCTGAATCTGGTTATTACTTTAAATTTTTCGATTTTTGTTTCTGGAAAGAGTTAAAAGTAGTACTCTAGTTATTTTATTATTAGTAAAAAAACATATTTGTTAGTTAATTTTTGAGTAAATAAATTTTTTATAGCAAATTTTTATGTTGAAAAAGCAAATTTAGATGCTAACATTTTTTTTGCTAATGATGGATTTGGAGCGCCCCGGCGAGCGCCACAGTGCCATCTGCGCCCCGTCAAGCACGTCAGTATCATTTTTTTCTTTATGTTACTCAGTGAATTATTGTAACAGATGGGTAGTAAAAAATTATATTTTTTTCTCGCTATTTTTTTGGCGTCGCTTCATTAGACGTCGGAAAAATAGTTGACATTTTTTTGGTGCCGCTTGCTTAGGCACCAATTCTTTTGTGTGTTGTTGCCTACTTATGTTGTACGTTTTTTTAGCGTAATGGCGTGGAAATTGAAAAATTGTCTTGGCTACATAAACAAATTCTGGCACCGCCAAATTTGGGACTCCCAAAAATAACCTTTTTGGTTAATAATTTCAAAGGCAACGCTCATTTTGAGCACACACTAAATTGTCACCTATTTTGCACAGTTCGCAAATAGCGTGAATTTCTTGAAAAATCTTATTTATTCTTACATTTGAAAAAAAATTTACGAAGTCTCTCCGAATAGGCTCACCTATTTGGGTATGATGTCAGAAAGAACTTGGGGCTTGGTTCTTAAGAGGTCCCCGGTGACCCTCCTCCCTCATTTTCCCGCCTGGTCATATTCACGTAGAGCTACTGAAAGGGGTTGACCGAATATTTTTTTGCTCAAATTGTATTTATAATTATGCATTTTAACAAGAAACTAATTGAACTCTCTATATCGGCCCGTCGATCGATATAAGAAGATAATTTTTAAACAAAAATTGTTTTTTCAAAACCATTGGTTTTATTTACGATTGTTTGTTGTTGCTTATACAAACCAAATCCATATAAACACGTCGTTTTATATGTTGACTGATCAAGATTTTTTCTCTTGTTGTAGAAAAATGTCGATCAAGATTGATTTTCCCATCCTTGAAGCCTCTGGCAAGAACTACTTGGACTGGACGCAAGACATCCAGAACCATCTAGATGCGCAGGGCCTCTTGGACGTCATCTATAACGAGGAAGAGCGTGAAGTGGAAGTCACTCGCTCAATGAACGCCAAAGCGATGATTCTATTTCGCAGGCATTTATCTGACGCCATGAAGGCGGAGTTCATTGAAATCACCTCGCCGAAGATGCTATGGGACTCTCTGAAAGAGCGCTTCGACCACCAGAAGACCATATGGCTACCTGAAGCACGCCATGACTGGTTGAACCTGCGCTTCCAAGACTTCAAGAGTGTAACTGATTACAACAATAAAGTCTGCAGGATTCGATCACTTCTCCAATACTGCGGTGAGATATTAACCGACAGTGATCTATTGGAGAAAACATACACCACATTTTCTTCCACTGACAACTTGCTCCAAAAGCAATACCGTCAGTCTAAGTTCACCAAGTTTCCCGAGCTCATCACCCAGCTTTTATTAGACGAGAAGAACTGTCTCATTTTAATGAGAAACAACTATTCTCGTCCTGCTGGAACAAAGGTAATTCCAATACCTGATGCAAACGCTCTCCGTGGACCAAATCCACGGTAGAAACGAGACAAGGGCCAGTCGTCCCAGCCAAGGAACAGAGGCGAGTTTAAGTTTCGCCACCCAAAGCGAGGTTCTAACAAGAACCAAGGACCTTTGACTCCTAGGCAGTCTCATGGTAAGAACCAACGGGCCAGTCGTCCCAAAGCAAAAGTGGAAGGCCAAGCGCCTACTCTCTGCTACAAATGTAGTGCTTATGGTCATATGCAACGGACTTGCAGGGCGACCCCCCATGAAGTTAATAACAATCACAAGGGGCGCCGGGCCGAAGCAAATCTGGTCAACGAGTGCTAAAATCTAAATCTTGAGACCCACGATTTTGTAGCAGAAATGGAAGAATGAATCTCCATTTTTTCTCTATATTTGATTTAAGTCATGAAACTTTTGGTGGTTTGTATTTTCTGTTTTCTCGATAAATTAAAGTTCTTTTGCGAGCACTTTCCTCAAACGTGTGACAAACTTTAATTTTTTTACTTATAGGCATGGACCACGGGACAGTGGATTGTCTGGTTGATAGTGGAACGACTCACACTATCTTGAGAGATAAATCATACTTTATCTCCTATACGCCTAAAGTAACCTCAGTGACAACCATTTCGGAACCCTCAACCCTTTTTCAAGGTTTTGGCAAAGCCCATTTTTCGTTGTCCAATGGTACTCATGTTGAAGTATCAGAGGCCTTATATTCTCCAAGGTCCGGTCGTACCTTACTGAGTTTTAAGGATATTCGAGAAAACGGATTTCATGTTGAAACTGCTCGAGAACATGGCTTCGAGTATCTTTTCATTACCTCCACTCAGTACGGCCAAAAGTGTATCTTGGAGAAATTGAAATGTCTTTCAAGTGGTTTGTATCTCACTATGATACAACACATCGAGAGTAATCTCATCATTCGTCGAGCGCCAGTTGATGAGAGAACTTTTATGCTATGGCATGACCGGCTGGGTCATCCGGATCAAAATACGATGCTTCGTACTATGAATGCATCGTATGGGCATCCTCTTGGAGGAAAGAATTTTGTTATAAATCCGAAAAGCCTATGCCAAGCTTGCTCGATTGGGAAGACGAATCTCAAGCCACTCCATGTGAAACCTACGAGATTGGTTTCCCAATTCCTTGAGAGAATTCATGGAGATATTTGTGGACCAATCCAACCAACATGCGGACTATTTAAATACTTCATGGTTTTGGTTGATGCATCGACTAGATGGTCACTCGTAGTGTTGTTGTCCACCCGAAATGCAGCGTTTCCTAAACTCCTCGCCCAGATCATTAAGTTAAGGGCTCACCATCCGGATTATCCGATAAAGTCTATTAGACTTGATAATGCCGCGGAGTTTACATCGAAGACTTTCGATGACTATTGCATGACTTTGGGAATAAATCTTGAACATCCTGTTGCGTATGTTCATACCCAAAATGGCCTAGCAGAAGCTTTTATAAAGCGACTGCAAGTGATAGCGCGGACCTTGGTTATGCGTACCAAACTCCCACTATCTGCATAGGGCTATGCAATTTTACACGCTGCAAATTTGGTCCGTCTGAGTCCCATGGCCACCCAACCACTTTCTGCGTACCAGCTGGTTACTGGATGTGAGCCTGACATCTCACATTTACGCGTGTTCGGGTGCCTAGTTAATGTTCCAATTGAGCCGATAAGGCGTTCAAAATTTGGACCTCAGAAGCGACGGAGAATATATGTCGGTTATAACTCCCCGTCTATCATTCGCTATTTAGAGCCCTTGACAGGCGATCTCTTTACCGCGAGACACGCAGATTGTGACTTTGATGAGGAAATCTTCCCGTCGTTAGGGAAAGAAATGCACGCTAACGTTGATGAGGAACGACGTGAATTAGCGTGGCATGTGCCCGCTGTTGCTCATCTTGATCCCCCCTCTGCACATAGTGATAAGGAAGTGCAGAGGATTCTAGGTCTGCAAGATATTGCAAATCAAATGCCAGACGTATTTAGCGATCTAGCAAAAGTCACGAGATCAATTATACCTGCTGCAAATGTGCCTGCAAGGATAGACGTCCCTGAGAGACGCCATGTTCCTGTGAAACATGTTGCTCCGGTCGAACCCGCCGAGCAAAGGACGCTGCCATCGGCCTTCCAGTCCGCCGCTATTCTTAAGAAGAAGGGAAGACCGGTTGGTTCCAAAGATGTTCTGCCCCGGAAGCAGAGAAATCTTGTTAAAAGCGTTTTACCACATGAGATCATTAAGGATCACGGTGATGTATTAGAAGAGCGCGTTCCAGATGAAACGCCTATTCCTAATCATGCCGATAACCTCGAAATATCCGTCGAGTTTGCTAGCTTAGACGATATTTTGAAGCGAAATGAAACTGTCATCGATGATGTGTTCATATACTCAGTGGCCACTGACATTATGAACAATGATGACATGGAACCTCGTAGTGTTGCCGAGTGTCAACGACGAACGGACTGGTCACAATGGAAACAAGCAATCCAGGCTGAACTAGACTCCTTAGCGAAAAGAAGCGTGTTTGGACCTGTTGCTCCAACACCACCCAATGTTAAACCAGTTGGTCACAAATAGATTTTCCTAAGGAAGCGTAATAAGAGAAATGAGATTGTGCGATACAAGGCTCGCCTTGTGGCGCAAGGCTTCTCACAACGTCCTGGAATTGATTACGAGGAGACGTATTCTCCCGTAATGGACGTCATAACGTTCCGCTACTTAATCAGTTTAGTAGTTTTCGAAAAACTGAATATGCAGCTCATGGATGTGGTCACAGCCTATCTCTACGGGGATCTGGACACAGAGATATACATGAGAGTCCCTGAAGGACTAAAGATGCCTGAATCAAGTAGTTCCCGACCACGGAACGCGTTCTCGATTAGACTGAGGCATTCGCTATATGGATTGAAACAATCCGGGCGAATGTGGTATAACCGCCTAAGCGAATACTTGATCGGTTTGGGATACGTTAATAACGAACTTTACCCATGCGTGTTCATAAAGAAATCTACTTCAGGATACGCAATCATCGTGGTCAATGTAGATGACATGAATCTCATAGGAACCGAAAAAGACTTGTCAGAAACTGCTGATATCCTGAAGAAGGAATTCGAGATGAAGGATCTTAGGAAGACACAGTTTTGCCTCGGCCTGCAGATCGAGCACCTTAAAGATGGAATTCTTGTCCATCAAGCGAACTACACCCAAAAGGTGTTGAGACGCTTTAGTCATTTTGACGTTAAGCCGTCCGCTACTCCCATGATCGTCCGCTCTCTAGACATTACTAAGGACCCATTTCGTCCAAAGGAGGACGACGAAGAGATATTGAGTCCTGAGTGCTCTTATCTGGGTGCAATAGGCGCTTTATTGTACTTGGCCCAATGTACTAGACCGGACATCTCGTTTGCTGTGAATTGTCTAGCTCGACACAGTACCGCGCCAATACGCCGCCATTGGAATGGCATAAAAGACATTTTTCGCTACCTTAAGGGTACTACGGACTTAGGCTTGTTCTATCCCTACGCGGTTTTGAGTGAGTCCAACGCTCTTGTCACTCGAAGCAACGCGACCGTTGTTGGCTACGCCGATGCGGGATACTTATCTGATCCGCACAAGGGGCGTTCCCAATCTGGTTATGTCTTTACCATTGGGAACACGGCAATTTCTTGGAGGTCTCGCAAACAGACCTTAGTGGCTACTTCAACGAACCATTCTGAGCTACTCGCGCTCTATAAGGCGACAAGAGAGTGTGTATGGCTTCGAGCTGTTATTGGCCATATTCGAAGTACATGTGATCTTCCATATGACCCAGATGAACCTGTTGTCGTCTATGAGGACAATACCGCTGTTATTGATCAAGCGAAACATGGTTACATCAAAGGGGATGCTACCAAGCACATATCGCCCAAGTTGTTCTTTACACATGAACAACAAGCGCTTCAGAAGATTGAAGTGCAACACATTGGATCGGAGAATAACCATGCAGACTTGTTCACCAAGTCACTGCCGAAACACTCGTTCCAGAAACATGTCAGAGCGATTGGACTTAGAAAGCTCTCAGAGCTAGCCTAAGTGAAACATGTTTCCTGCACCCTGTTGTGTGCATGTGAGGGGGAGCGCCCCAACGAGCGCCTCCCAACGCCCTGTTGTGCGTATATCCCGTACCCTGTCGAGTGCGAGTGAAAAGGGAAGCATCCTGATGTATGCTTGTGTACTCTTTTTCCCTTCGACCAAAATTTTTCCCACTGGGTTTTCTTTGGCAAGGTTTTTAACGAGACACAGTTCAAATTCCTTATTCACTAAGGATTATTATAATCAGGGGGAGTATCCAGTTGTATACTTCTAAACCATCGTGTACTCTTTTGTCCTTTGATCCGCAGTTTTTCCCACTGGATTTTCCCTGACAAGGTTTTGACGAGACACCTTTACAATGGTTAAGTTTACCCCCATCACACTGACCTGTGTGTACTCTTTTGTCCTTCGACCAAAGTTTTTTTCCCACTGGGTTTTCTTTGGCAAGGTTTTGACGAGGCACAAGTAGATGGTCAAACTTGAAGATGCAAGCTACAGACAGACGAAGAAACTCAGAGATGTTTACAAGCAGAATTTCTGTAGAGCCAAGGGGAGTGTTGTAACTCATATGACTTTTCACTTTTCATCTCCTTGTAACCTACATGACCTTTGGCCCTTCATTTCTTCATAATCCCCAACCTCTCTCCCTATATAAAGAGAGGTTGGGATAGCTTGTAAGATGCACTTGTGGTTGATAATATACGAGAAAGCTTCGTCTCCGTGTGTTTGAGCTTTTGCCTTACAACAACTCACAAGTTATTTCGTTTCCATCTGTTAATCCTGAATAGTTTCCCTCCCTCAAAACCTTTATCTCTTAATTAATCATATTTAAGTTTCTAACAAGTTTAATTATGGGTGTTAATGGTCGAGCTTTAAGTAAGCACCCCTGCTTGGGTTCAGTTCTCTAACATTAAAATGATAGAACTCGAGCTTTAAGACGATTCTGAATATGAGCTTGAATTCAAATTTTTATAAGTTTTGAGCTCCTATTTTAAATTAGAGGAACATGAGTTATGCAGATAAATTTAGGCATAAATTAAACTTATTTATGAGTTTTATCCCAAAAAAAAAAAAATATAGCTCATTAACATAAAATTGATGCTTTTAGGAACTTCTAAGTAAATGAAAAAATATTTTAATGCAATTCTTTTAATATAAATATATCAACAAAAGTTTTACTAAACTTGTTTATCTAACAAAATTATTCTAATTAGGCAAAATTTTGTAGTCTCCAACTCGAAAAGATCACAAATAGGTAGATTCGTCAACACCAGTAAATTTAATTATAATATAATATATATATATATATATATGGGAAGGGATATTGTACCAAACTTATTGCATCAATTGTTGCACCAAACAATCTCAACCACACATTTATTTCTATCATGTGGTTATAAAACATTCCATAAAGTTGTTGCCACGTCAGCATGCTTTATAACCACATGATAGAAATAAATGTGTGGTTGAGATTGTTTGGTGCAATAATTGATGCAATAAGTTTGGTGCAATATCCCTCCCCTATATATATATATATATATATATATATATATATATATATATATATATATATATATATATATATATATATATATATATATATAATGGAGCATCTAGGGTTTCGGAATCGGGAGCTTCTCCTTGGAGAGGCAAGTCAGCCGACAGATGCTTCCCAAGACTCGGGTGATCAGGCTCCTCGTGACGAGGAGGGAGGGTGGACGACGGTGGAGCGCCGTCGCCGTCCGCCTCAGCAAGCCAGACGGGATCGCCATTGGGGAGGCAATTCGTCTCAAGGAAAACAAGGCGATGGAAGACCTTTGCAGAACATGCCGCAAGGCCCCAACCGCCGTATAGCGAACCCTAGGCCGGAAACGGGTATTAAGCCAAGGGGGGTTAACGGACATCAGGCTCCGGGTGAAGGGAAGTCGACGACAGCTCCGCAAAGGTCAGTTAACCAAACTCGAGCAGACAATAGTCCTCATCAACCGCGGTCGGCGCCTATCTCCTGGACAGAATTGTGCAAACCTGCAGAGATCCAAGAAGAAGTAGAACTATAATACGTCGAACCTCAGTTGATTGAAGGACGGAAAGTGGTGGAGATCATAGCAGATGACATAGAAGAGACTACGACGTATTGGAAGAATACTTTAATACTGTACGTGATGGGAAATGTCACGCCCCAGAACCAGAATACTGGAGAGCGGGGGCAGACATAGCCAGCTACGTATATGAAATGGAATCCATCTCACTATACGGTCACGGCTGTCTAGATACATGAGGGTTTAACTACAAGCCAGAAGTCTCCTAAGGTCATGAACAAGCCTATTGTCTCAATCATAAGCAAGCAATAGTAATTACAAGATGTCAGAGCACCAAATATATAATAGCAAGGCGTCCCATACATTACATATTGGATGATCATGAAGCTAGTCGTACAAAATGCCATGACTAGCAAGAGTTCAGTCATACATGATCAACCCTAGGATCTGTCAATCATGTTACAGCCCGTAGGCAGACAGTAAATAAAGATGCAATCGAGCTAACACGTGCTCGCCGGCTAAACGCCTCAAAAGAATAATTTTTACAAATAAGTGGGAGGACAAAAAGAAACCCACTCGTTGCCAGGTTCCGTCTAGTGGTCACCATCTGGCTGGAAGATCGGTGGATCCTCTGAAGCTGCTCCGATATCTGGCCACACAAAACAAGCTGGGTCAGACCCCAGAAAGAGCAAGTACCACAAAGGAGGCTTCACTTAGAAACTAAAACCAGCATATAGTAAGGAACATTAAAGTTAAATTATCAAAAATAACAACAATAATAGAGTACGAGGAAACCATTCAAGTAGCCAGACTACAATCCTTAAACCAAACAAGGACGGGGTTGCAATCCTTCACCTGAATGGAAATCCGTCTCAAATACTATGGATAAGGTAATAAGACAATAAACGAAGAGAAGACACAGAACTGCTCCGGGAGCCAGGTTACAACCCTTAAACCAAACAAGGACCGGGGTTGTAACCCTTCGCCTGAACAGAACTGGACTCCTGATCTTTATTGTTAAGGCCATTATAGATAATCATGTTGCTGAAGTAAGATAGAACATGACAAGCATGGCACGGGGTACAAATAAGACAATAACCGAAGGGAAGACACAGAACTGCTCCGGAAGCCAGGTTACAACCCTTAAACCAAACAAGGACCGGGGTTGTAACCCTTCGCCTGAACAGAACTGGTCCCCCGATCGTTATTGTTAAGGCAAGCATCAACAATTGTGTCTTGTCACGATCTTGCACATGATCAGGATAAGACTAAGCTGGAATAACTTCATCCAATCAATCACGGCCAATCAAAAGTACGGCTTGATACTTTAACTAGCTAGGGTTATCACAGGCCTAGTTACTAGCAAGATGTAATGAGATTATTTCAACAGCCACAAGCCCTGCAGACCATCCAAGTTATCCAGGTCGAATGTCCATTTATGAAGGATGCACCACATGACTGTGTGCTGGAAGTGTGCCCTACTCGTCGGTAGGCTACAAGTCCACTTAATACGCCCAGATAACGGGATTGCCTGTAGCTGAGAATCTCTTCATGTCTACTGAATTATTCTAGTTTATTACTCTTAGTTAATTACAGTAGGTATCCCTGACCGTGGTACTCAGGGATCCCATTCTAGATATGATGCAAGACAATACTGGTTAATTGCGCAAACGCAATCATCCACGGTGTCCAGGTTAGTCATTCTTATCAGGTCATGTCATGTTAGCCGTCGCAACAGCAATTCGAGATAATCATGTCAGGTATGCTTGTCCTGCCATGCCGTATTCAATTATTATTTACAAACCTATTAAATAAATTCATGATTATCAAGTTCATGACAAAAGGCGTAAGGATATAAAATGGGCGTAAAATATCTAATAAAATATCAATATACAGGGCTGTAGAAGAGCCAAGCTTAAGGAAAATAAAACCAAAGTGACATGCTGACATAAGACCAAGTCAGCCAAGGCCATACGCTCAGTGCAAAAGTCATACGCTCAGGTCAGGCTACGCTCAAGTCAAGCTACGCTCAGGTAAGCCTACGCTCAGGTAAGCGTACGCTCAGGTAAGCCTACGCTCACAAAGGGCAGCGTATGGGGTCCATACGACCCCTTGTCACACAAGTGAGCGTATGCAAGACATACGCTCCAAAAAGGCAGCGTATGAACTTCATACGACTCCTTGTTACACAAGCGAGCGTATGCGAGTCATACGCCTCCAAAAGGCAGCGTATGGACTCCATACGACTCATGGCTATCCAAGTGAGCGTATGCAAGTCATACGCTCCAAAAAGGCAGCGTATGGACTCCATACGACTCATGGCTATCCAAGTGAGCGTTTGCAAGTCATACGCTCCAAAAAGGCAGCGTATGGACTCCATACGACTCCTTATCAAGCAAGCGAGCGTATGCGAGTCATACGCTTCCAAAAGGCAGCGTATGGGGGCTACTGCGCTGCGCTAAAGAGCGCGCACAGCTCAGTGACGCAAGCTAAAAAGCTCGCGCACTGCTCACTGTCTTCTCCAAACAGCAGGAACTCCATGGTTGAACCCTAAGCTTCCAAAGTCCATAACTTGGTCAAAACAAGTCCAAATCCAACTTTCCAAAGGTCAAAATTGGGTAGAAGGAAATTCTTTACCACATGGAACCATCAAAACTTAAAAACAAGAGAATTTAATAGATCAAAACCATAAAAATCCGAAAATGACTAAATTCTAGATCTACAAAAATCCAAGCTTCAAAATAGAAAATGACAAGTTCTAATGTGGATTAGAAAGTTGTAAAGAAGAGGTTAGAACAATAAAAATGGTGGGTTTCTTCATGAAGCAAGATTGCACTTGCCTAGGCTAGGGTTTTCTTGGTTGGTGGTGGAGAGTAATGAAGAAGAAAGGAAATAATGAGGAGAGAGAATGGGAAGAGGTTAATAAATGGGGTTGGTTGTGGTAGGTAGGGGGTTCACCCTTGGTTCATGATGAACCAAGGCTAATCAAGCCTAGCCGAACCAACCCAAGCCAACCCAAACCAAGATGAACCATGGCCAATACGAGATAAAATACGTACATGTATTCTTAAATACGTAATACGAACAACAGGCATTACAACTCTACCCACCTTAAAAGAATTCTGCCCTCGGAATTTAATTAAGATGTTAGAGAGACTAGAACAAGCTATACTAATTACATGCAAACTATAACTAGGCAAGCAATCACTTATTCAAGCAAGGAATCGAAAACATGAGGCATAAGGAAGACATTATACCTCATGAGTCAAACAAGTCGGGATACCGCGATCGGATATCTTCCTCACGCTCCCACGTTGACTCCCCCAAAGAGTGATGACCCCAAGCAACTCGGACTAACTTGATAGTCTTGTTCTTGAGGATCTTCTCTCTCCGGTCCAATATAGACACGGGTCTCTCCTCATACGAAAGGTTGGTACCAACAACTAATTCCGAATGATCCAGGATGTGGCTCGGGTCCGGGATATACCGTCGTAATTGGGATACATGGAACACGTCATGCACCTCGCTTAGCGACGGCGGAAGAGCGAGACGATAGGATACATCTCCTACTCGCTCTAAGATATCGAACGGCCCTATATACCTAGGACTAAGCTTTCCCCGTACGCCGAAACGAATTGACGCCACGGTTGGGCGAAATCCTCAGAAATACATGATCGCCGACCGAAAACTCAAGAGGGCGCCGATGAGAATCGGCCCAATGACGCTGGCGATCTTGGGCAACTCGAAGACGATCTCTGACCCTTCTGACCACTTCAATGGTCTGAGCAGTCAATTCTGGACCAAGCATCTGTCTTTCTCCAACATTATCCCAGGATAGCGGGGATCTGCACTTCCTGCCATACAGCGCCTCGAACGGGGCCATCTGGATACTGGCCTGGAAACTATTATTGTACGAAAATTCCACCAGGTACAAGTGATCTTCCCATGAACCACCGAAGTCAAGTGTGCAAGACCACAACATGTCTTCAAGAGTCTGAATCGTGCGCTCTGACTGACCATCTGTCTGCGGATGATATGCTGAACTGGACTGGAGATGAGTCCCTAAACTCGCCTGCAGGCTACGCCAAAAGTGCGATATAAATCTAGAATCTCGGTCCGAGGTGATGCTAACTGGTACACCGTGCAATCTGATAATCTGTCTAAGATACATCGCCGCTAGCTGAGCCGTCGACTGACCAACTCTGAATGGAAGAAAGTGAGCCACTTTCGTGAGCCGGTCAACTATAACCCAAATAGCATCTCTACCAGCTGGGGATCTAGGTAATCCAGTCACGAAATCCATGGTCACATGCTCCCACTTCCACTCTGGAATCGGCAAGGGCTGAAGCAGTCCTGCCGGTCTCTGATGTTCAGCTTTAACTTGTTGGCAAACCAAACACCGAGAGACAAACTGAGCTATCTCCCGCTTCATGCCATTCCACCAAAAATGCTGCCGGATATCACGGTACATCTTCGTACTGCCCGGATGGATGGAATACTACGAACTATGAGCTTCTGTCATGACCTCCTGCCAGATATCTCCGCTGGGTACACAAAGACGCTTACCATGTCAAAGTGTACCATCCTCATGAACGCATAACTCTGGTCTTCGTCCTGCCTCACACTCTGCTCTGAGTCGCTGAAGCTTAGAATCTGCCGACTGCGCCATCCGGATCCTCTCGACTATAGTGGACTGAACTTGCATACTGGCCATCAAGGCCACACTGGAAGGGAGAACAACTTTAATATCCATTTTCTGAAGATCTGCTAACAGCTCTGGTTGTGCTGTTAGAAAATAAGCTCCCGCTCTCCTGCTCAATGCATCCGCAACAACATTAGCCTTTCCAGGATGATACTGCAGGTTGACATCATAATCCACAAGTAGCTCCAGCCATCTCCTCTGACGCATGTTAAGATCTTTCTGGGTGAAAACATATTTCAGGCTCTTATGGTCGGTGAAGATCTCCACCCTATCTCCATACAAATAGTGCCTCCACAACTTGAGTGCAAACACCACTGCTACCAGCTCCAAGTCATGGGTTGGGTAATTCCTCTCATGATCACGAAGTTGCCGTGATGCATAAGCTATTACCTTCCCATGCTGCATCAGAACACATCCTAAACCTCTGCCTGAAGCATCACAGTATACCGAAAATCCTCCGGTCCCATCAGGAAGCGTGAGAATAGGAGCCGTCATTAAGCCTCGCTTCAACTTCTCAAAAGATTCCTGGCACTCTGCTGTCCAAGCAAACTGTGCATCCTTGCGGGTCAACTGGGTCAGCGGCGTCGAGATCCGAGCGAAGTCCGAAACAAATCGCCGGTAGTAGTCGGCCAATCCAAGAAAACTACGAACCTCTGTAACTGTGATGGGCACCGGCCATGACTCAATGGCCACGATCTTCTGGGGATCCACTTCTACTCCTCCTCTGGTAATGATATAACCCAAGTACGAAATGCGATCGAGCCAGAACTCGTATTTACTGAACTTGGCATATAACTAGTGCTCCCTGAGTATCTGAAGAACAACCCTGAGATGTTGCTCATGCTCCGCCTTATTCTTGCTGTAGACCAGAATGTCGTCTAGGAATACGATCACAAACTGATCCAAGTAAGGCATGAAAATGTGATTCATGAGGTCCATGAATACTGCCGGTGCATTGGTTGCTCCAAATGGCATAACAAGGAACTCCCAATGCCCGTATCTCGATCTGAAAGCTGTCTTTGGGATGTCCTGCTCTCTGACTCTGATCTGATGATATCCTGAGCGCAAGTCAATCTTCGAGAATACAGCTGCCCCTTTAAGTTGATCAAACAAGTCATCTATCCTCGGAAGAGGGTATCTGTTCTTGATTGTCACTGAGTTCAAGGTACGATAATCTACACATAATCTAGACGTACCATCCTTCTTTTTCACAAGAAGCATCGGGGCTCCCCAAGGCGATCCACTAGCACGAATGAATCCCTTGGTTCTAAGCTCTTCAATCATCTTGTACAAGATCTCCAACTCTGATGGCGCCATCATGTAGACTCTCTCTGACACCGGGGCTGTCCCGGAAATCAAGTCTATGGTGAACTCAATCTCCCGCTCTGGCGGCATACCTGGAAGCTCTTCTGGAAAACATCTGGGAACTCATCCACTATCCTGGGCAATTGAACTGCTGCTACTGCCATCCGCAATACTGGAGGAGAAGGCTCAACCTCGCCTCGAGAGAAAGAAAACTCCGGCTCACCTGGAATGCTAAAAACAACCCTGCCAATGCGGCAGTCTATCCTAGCATACTGGTCCCTCAACCAATCCATCCCTAAGACTACATCATAATCGGCCATCGGGAATTCTATCAATCTAGCGGGAAACTCTCTACTGCTAACTACGATTCGACACGAGGAAAATACTCTATCGACTCCCACAAGTCCATTACCAGTGAATATATTGAGCCTTACTGATAACGACTCGGGCTCCAATCCTATCCGTGTCGCGAATCGTGCAGACATAAATGAATGCGATACACCAGAATCAAATAAAGCTGAAGCTGGAAAGGTGTTGACGAGAATAGTACCTGCCACTACCTCACCTGGTGTTACTCTTTCTTCCATGGTCAAGGCCAGCACTTGACCATGTCCTCTAGGGGCAGGTCCCTTCTGCTAAAAATTCCTCTGCCTGCTCTGGATCAGGGCTTGGGCCTGAGCATACTGCTGCGGTCTCTGCTGCTGGAATGCCTGGGCCTACGTCAGCAATGGCCTCGGCAGCGGGTACTGCAACTGCTGCTGCTGCTGGACTGGCGCTGGTCCTCTAACTGAAGGACCAGAGAAAGCTGATGAACTACCCCTGTTCGGGCAGTTCCCAACCCTGTGGTCCGGGGCACCACAAACCAAGCACAATCCCTGTGCTCTGCGACACTCTGACACCACATGCCCTGGCTTCCTGCAGTGTGAACATCCCACTGCAGAAGACTGCTTCTGCTTCTGTTGCTGAGGGTGCGTCGGGGTAGAATGCTGAACCGACGTCACCGAGGCCGCCCGCCTCGGAGTTCCAATAGTTAAACCTCTAGCTGCTGGGGCTGGAGCTGATGATTGGTGCATCTGACTGTGGGACCGTTTCCTACCTCCGGTCCTATCCACGATCCGCTGGGAGGTGTACTCATACCTCCTAGCCGCCCTCAATACTGTATCGAACGTCTGGTGTTCGAACTGCTCAACTGTTAGTAAAATCTCCAAATGTCGCCCCTGCTGGAACCGCTGGGCCCTATCAAACTCGGTTGCCACCAAGGTGGGGGCAAACCTACTGAGTCTAGAAAACTCAGATGCATAACCATCGACTGTTCTGCCTCCTTGCTTCAGGTTGGTAAACCTCGTCTGCAAGTCATACCGAGCCACAGCATCAAAATACTTCGTCTGGAATCTCTCTCTGAACACTTCCCAAGCAATGGGTGCCACTAATCCCTCGGCCTGCGCCGCCCACCAACTGCGGGCAAGATCTAATAACTGCAGGCGCACTACGGCCACCTTCTCGTTTTTTGGAGTCTTGGCTGCTTCTAGAATCACTTCGGTATCCTGAAGCCAAGCATCCGCGGCGATCGCATCTTCGCTGCCGTCGAAGAATGGAGGGTTCAGGCGCTTGAAGCTGTTGGCCGCACTGTTACCCTGATGACCACCCCAGGTCAAAGCATCCGTCACTGCCTAGTGCAAGGCATCTCCACGCCGGTCTTGGGAAGCTATCAAGGTCCTGACGAGTCCTACCAAAGTGCCATCATCATGTTCTACTGGTTGAACTGGCTGGACTGGTGGCTCTTCGCCAGAAGGTACGACTCTAGAGGCTACTCCGGAATGCTGGGCTTGATCTCCAGGTTGCTGTTGGTCTGCGGGAGGTGCTCCGTCTTGCTGGTCAGTAGGACCACGAACAATGCCGCTGAAGAAGACGACATAGGGAACAATAAGGAAGGACCATGACAGATCAACGATACAAGCATATGATCAGGACAAGAATC
This sequence comes from Iris pallida, assembly GCA_029216955.1. Taxonomy (NCBI): domain Eukaryota; kingdom Viridiplantae; phylum Streptophyta; class Magnoliopsida; order Asparagales; family Iridaceae; genus Iris; species Iris pallida. Next base: position 4,329,252 of record JANAVB010037018.1, on the reverse strand, counting down.
CAGGGATTCAGAAGATACGAGCAGAGATCAAGGACGAATACTGATTGAGACATCTATTCGGTAAACCCTCACATATCTTAATTTATAAGACCTGCATGGGCCACCACTTAAACCATGTCATGCCCCAGAACCAGAATACTGGAGAGCGGAGGCAGACATAGCCAGCTACGTATATAAAATAGAATCCATCTCACTATACGGTCACGGCTGTCTAGATATATGAGGGTTTAACTACAAGCCAGAAGTCTCCTAAGGTCATGAACAAGCCTATTGTCTCAATCATAAGCAAGCAATAGTAATTACAAGATGTCAAAGCACCAAATATATAATAGCAAGGCGTCCCATACATTATATATTGGATGATCATGAAGCTAGTCGTACAAAATGCCATGACTAGCAAGAGTTCAGTCATACATGATCAACCCTAGGATCTGTCAATCATGTTACAGCCCGTAGGCAGACAGTAAATAAAGATGCAATCGAGCTAATACGTGCTCGCCGGCTAAACGCCTTAAAAGAATAATTTTTACAAATAAGTGGGAGGACAAAGAAACCCACTCGTTGCCAGGGTTCCGTCTAGTGGTCACCATCTGGCTGGAAGATCGGTGGATCCTCTGGAGCTGCTCCGATATCTGGCCACACAAAACCAGCTGGGTCAGACCCCAGAAAGAGCAAGTGCCACAAAGGAGGCTTCACTTAGAAACTAAAACTAGCATATAGTAAGGAACATTAAAGTTAAATTATCAAAAATAACAACAATAATAGAGTACGAGGAAACTATTCAAGTAGCCAGACTACAACCCTTAAACCAAACAAGGACCGGGGTTGCAATCCTTCACCTGAATGGAAATCCGTCTCAAATACTATGGATAAGGTAATAAGACAATAAACGAAGAGAAGACACAGAACTGCTCCGGGAGCCAGGTTACAACCCTTAAACCAAACAAGGACCGGGGTTGTAACCCTTCGCCTGAACAAAACTGGACTCCTGATCTTTATTGTTAAGGCCATTATAGATAATCATGTTGCTGAAGTAAGATAGAACATGACAAGCATGGCACGGGGTACAAATAAGACAATAACCGAAGGGAAGACACAGAACTGCTCCGGGAGCCAGGTTACAACCCTTAAACCAAACAAGGACCGGGGTTGTAACCCTTCGCCTGAACAGAACTGGTCCCCCGATCGTTATTGTTAAGGCAAGCATCAACAATCGTGTCTTGTCACGATCTTGCACATGATCAGGATAAGACTAAGCTGGAATAACTTCATCCAATCAATCACGGCCAATCAAAAGTACGGCTTGATACTTTAACTAGCTAGGGTTATCACAGGCCTAGTTACTAGCAAGATGCAATGAGATTATTTCAACAGCCACAAGCCCTGCAGATCATCCAAGTTATCCAGGTCGAATGTCCATTTATGAAGGATGCACCACATGACTATGTGCTGGAAGTGTGCCCTACTCGTCGGTAGGCTACAAGTCCACTTAATACGCCCAGATAACGGGATTGCCTGTAGCTGGGAATCTCTTCATGTCTACTGAATTATTCTAGTTTATTACTCTTAGTTAATTACAGTAGGTATCCCTGACCGTGGTACTCAGGGATCCCATTCTAGATATGATGCAAGACAATACTGGTTAATTGCGCAAACGCAATCATCCACGGTATCCAGGTTAGACATTCTTATCAGGTCATGTCATGTTAGCCGTCGCAACAGCAATTCGAGATAATTATGTCAGGTATGCTTGTCCTGCCATGCCGTATTCAATTATTATTTACAAACCTATTAAATAAATTCATGATTATCAAGTTCATGATAAAAGGCGTAAGGATATAAAATGGGCGTAAAATATCTAATAAAATATCAATATACAGGGCTATAGAAGAGCCAAGCTTAAGGAAAATAAAACCAAAGTGACATGCTGACATAAGACCAAGTCAGCCAAGGCCATACGCTCAGTGCAAAAGTCATACGCTCAGGTCAGGCTACGCTCAAGTCAAGCTACGCTCAGGTAAGCCTACGCTCAGGTAAGCCTACGCTCAGGTAAGCGTACGCTCAGGTAAGCCTACGCTCACAAAGGACAGCGTATGAGGTCCATACGACCCCTTGTCACACAAGTGAGCGTATACAAGACATACGCTCCAAAAAGGCAGCGTATGAACTTCATACGACTCCTTGTCACACAAGCGAGCGTATGCGAGTCATACGCCTCCAAAAGGCAGCGTATGGACTCCATACGACTCATGGCTATCCAAGTGAGCGTATGCAAGTCATACGCTCCAAAAAGGCAGCATATGGACTCCATACGACTCATGGCTATCCAAGTGAGCGTATGCAAGTCATACGCTCCAAAAAGGCAGCGTATGGACTCCATACGACTCCTTGTCAAGCAAGCGAGCGTATGCGAGTCATACGCTTCCAAAAGGCAGCGTATGGGGGCTACTGTGCTGCGCTAAAGAGCGCGCACAGCTCAGTGACGCAAGCTAAAAAGCTCGCGCACTGCTCACTGTCTTCTCCAAACAGCAGGAACTCCATGGTTGAACCCTAAGCTTCCAAAGTCCATAACTTGGTCAAAACAAGTCCAAATCCAACTTTCCAAAGGTCAAAATTAGGTAGAAGGAAATTCTCTACCACATGGAACCATCAAAACTTAAAAACAAGGGAATTTAATAGATCAAAACCATAAAAATCTCAAAATGACTAAATTCTAGATCTACAAAAATCTAAGCTTCAAAATAGAAAATGACAAGTTCTAATGTGGATTAGAAAGTTACAAAGAAGAGGTTAGAACAATAAAAATGGTGGGTTTCTTCATGAAGCAAGATTGCACTTGCCTAGGCTAGGGTTTTCTTGGTTGGTGGTGGAGAGTAATGAAGAAGAAAGGAAATAATGAGGAGAGAGAATGGGAAGAGGTTAATAAATGGGGTTGGTTGTGGTAGGTAGGGGGTTCACCCTTGGTTCATGATGAACCAAGGCTAATCAAGCCTAGCCGAACCAACCCAAGCCAACCCAAACCAAGATGAACCATGGCCAATACGAGATAAAATACGTACATGTATTCTTAAATACGTAATACGAACAACAGGCATTACAGGAAATAAACCCTATTACGGACAGTTGAGAGCATATGCACTGAGAGTATGGAGGCCTAAAGGGGAGTTGGAGATATTCTCGCGAGAGAACGGATTCTACTTCATTAAGTTTGATTTAGCCGAAGACCTGGAGCGCGTCCTAGAGGGGGGCCCGTGGACGTTCGATGGACGGCTTGTGGTGTTAAAGAGATGGTATCCCGAATCATGTTTTGAGAAAGACCGGCTATCGTCCGTTCCTATATGGATCAGGCTCCCCTGGCTATCCCCCCAACTTTGGAGCACGCCAGCCATCATGAAGATTGCTAGCATGGTGGGAAAGCCCTTGCGAACTGACATCCTCACAGCCAGACGAAAGAGGCTATCATATGCGCACGTGTTTGTCGAAATAGAAGCTGCTAATGTACTGCCAAGACAAGTAGAGCTTATTCTTCCAAACGGAGAGATAAGGTGGCAGTCCGTCGAATACGAGTAGGTGCCACCATCATGCACAAAGTGTAGGTGCTTTGGGCACGTCACAACTCATTGCCAAGAGCGGGAGTTCCAATGGGAAGAGGAGATGCCGGCTAATACCAACCCGGTAGAGGAGGACGGAGAACCTAGAGATGCAAGACAAGAAGCAAGGAGTCAAGAGGTGAACGAAAAAGAGGTGATGGAAGAGGATACAGTTGAATTAGCACAGAGAGTAAACGAACCCATTGGAGGACAGGGGGATTCATTGCTAGGGAAGCGATCAGTCCCGGAGAAAGAAGATAGCGATGGGGGTAATCTTCAGTTATCATTATGGAAGAAAAGACCAATCAATGGAGATATGCAGGAAGGGACGAATAAATTGGCTATGGTTAGTCTGCAACCATCAATTAGTGCTCGGGACGACAGTTCGGGAGGAAGGGCTGCTAAAGCGGTTCGAATTCATGGTAATGGCAATGGAACTCAAACTAGCTGCGGTTCCTACGGGGAAGTCCCAGATGATAACATTACAAGCACAGGGGATCTTACTACTGACAATCCGCTATGGCTTGCCTGGTTGCAGAGAAATAACCCAGAAAGAGTCAACGAGAATGCACGGGACTTCGAAGAGATGACAGACATGACTCGATCTAATCGTCCTAGAGAGAGTCTTCGTAACTCGAAGGACGGGCAAGATCCTCAGTGATGACAGTTCTAACCTGGAATGTCAGGGGGGCTAACTCGGTGGGAAGGTGGAAGGAAATTCAACAGAGGATCTGGAGCACTAAGGCTTCGATAGTGGCTATTCTTGAGAGCAAAATTAAGTCAATTGACAGGCTTACGCAGCGAACTCCTACCAATTGGGAGTTTGCACATAACCTTCTTCCGGGAGGTGTGGCACGGATATGGGTAATGTGGGATGCTCGTGAATGGACGGGCAGCATCCGATACTCCTCGGAGCAGATTATAGTCCTCAACTTCATCAATAAGGGTGGGCTCGAAATCTCCTTCGGGGCTGTTTATGGTCATAACGACCGACGTTTTCGCGGAAGATTGTGGGAAGACATCATCAAAATTTCTACCGATTTACAGAATCAATCACCATTACTCATTAGTGGGGATTTTAACACCGTACTAGCAGGACATGAGAAAGTTGGAGGAAGACCAGTTCCACCTAATATCCTGGCAGACTTTTAGAATTGCTTAACTAGGTCAGGACTTGTATGTATGGAAAGAACAGGGCAAATCTGGACTTGGAATAATAGTTCTATCTATAACAGGGTCCAGTGCTAATTGGATAGAGCTCTCTGTAATGTGTTATGGCTCAAAAAGTTCCCCAATGCCAGGGCGGGGGTCTTCATAGGGGAACTAGCGACCATGCGCCCATTCTCATCCGTTTGGTACCTCTAATTAAAGCAGGAAGAAGAACTTTTAGGTTCTCTAATGCATGGACTTCAGTGGATGGGTATAGCGAGGCGGTGGGCAGAGGACTACAACTAGATATTACGGGTACACCTCAGTTCAAGATTATCCGTAAACTTAAGCAGGTAAAACAGGAACTCCGGACATGGAACAAACGGTGACCATCCCAGTCGTTAGAAGAGAAGATTCAGCATCTCCAGGAAGTGCAAGAACAAATCAAAGAATCCCCGTTTGATTCAGAATTGGCGCGTCGAGAGGCGGGATTGCAAGATGATGTTCGCAGGCTTCGATTCTAGGAGGAAGTCCATCTGAAGCAACGAGCTAAGTGCTCGTGGCTTCAAGATGGAGATCGGTGTGCGAAGTTCTTCCACGCGACAGTTAAAGCCCGGCAAAGCAGAAACTCGATGGCTACTCTGATTGATGCTAATGGCAATCAGATTGATCAGGCCGACCGCATAAAGGATCTGGCGGTCGACTATTTCAAAAGCCTATACACAGCGCCGGAAGAGGAGGAAGCTCTCCCTGAAATTATTTGCAAAAGAGTTGTCACAGAAGCAGGTAATGCTGGTCTCAGGAGGAATGTTCGGATGGAAGAAATTGAGCACGTCATCAAATATGCTGATCCGAATAAGTCCCCTGGCCCAGATGGTTTCAACGCTGCATTCTTTAAACAGCACTGACAACAACTGAGGGAGTTATTGTTCCATGTGGTGGATGATTTCTTTGCAACAGGACGACTCGTCAGAGAACTGAACCATACGTTCCTCGTTCCCATTCCCAAAAAAGAAGGGGCGACTGAGTTGGGAGATTTTAGGCCTATAGCTTGTTGTAATTTTATTTACAAAATTATAACTCATATAATGTGTAACAGGATGCAGGATATTATGAAGAGTCTCATCTCAATGAACCAGGCAGCCTTCATTAAAGGACGGGCTATAGCAGATAACTGCCTCCTCGCACACGAAATGGTTCGTAATTTCAATAAGGAAGGTGGTCGCAAGGGGTGCATCAAGCTGGACTTACGAAAGTCTTACGATACGGTAAGTCGAAGATTTGTCTGCAAAGTTCTTATCGCTATGGGATTTGATCAATGGTGGGTGGATCGCATTGAAGAATGTATAACCATGCCGTCCTTCTCCGTCATCCTCAACGGCTAACCGAATGGGTATTTCACTAGTAGCAGGGGTTTGCGGCAGAGAGACCCCCTGTCTCCATATTTATTCACTATCGTTATGGAGTTTTTTACTTGTTTAATGGATGAAGAAGTGCACAGGAGAAATATCACACCACTCTTTCGTCGAATTCGCCCGGTTGTTTCTTACCTCATCTATGCAGATGATTTGCTAGTATTCATGGAGCCTACGGAAAAAGGAGTTTCTTCTCTCGAGAACGTGCTGGAGGTTTTCAGGAAAGGCTCGGGTTTGGAGCTGAACAAAAACAAGTCCCAAATTTTTTTCAATAAAAGTTGCCCACAGCAAGCGGTATGGACGGAAAAGCTCGGGATTGAGCCTGGCCAACTACCGGTTAGATACCTTGGCATCCCTTTGTCGACTAACTATGTATCCAATTCGGATTATAAGGGACTGGTGAACTATGTTCAAATGAGGTTGGAGGGATGGCAGTCCCAACTTCTCTTGTTCGGAGGATGCATTGAATTGGTGCGCTCGGTAATATGGGCGATCACAGGATACTAGTTCCAAGCTGTCATTGTGCCACTTGGAACACTGAAAGAAATTGAGCAACTGTGTGCAAATTTTGTTTGGAAAGGAGGGATGCACACAATCGCGTGGGAATGCACACAATCGCGTGGGAAGAGCTTTGTCAGACTAGAGAAGAAGGTGGTATTGGTCTCAGATCTCTTCGGACTCTTAGGAAGGTGGCTAAACTTAAACTCGCATGGCACTATTTGACAGGGTCATCTATGTGAGCTACATGGATGAGAGCTCGTTACGATAACTCCGGCAACTTCTGGGTAATGGAGAGTAATAATAACTTCTCCATTACGTTCAAGCAAATTCTAGCCCAAAGATCGACACTGAAATCCTGTGTTACTAGAATCATTCGAGATGGATCCTCAACCAATCTATGGAAAGATCCATGGCTTAACAAGCAGAGCTTCATCGACCGCCTTGGCTGGCCTACTTATGAGATGGTTGGGAATGATGTCCCGCTTTGCAGTATTATAGTCGAAGGCGAGTGGCGTGTGAATAACCGACATATCCAACAGTGGTTTGGAGAAGAAGTAGGCAAATGCCAATACTTAACGAGGAAGGTGATGACTATTGGGCCTGGGACGGCATGGACGATGGCTCGTTCGCACAGGGACAGGCATACGGGCTACTTCGAATGGTCTTTCCCTCGGTATCTTGGTCGAAGGTAGTTTGGGCTGAAGAGGCGGCAAGCAAGTGGAAGTTGTGTCTTTACAAAGCGATAAGGGACAGGTTGCTAACTAGAGAGAGACTGCTCCGGTTTGGAGTTCATATACCTTATACGAGCTATGTGTTATGTGGCGGAGGTAATGAAACTAGAGATCATCTATTTTTCGAGTGCCCTTTCTCGGACAGGATTTGGCAATCTTATAGACAAGAGGTAGGATTACCGAATAGACGACACACAACCCTGATAGAAGTGGTGGATGAGATCAGTGGGTAGGAGCACAAGGCAAGCAGAACTTTCAAAAGGCAAGAACCCGACTGCTAGTTGTGGTATGGCACATATGGCGAGAACGCAACGGTCGACTGTTCCAAGGACGATTCCTCTCTTATTCGGGTCTAGTAAACAACATCAATTCGGATATACTGATTATAGAAGAAAGAAGAAGAAGGCCAGATGATTGAGAGGATTGAAGAATTGTATTCAAAGTTCGGTGTAGTAGGAGGATGTGTTCGCGTAGTTGCAGCAGGCTATAGTTTGAGTCTACTGCTGCTAATTGTATTGTATTAAGCCTTTCATTAAATAAGAAGAACCCTTTGCTTCAATATATATATATATATATATATATATATATATATATATATATATATATATATATATATATATATATATATATATATATATATATATACATATATATATATATATATTTATATATATATATATTTTTTTTTATTTATATATTTTTATATTTATATATATATATATATATATATATAAAATATATATATATAATATATATATATATATAAAATATATATATATATATATATATATATATATATATATATATATATATTCTTTTGTGTGTGTGTGTGTGTGTGTGTGTGAGAGAGAGAGAGAAGTCAGTGAGTGCACGTTCACACGCACACAAGACCTGTTGACATTTATGTTGTCGTTTCATAGGACTCAATAGGGTTGGACCATAAGTCCTATTAGTTAGCCGACTCAATAGGGTTGGACCATAATTCCTATTAGTTAGCCAACTCACTTGTCAGTCTTATGTATTTTGGAAATAAGACGTAATAATTTATTTTCCATGAAAGGATATATATTATTTAGTATATTAAAAATATATTTTTAAATATCTAGTATACAGCAAATAAATGGGACAAACATTTCCATTCGAAGGAAGTTACTTAGACAATCTGAACCTATAAACTTATAGGATTTGGATTAAAATGCAGGAACGGCCCTGGTCCAGGATATTTTAAACAAAAATACATTACAGTGTAGTGGTTGTAATGTTAGAACTTTATTATTTTAGAGGTTGATTCAAATCATGTTGGCCACAAATTTTGGTCATATTTACAACTTTTATTTGCCGGCCCTATTAAGATATTACATATATTGAACAATAGAAGCACGGTGCACGGAGGACACAAGTTGCTTCAAAAGGAATACCCAAAACTAAATTCAGACAGAAAGAACGGTTTTAGGGGTGCAACTCGGGAGGGTTGGGTCGGGCTTGTGCTCAATCCGAGCCCAACCCAATGAATCATATGTCTAGTCCGAGCCCAAAGTCCGGTCTGACCACGGGTTCAACATATGAAGCCCAAGACCAAGCCCGGAGGATCGGGTTGGGTTGGATTCATCGGGTTTATCCGGCTCTAATATAATATTTAAATATTATATTAGAGCCGGATAAACCCGATGAATCCAACCCAATCCGATCCTCCGGGCTTGGTCTTGGGCTTCACACAACACCACAATAGACGATTACTAACGGTTATTACCGTGACAAATATTTTTCGTCACGGTAATAACCGTTACGGTTTGGATGTAGTAAATATTTTGTAACAGTAATAACCGTGACGAATTATTTTTTGTCACAGTAATAACAGTGAGAAAAATTTAGTTAGTCACGGTAATAACCGTGAGGAATTTATAATTAGTCACGATAATAACCGTGAGAAATTTACCGTGAGGAGGTGGCAAGAAACTGAACCAGTTGCACACCAACACTTGGAATCAAGAATGAAGCTCTTGCAGCAGCTTACCAAGCTAACAAGACAACTTTCTCAACACAAATGAGCACTTTAGTAGGAAGCAAACAATTATCTCAACACAAAATACACAAACTAAATACTTTTGAGTGTATTTCTGTCACGACCTGCACCCACTGTGAGGGTACGAGAACGTAACAACGCCCAGCCTACGCTGCAGTGTCGGCGGTAGAACGCTGTCCTAGGTCAACATACATCTAGCAATATAATACTAAGCAGTTTATACTCCCCAAATGGGGGTGACATAGCTGTAAATGAACTCAATCACAACTAAGGAAGAAGAAAGCACGATATGATATAGAACTCAAGAAAATACAGAAGATAGAATAGTCTAAGATAATATCCCAGCAAATATCCAGAGTACATATCTCAGTTACTGAATATAAAAGAATATATACAACTCAACATCTCTGAACAGAAGTAAAGTCTAGCTAAACAGTCTCAAGACAACAAAAAAGATAAGGCCTAACTAAACTAGTCTAGGCAGTAAGGGTAAAATCGTCAGCTAGAGCTGTCCTGCAAAAGGTATCCGCACAGGCCTCCTCCTCGTCCTCTGTAATATTTTCAACAGGTCCAGTCAGGACAGGAGCGAGCACAATACATCTCAATAGTTCATAGCGGGTTAGAAAATATAATCATGCAGTAAAGTAAGATATAGATACTGAAGAAATACAGTATGTAAACAGAGAGAGAGAACTGTAATAGAAATATCTACTATAAGTAAAGAGCTACCAGTGACTAATGATTTAGAGTACAAAGTCGACATGTGAACGGCTTGATTTGTACATGGCTATACTAAAGAGGCGTACATGGCTATTCTACTTTGGAATTGTTCACATGGCTATTTATACTCCCCCGTACCCCTAATTAATACACAAGGATCCAACCAGGTTATGTTATGATTCTATGTAATAGCCCCCGAAGGGTGGTAATCCCCCAAAGGGTGATAAGCCCCCAAAGGGTGATAAGCCTCCAAAGGGTGGTACATAGTAGTCCCATAAATGGGGATTCTGGGAAACCCAATAAATGGGATAAGGATTCAGAGAAGACTCTGTGATCATAAGAGTATATGTCACAAGTGATCAAAGAACCAAAGAAGCATAGTGATACGCCATATAAGTGAAACGTACAGAACATAGAGTACCCCGATGCTCCCTGAAGGAATAACATCTCAGGGAGGGATACATAATGTACTAATCCGTGTGACCAACGTGACAGTATCAAGTAAAGTAATTTAATACAAGAAAATAATTCTAAGCAGGATATGAAATGATCAGAGAATGTACTCGCCTGTATCTGAGTATCCGGATAAAATGTACTGTCCGAGGAGAGGTGTCTGGCTCCTAATCAGAACAGCACAGGTCACAACAAGTCTAAAATGATATAATGAAGTCCTACTATGCATTCTACATGATTCTAGGTCAATCTAGGCCCAAGTCAACTCTTGGTCAACTCTGGTCAATCCTAGAAGTCAAACTAGGTCAACTATGGTCAAACTAAGTCAAACTAGTCTAACTAGTCTGTTCTAAGTCTAACAAGACTACACAAGTCTAATCTAGACTCTATACTGACACACAGATACACCCATAGGCTAAGAGACTAGGCCATAGGCTATACCATGCCTAAAAGCCAAACCATAAATCACATCTACACAAGGCTATACCTATATCTAAAATAATACTCATATTGATGTATTATATAATATAACTAAAATACACATATTACATATAGGCTCCTATGTGAATACCACACATACATTATCTATTAATATATGATATGGTACATATATTAGCATATAGGTATCTATAGTATATCACACATACTGTCACTTCCCGTTTCCGGAATACATAAATTTTTGATTTTTCATGTATATGGTATCTGGCACCTGTATCTTTATTACATTTATCCTATATTTGTAACTGGCCATGGCATGGAACAGTATCTCGCCGCGGATTAGTGTGCCACCCCTTGTCCTTGTCTGGTTGTAGGCGTGGTTCACTATTTCGATGATAAGATTTCTGAACCGTGTTGTGGTTAGAATTTTATTTAATTAATTTAATTAGTTGTATCATGTAGCATTTAACATGTCATTAGTCATGTGGTTAAGAGCATACTTAAGCTTAGGGTTTCTTTGAGTCAACCCAACCCCTATATATATTCTCTTCCTCACTCTCTCTCCTCATTCACTCTTTTTATTTCTTTTCCTCCCAACCAATAGGCAAGTACATCTTGCACCAAATGGAGAGATTATTGCATTTTCATTTCTTAATTTTTCTTTGATATTATTTGTCTATATTGTTCTTCTCTTCATTCTCTACAAGTTTAGTTCTTGGAGTTTTTGATTTTAATGGCTAGTTTGGTGTAGATCTAAGTTTCTAAAAACTAGGGTTCTATGGGTTTCTATGGTTTTGATCTATCAAACTTGGTTGTTTTCGAAAACTAATAGTCCTATGTTGTAGGAAATTCAATTCTATCCAATTTTGACCTTTGAAAAGTTAGATTTTGACTTGATTTGAGGAAGTTATGGCCAAAACAATTTTGGTCAAACTTTTATGTTCTTCTGTCCTGATCCTGGCAGGGACGATGAATAGTGTCTGGCCGTATAAGAATTTCTGGCCGCATGAGCATTTTTCGGCCGTATGACCATTTCTGGCCGCATGAGCATTTTTGGGCCGCATGACCATTTCTGGCCGCATGACCATTTCTGGCCGCATGAGCATTTCTGGCCGTATGATCATTTCTGGCCACATGAGCATTTTTGGGCCGCATGAGCATTTCTGGCCGCATGAGCATTTCTGAGCCGCATAAGAATTTCTGGCCGCATAAGAAATTTTGAGCCGCATAAGGCTGATTTTTGACTGATTTGTGGCCAGAATTTCTCCAAACTTCCAACATGAAAGTTGTAGATCTTTGTCTTGGCTTCAAGGACCTTCATGTCTCACTTTAACCAGAATTTACATGTAACTTTTATGTCACGAGGGATCCACGCGACTTCCTGACTTGACCATGTTCCGGACCTGATTACCTGTATACGTGCTGGTACATGTTCTAAGTGTGTATTGAGATACAATATTAGTATGCACTGCGGTGCCATTTAATGAGTGTACTGAGGTGTGACTCTACATGCTAAGTGATCATTCGTGTTATATGTCAATACATGTGTACCTTCCAGCACAGTCATGGTAATTGGTCAGTAATAGTATCGTGGTATGTTGTTTGTTGTTTGAAGCATTATACTAAGCATAGATCTAGATTGAGCCGATGTGGATTCATACTTAGGGTACACGTACTATGGTACGACATATAGGAGGATGACCATGTGACCACGACATGTAATTCCAATATCGATATAGGGTTAATCTAAGCAACTTAAATTGGTAGAAGCATTGGAAGGGAACAGAATCTCGAGATCGTACGTCACCAGCCGCCCTGGGTCCCGTCTTGGCGCGTCGGGTTGGCCGCCTCGGATACTGTATAGTCATCCGCACTAGTGGAGTGCAGTATCTGATTTGTGACTGCCGAGCCAGCTCTTCCTATAAGAGAGCTGGAACCGTTACTGTTTATTCTAGCGCGGTGGCCTTTCGGGGGACCGGTGCATTTCGTGCTTGCTTGTATATAATGGTTTGGCTAGCCCTGCTGGAATACGATACGATCTGAGGATTCCTATATATGCATTACTGGGATAATCCAGACAAATCATAGAAAGCCGTAGGATTGAATGGCCGCTTGTAAGCTGACTTGTTTGTGATATATTTTCTTCTGTTAGCTACCGAGGAACATGGACTATTGTGGTGCGTGGTCCAACCCATGTCCTTGTTTGGTTGTTGGGTTGGACTATTGTGCTGCGATAGGCTATGGACCAAAGTCGCGATCAGAAGCCCTTTTTACCTGCCCATGGTTATAGGATATATCTTATCTCGGCACGATATTGGCACCGTTTGTCCTTGTTTGGTTGTAAGGGTGTCGTATTGTCTCGATGATATGGTATAAGCCTATAACTCGTGAATCAGGTCTTATTTAACTTATTGGATTTATCTCACTCTTTTGTGCTCCCTTGTGGTACTTTCTATTCGGGGCCTGACCCCGCTGGTTTTGTTTGGCCAGATCTCGTAGCAGCTCCAGAGGATCCAGCCTTCCATCCGAACAATGGTGCACACCAGGAGTATGGGCGCAAGGGACCATGAGTGAATTTCTTCTTTACCGCTCTGATATCTTCTATTTTGTACTTGGTGTTTAGCCACCGGCACTTGTTTAGCCGACAGTTCTGGACACTAGTTTCCTTTGCATAATTATAATTAAATCAGACTGCAGCTGACTATAGTTATATACTATTGACTCTCGGAACTAGCTCATCATTTTGTATAGCTAGACTCATGAATCATTCTGATGAAGCGTCGGGGACGCCTTACTGCTTTGTCTTATATGATCATTATTTACTGCTTCTTGTTTTGATTGATTGAGACATAGATGCTCTGTGGGACCATAGGAGACCTGATTGTAGCATGCACGCCCTAGTCTCTTGACAGCCACGATCGCCGTATGACGTTTATATACCTCATACGGTATAGCTGGCCTAGTCCGTCTCAGTATTCCGGTACTGGGGCGTGACAAGGTTTTAGTGGTAGCCCGTGCAAGGTCTGTTTTTCAGACTTGTGGGGTGTTGCGATTATAGGAGTCTCAATCAAAACATGTTCCCCTTGATCTCCTGATTTATTTTCTCTTTCTTCCACCTTGATTGCTAACTTGATTGTAATCCTCGATTCCTTCCCGTCCTGTCTTTTGATATCTTGTATCCTTTCCTTTAGGGGCACATCATTCTCGGCTATTGGAGGAGTCGGCATGGAAGAGAATCCAGTAGAGCAGGGACCAGTTGGAGATCAGCAAGGGGTAGCCCCTCTACCTGGACAGATTCACATCGAGAATGTTACCGAGCATGAGCCAGTTGAGCCACAGAGGCCAGAGGATCCCGTACCTCCAGTAATGTCGGTAGTGCCAGTAGCACTAGACGTGCCGGTACTATTGCAGATTATCAAAGGGTTATTGAAGACCCAGCAATGCCAGATGGCAACCCAACAGCAACAATAAACCCGACAGCAAGAACAGAATGTGCTACAGAATTAGGGGTTACAATTATCCCTTGAGAGAAGTGTCAGGAATGATTCAGGAGCATCGGAGAGGTTTTGTCGACTTAACCTGAGATATTTTGACAGCACGGAGGATGCCATCACTGCGGATGCTTGGCTTCAGGATACAGAGGCCATATTGACCGCAGCAAAGGTTCCAGCAGAAGAGAAGGTTGACCAGGTTAGACTTTTACTTCAGGATCTCGCCCGCGATTGGTGGGCATCGGAAGAGGTTGGAATGAGGCATCCTGTTCCCTGGGACAGCTTCAGTACCAGATTTAAGGCCAAGTACTTTGGCGTGGTAGCGCGGTACGAGCTACAGCAGAGGTTTATCAGTCTCAAGCAGGCTGATAAGACGGTAGATGGTTATGCAGCGGAGTTCTGCAGGTTAAGTAGGTTTGCTCGGATGATGGTGGCGACAGAGCCAGAGAGAGCAATGAGGTTCCAGCAGGGACTTCACCTAGAGATTTTGCAACTGGTCGAGGGCACGACTACCAGACATTCGATGCAGTATTGACGGCGGCTCGGAGGCAAGAGCTTACTATTCAAAGGTTATCAGCAAGGACTGGGGGCCAGAAGAGATCTCATACGCAGAGTGCTGGGGGAGGAGCAGTACCTCGGACGTCAGCACCAGCACCTGGCATCTGTATTCGTGATGCAGCACCAGTCACGACAATTGTGACTGCACCAGTTCGACAGCAGCAACAGAGGAACCAGCAGCAGCATCAGGAAGCACCAGTGGGTTGTACTTACTGTGGTAAGGAAGGGCACACTAGGGATGTGTGTCGTTCAGCTAATGGATTATGCTTGAGGTGTGGCAGTCCAGACCATAGGATTGCCAATTGTCCTATGATACAGAGGCCAGGAGGGCCAGCTCAATAGTTTTTGGCGTTGCCAGCTCCAGAGGTAGCACCGTATCAAGGGCCAGCACTAGCAGTGAGGCCACTAGCCCAGCGCCCAATACTGACGTAAGCTCAGATGTACCGACAAGCGCAACATCAGGTTGGACAGCAGGGCCAAGGAAGGCAGGGACAAAGGCAAGAAGAATTTGGAGTATTAGAGCAGAGGTTGGCTGAAGGCGGTCAGATTTTGGGTAAGTTTTGAGTATTATTTATTATAATTCCTTGAGTTTTATATTCGGAGAGAGTGAAGACGACTTTCTCGTCTCACTCATCTGCTCTCGTATCATGTGATACGTGATATTCATCATGTGTCTTGATTACGAGAGTACGTCCTGGGCAGAGTCTCGTTCTTGATTTAGTCATTGGTACCGACTTATCTCAAGCATTGACCCTTGTCCACTTTGGGTGTCAGTGTAGGACCTCGAGGACGAATTCCTACCTGACTTGAGAGGCATATTTTATTCGTATGTCTCCGATCATTTCCTTCTAGGGTATGATTATTGTTTGTGCTTTTACTTAATTATTCTTGATTTCTTAAACTGTTCATGTGCCATATGTTGTTTGATAATTGTGCTTGCTATATGTCATGAGTGTATTTCGTGATCTGAGAGCGTGCTCAACTAGCCTTATCGAAATTCCGAGGACAGAATTTTTCTAAGGAGGGTAGAGATGTCACTCCCCATTTTCGGAATACGTAAATTTTTGATTTTTCATGTATATGGTATCTGGCACCTGTATCTTTATTGCATTTATCCTGTATTTGTAACTGGCCATGGCATAGAACAGTATCTCATCGCGGATTAGAGTGCCATCCCTTGTCCTTGTCTGGTTGTAGGCGTGGTTCACTGTTTCGATGATAAGATTTCTGAACCGTGTTATGGTTAGGATTTTATTTAATTAATTTAATTAGTTGTATCATGTAGCATTTAACATGTCATTAGTCATGTGGTTAAGAGCATGCTTAAGCTTAGGGTTTCTTTGAGTCAACCCAACCCCTATATATATTCTCTTCCTCACTCTCTCTCCGCATTCACTCTTTTCATTTCTTTTCCTCCCAACCAATAGGCAAGTACATCTTGCACCAAATGGAGAGATTATTGCATTTTCATTTCTTGATTTTTCTTTGATATTATTTGTCTATATTGTTCTTCTCTTCATTCTCTACAAGTTTAGTTCTTGGTGTTTTTGATTTTAATGGCTAGTTTGGTGTAGATCTAAGTTTCTAAAAACTAGGGTTCTATGGGTTTCCATGGTTTTGATCTATCAAACTTGGTTGTTTTCGAAAACTAATGGTCCTATGTTGTAGGAAATTCAATTCTATCTAATTTTGACCTTTGAAAAGTTAGATTTCGACTTGATTTGAGGAAGTTTTGGCCAAAACAATTTTGGTCAAACTTCTATGTTCTTCTGTCCTGATCCTGGCAGGGATGATGAATAGTGTCTGGCCGCATAAGAATTTCTGGCCGCATGAGCATTTTTGGGCCGCATGACCATTTCTGGCCGCATGAGCATTTTTGGGCCGCATGACAATTTCTGGCCGCATGAGCATTTTTAGGCCGCATGACCATTTCTGGCCGCATGACCATTTCTGGCCGCATGAGCATTTTTGGGCCGTATGACCATTTCTGGCCGCATGAGCATTTTTGAGCCGCATAAGAATTTCTGGCCGCATAAGAAATTTTGAGCCGCATAGGGCTGATTTTTGACTGATTTGTGGCCAGAATTTCTCCAAACTTCCAACATAAAAGTTGTAGATCTTTGTCTTGGCTTCAAGGACCTTCATGTCTTACTTTAACCAGAATTTACATGTGACTTTTATGTCACGAGGGGTCCACACGACTTCCTGACTTGACCATGTTCCGGACCTGATTACCTGTATACGTGCTGGTACATGTTCTAAGTGTGTATTGAGATACAATATTAGTATGCACTGCGGTGCCATTTAATGAGTGCACTGAGGTGTGACTCTACATGCTAAGTGATCATTCGTGTTATATGTCAATATATGTGTACCTTCCAGCACAATCATGGTAATTGGTCAGTAATAGTATCGTGGTATATTGTTTGTTGTTTGAAGCATTACACTAAGCATGGATCTAGATTGAGCCGATGTGGATTCATACTTAGGGTACACGTACTATGGTACGACATATAGGAGGATGACCATGTGACCACGACATGTAATTCCAATATCGATATAGGGTTAATCTAAGCAACTTAAATTGGTAGAAGCATTGGGAGGGAACAGAATCTCGAGATCGTACGTCACCAGCCGCCCTGGGTCCCGTCTTGGCGCGTCGGGTTGGCCGCCTCGGATACTGTATAGTCATCCGCACTAGTAGAGTGCAGTATCTGATTTGTGACTGCCGAGCCAGCTCTTCCTATAGGAGAGCTGGAACCGTTACTGCTTATTCTAGCGCGATGGCCTTTCGAGGGACCGGTGCATTTCATGCTTGCTTGTATATAATGGTTTGGCTAGCCCTGCTGGAATGCGATACGATCTGAGGATTCCTATATATGCATTACTGGGATAATCCAGACAAATCATAGAAAGCCGTAGGATTGAATGGCCGCTTGTAAGCTGACTTGTTTGTGATATGTTTTCTTCTGTTAGCTACCGAGGAACATGGACTATCGTGGTGCGTGGTCCAACCCATGTCCTTGTTTGGTTGTTGGGTTGGACTATTGTGCTGCGATAGGCTATGGACCAAAGTCGCGATCAGAAGCCCTTTTTACCTGTCCATGGTTATAGGATATATCTTATCTCGGCACGATATTGTCACCGTTTGTCCTTGTTTGGTTGTAAGGGTGTCGTATTGTCTCGATGATATGGTATAAGCCTATAACTCGTGAATCAGGTCTTATTTAACTCATTGGATTTATCTTACTCTTTTGTGCTCCCTTGTGGTACTTGCTATTCGGGGCCTGACCCCGCTGGTTTTGTTTGGCCAGATCTCGTAGCAGCTCCAGAGGATCCAGCCTTCCACCCGAACAATGGTGCACACCAGGAGTATGGGCGCCAGGGACCATGAGTGGGTTTCTTGTTCACCGCTCTGATATCTTCTATTTTGTACTTGGCGTTTAGCCACCGGCACTTGTTTAGCCGACAGTTCTGGACACTAGTTTCCTTTGCATAATTATAATTAAATCAGACTGCAGCTGACTATAGTTATGTACTATTGACTCTCGGAACTAGCTCATCATTTTGTATAGCTAGACTCATGAATCATTCTGATGAAGCATCGGGGACGCCTTACTGCTTTGTCTTATATGATCATTATTTACTGCTTCTTATTTTGATTGATTGAGACATAGATGCTCTGTGGGACCATAGGAGACCTGATTGTTTGCATGCACCCCCTAGTCTCTTGACAGCCACGATCGCCGTATGACGTTTATATACCTCATACGGTGTAGCTGGCCTAGTCCGTCTCAGTATTCTGGTACTGGGGCGTGACACATACATAGGGAATGGGAAACATATGTGTATGTGTGTCATGAGGATGAGGGTATACATGTGAGAGAGGAAACATGGTGTGAGTGATACATGTATGCTAATGTGTGTGTGTGTGAGTGAAGTGAGCTGTGAAAGCATGTGTGTGTGTGTGACTTGAGAGTGTGTGAGGCTTTAGACACTAGGGTGTGTGAAGAGTGTACATGAGAGTGTAGGAATTTCAGAACAGTGAAGTGTGGGTGTGTGTTGACAGTGAGTGATACGTTGTGAGGACAGTGTGGTGTGAGAGTGAGTGATAGGGCTGCACAGGAACAGTGTACATTTAGAAAAAAAACAGTGAGTTAGTGAAGAAAGAAAGGAACCTAATTCCTATTCCCTGTTTTCAGCCCCAATATCACCCCAAAACAACAACTCAAAGAAATATGAGACTTCACATCTAAATCAGTTCAGTTTCAGTGAAGAAGAAAGGGAAATCAATACATTTAAACCTACACTAATCTCAGGTTGCATGAACTCAGCTTTTGAGTTCAACATCAACAATGCAATCTTAGTTATTAGTGAACTCAGCCTTTGACAGTTTCACATATTCAAAATCCCAATTCAAACCCAAACATTCACCAATTCAAACCAAATTCATCACATAAGTAAAACACATATAGGTGTAACATACTAGGCACTTAAACATGTGAACTATTGCATTTAAGTAGGTTAAATTGATTACTAAATCTCGAATTTGAAATTCTGGAAACAGAGAAAACTGTACAGTTAATGTAGGATATCAGAAAATTGGATATTTGGAGAATTGATCTACAAAATCAAATTAAAAAGATAATTAAGTGGTTGGTAATGTAAATGCTACGTGTGAAGGTGTCTCTGGAAGTGTCAAGTGTCCACCACGAGGACACAGCCGTGTCCAAAACGAAAAATGCTCGAAACAGTGCACTGAGACACATTACACAGACAGTGCGTCGTGCACAGGTGCACGCGTGTCGTGCACTCGACACGACGCGAACTGGGTCACGTGCTCGTGTCAGTGGGTGTGCCTAGGGTAGACCTAGGTGTGTGTCACCCTGATTCGTGTCCTCATGTCATCGTGTCCACTGTGTCGAGCCGTATTAGTGGCTAATTACATACTGTGCACAAATCAGTGAGAAATCAGTGCACGACTGATTTCTCTCCAACCCGACCACGAAACCCAATAAAACTTTGGGGGCATGATGTCAGTGCATGCCCCCTAGTATCCACCAAATTTCGTATCGAACAAAGGCGTGTCATGTCCGGTACAGCCCCCGAGTAGCAGGGAAGAACTGTAGCAGCGCGCGCGCGTGTCCAAAACATGTGCACGAGTGTCCAAACGACACGACACAAACATGATTCAAGTTCAGAGCAATGGAAATGAATAAGCGACACAAAAATACATTTTCCTATTCAAAAAGTTTCCTAAAATCAGGTCGAAATATCCTTTGGGACATTTCATCAAACACCTAGGTCTATAGGTTGATACGTGTCCATTTAGGACACAAAATGGACACAAAACCTAGGTCTAGGCATACCTACAGAACTAGGACACCTAGGGCTAGGTCTACATGCAAAGAAACTAGAATTTTAATGGTATTTACATTGATTTACCTATTGGTGTCAAAATGCAAGAAAAGCCTCAAATGGGGGTTCCTCTTGCTAGCAAACTTCTCCAAATTGCCCCAAAGCTGAGGTTGAACACCACAAACAGCAAGAAAACTAAAATTAGGATCTAATGCAATTGATTGGAGGAAAAAAGGAAATAAAATGGAATTACTATGGATTTATGAAGATGGAGACTCACCTCTTCCAAAACTTAAGAAATTCTAAGGAGGCTAGCCCTAATGGAGGAGATTATTTATAGGGGGGATTCCCAAGGCTAGTGTTGGCTAGCCACTAATGGATTAGGGTTAGGTTAGGGCTAAAGGATTGGGCTTAGTCATTAATCTATGGTTCAAATTACAAGTCATGACTTGTGTCTAAATGCCTTCTATTCTAACTTGGGTTTAAATGACTAAACCATAGGTTAACTCTAGTCTAACTAGGGTTACATAACCTAACCAAGTCCAAACTCAACTAGGGTTAGCTCCTAGGTTGGTCTACCATGGTCATTGCTAGTCAAAGTCAACCTAGTCAACCATCATTCAAACAATTCCAAAAATATTCTAAAAATTCCCATAAATTCAAATAAATTATAATAAATTCAAATAACCCTAAAAATATCAAAAATACCCTAATCACATGGCTAGGCTCTAGGGTAGGCAGTCTCTACTGTTTCACTAGTAAAACACCAAAAATCACAGGTCATGAATTTAAATGGTTTAAAAATAATTAAAAATTACTAAAAATAATAATATGAAATAAATATCATTAAATAATAATTATAATTACAAAATTTCAAAATTACCCTCTTCTGGAAAACTGGGTGTTACAATTTCACCTTCTAAGAAACCAAACAGTCTCCAGTAAAAACAACATTACGTACAAGTAACATAACCCAAACAAGTCTTTCATTAAATGGTTCAACGAAGTTCAAAGTAACTGAAAAATGATTGAATCCACAAGCAATAAATTTAAAACATCCACATTATTGTTGGGTCAAAGCGAGTGATGCTCTTTCCTCGGAACCTACACACAAACCCTGGCACTCCATAAGTAGAAAGAGTATGGCCCACTGCATCCTTCATATTATTACATCAGTTGAAGTAAACTTTACTCAAGCAGCAGGTTCCTTCATAATCTTTTCAGCCTTGGCAAAGACTTTGTCCATCCCTCCAACCATATAAAACGACTGCTCAAAGAGATCATCATACTTCCCGTCCAGGACACCCTACAATATTAGCATTGGCAAAGAACTTAACAAAATAAAGATTCATTGACATTGCTATCATGAACAAGAGAACAAATCAGAAAGGATAGCATAGCAGATAAAGAAGGAGAACAATATGGGTGGTATTCATAAAAGAAAACTATTACAGCACAATTCAAAAAAAATTTAACAATACTAGAGAGACGGGAATTCAAGTTACTGTTGGGAACGAAGCGCGAAAACCGTTCCCCCAAACCAGAAAGTCCTGCGAGAGAACCGAGCAAAAGCACACAAACCAAAAATGCCAAACACAATCGCAGACACAAAGATTTTTGACGTGGAAAACCCTTGCGGGAAAAACCACGGGACGATCGGAGTCCAACCCTGAAGAACCTCCACTAATGGAATAAAGAGAATACACCCTCTACAAGCTCCTCCCGATCCAACACGGATCACCACAACTCACTTGAAAGAAGAAAATTTTTGATTGCGGACTCCGAAGAACAAGAGATGCCGAAAAATTATTCGAAGCAATCTCTCCTTCACAATAGTCCTTAATCCTCTTTCTCTCTCAAAGATTATAAAGTACTATTTGTTTTGAGATGATTTTACAACTAGCATGCATCACCCTTTTATAAGCCCTTGGTAACCCATACATGGAAGGCTAATATATATGGAAACTTCCAATATAAATCAATCATATATTTAATGGAAATCCAATCATAATTAGCTTACCATAATTGGAAACCCAATAATATGAAAAGGTACTATATGAAGGGTCCAATCATAAATATATAATCAAAGTAAATATGGAAATCCAATCATATATTTCCTTACCATATATGTACCAAAATAAAATCCATGCACTCCCCAAGCTTCTCCGACACACGGATGGCACTCGTCGCTCTCCGGGATATTCTCCACATAGGTGGGAACCCCCCCCCCCACCCACTCCAACAGTTACCAACCCAAAGCTACTATGGTTCTGATGTACGAAGATTACGCTCTGCATACTGTACAAACCAGACTAAAGTTCATATTGGTTTGGGTTTTCTGTCAGGTAACCAGCATACTATTTCTAAAATGGGAGGTATATTACAAAAGTAAACTAACACATCATGATTTACATGGATTTCAACTCCATTAGCAGGCACTTAACATGATTAACTAAATTCAACTGAGGTAAAATTTTAAAACTGGTAGCAGATGATATATGTTAACATTTCACAATCATATAGGTTAAAATTTTCAAAATTGGTAAAACTAGTAGCAGATGAAGCAAAATTATTGTGTAGGAATTTACCATGAAGATGATATATGTTAAAAATTTACTATGTAGCAGATGAAGCCAAATTTTGAAGCACGATAGTCAGAACAAGCATGACCTGCAAAGATTAATAACACAAGTGACCATGAAGCCTTACTTGCAAATATTAGCTAAACATCAAATCATTATTTGGAACAGAATTATTTGGAACAGAATTATTTGGTTCTGGAATAAATGCAGACAACTGAGGAATAAAGGTACAAGACCTACAAGTCGAGGAGAAGCCTACATGGATCTTCGACTACATCCTTGATACGATGTAGGAAGAGCAGCCTCTCTTCCATCAATCAGCCTGTGATCGTAAGTCAGTGCAACATACATCATTGGGCTCGGGACAATGCTCCCGTCAATAACCATTAGCCAGGAAATGATGGAATGCATGCCTAAGATGGCAGACTGTAGAAGCAACCAACTAAAAATACACCCGATTACCAAATTCTGTATTAGTAGAATTCAAACTTGAACCAATGTTTAACACAACCAATAAAAGTTTAAATTCATATATGACAACAGAAAAATAAAAGAACCAAGCTGTATATAATTCTAAATAGTGAGCATAAAAAAATAGATTATCAATTTAATTTGAGTTAGATAGATAGTGCCAAATTCTAATTTAACAATCCAATTGTCTTACTACCATATGCTTTTCTTTTCTTTTCTTATATATACAAGGTTATCTGGGTGAATTTTATCATTTCTCTCAAAGTAATGTTGTAGTTGTTGGTGTAGCTCTAGCAAATCATGACATGAGAGAGGGTTTGACATATATGTTTGACATGTATGTTTATCCGGGAAGCATAACTCGGGAGGCTACTCCAGAGTGCTGAACTTGATCTTCCTGGCGCTGGGGTGCTTGTCGAGCTTCCTCTGGCTGGTTGGCAGGTCCGGGAGTAATGCCGCTGAAGAAGACGACATAGGGAACAATAAGGAAAGGACCAGGACAGATCAATTATACAAGCAATATGATCAGGTCAAGAATCTCAGGGATTTGAAGATACGAGCAGAGATCAAGGGCGAATATTGATTGAGACATCTATTTGGTAAACCCTCACATTTCTTGATTGACAAGACCTGCATGGGCCACCACTTAAACCGTGTCACGCCCCAGAACCAGAATACTGGAGAGCGGGGGCGGACACAGCCAGCTACGTATATTGAAATAGAATACATCTCAACTATACGGTCACGGCTGTCTAGATATGAGGGTTTACTACAAGCCAGCAGTCTCTTAAGGTCAAGCCTATTGTCTCAATCTCAAGCAATTAACAGAGTTACAAGATGTTAGAGCATCAAATATATACATATAAGGCGTCCCAAATGTTACATATTGGATGATCATGAAGCTAGTCGTACAAAATGATAGGACTAGCAAGAGTTCAGTCGTACATGATCAACCCTAGGATTTGTTAATCATGTTTACAGCCCGTAGGCAGACAGTAAGTAAATGTGCATCGAGCTAACAGGTGCTCGTCGGCTAAACGCCTCAAAAGAATAAATTTACATATAAGTGGGTGAAACAAAAAGGAAGACCCACTCGTAGCCCGGGTTCCGTCTAGTTGTTACCATTGGGCTGGAAGCTCGGTAGATCCTCGGGAGCCGCTCCGAAATCTGGCCATACAAAACCAGCTGGGTCAAACCCCAGAAAGAGCAAGTGCCACAAGGAGGCCACAAATAAGAACAAAAGCCAGCATATCAGAACATAAAAAATAAATAAAAGTACACAGGGCGATAAACGACTAGGGACGTGGAACCATTCCGGGAGCCAGGTTACAATCTTTAAACCCAAACAAGGACCGGGATTGTAACCCTTCGCCTGAATAGCTCATTGTCTCTATCCATTTATCGTTAGAGATAAGTAAAACAATCATGATCAAGAGTTTCAGGTACTAGGGCTAGACAGGACTTAGACAGGGTTGGACACCATTCATTCACAATCGGCCAAGCAAGTACTACGGCTTACTACTTTAACTAACTAGGGTTATCACAAGCCTAGTTACTAACAAGATGCAAGTGAGAAACTCCCAGTCCCAAGCCCTGCAGACCATCCAGTTATCCTTCCGCGGGTTGAGAGTTATAGGTGGGTACATCGCCCGGGGGACGAATGTACCCTTAGGTGACTTAGAGGGTGCAACACATGACAGTGTGCTGGAAATGTGCTCTACTCGTCGGCAAGCTACAAGTCCATTAAAGCGCCCAGATAACGAGATTGCCTGTGACTGGGAATTCTCCATGTTCTAGTTTGATCTAATCATTAGCCTATTCCAATTTAGCGCGAGTCCCTGGCCGTGGTACCCAGGAAGTCACGTCCTAGACATGATGCAAGACAAGACAAGTGGATTGTACAAGCAAGCAAGCAGGAACACCCACGGTGTCAAGGCAAGTCAAGTTAAGTTATCAAGTCAAGTCAAGTTAAGAGTGCGCCGCCACGACCACTATCAAGTTATCAAGATAATTCATGTCAGGGTACTTGTCAGGAGTGCGCCACGACGGGCCACTATCATGTCAGGTTGGGTCATGTCAGGAGTGCACCACTACGGGTCACTGTCCTGTTATGCTAGTTCATTGTCATACCAGGCCATGTACAATAGTCATTCCAAATATACAAGTAAAATCAAGTTCATGACAAAAGGCGTAAGGATATAAAATGGGCGTAAAATACCTGATACAATACCAATATATATAGGACTATAGAAGAGCCAAGACCAAGAAATAACAAATTCATCATAAACAAGTAGGTAGCACAAGGGGGTCAAAGGTTGGGCTACGCAGGGTATAGACTGCGCATACAAGGCTGCGCAAGAGTTACATTGCGCAAGGGGAGCAGTACGCAAGCCATACGCAATGCACAGTACGCAGGCCAGCATACGCAGGGGAGCAGTACGCAAGCCATACGCGATGCACAGTACACAGGCCAGCATACGCAGGGGCTATACGCAGGCCATACACAAGGGGAGCAGTACGCAAGCCATACGCAATGCACAGTACGCAGGCCAGCATACGCAGGGGAGCAGTACGCAAGCCATACGCGATGCACAGTACACAGGCCAGCATACGCAGGGGCTATACGCAGGCCATACGCAAGGGGAGCAGTACGCAAGCCATACGCAATGCACAGTACGCAGGCCAGCATACGCAGGGGAGCAGTACGCAAGCCATACGCGATGCACAGTACACAGGCCAGCATACGCAGGGTGCAATACGCAGGGCGCAATACGCAGGGTGCAATACGCAGGGCGCAATACGCAGGGTGCAATACGCAGAAGACCCTAAGCAAGGGTTCTACGCAAGCAACACTACGCAGGAGCTCTACGCAGAGGCCGTACGCGGGAGCCGCGTGGCCAACAAGAGGGAAAGGCTGTGTTCTTCTCCTACCTCTGTCCGAGAGGAAGAACACCCAACCCAAAAACTTCAATTCTTCATAACTTAGCCAAATCAAAACCAAATCGAGATTTTCAAAGCTCTAACTTGAGTAAAATTGAATTCTCTTCCATATGGAAGCATCAAAAACCCATAAAATCCAACTAAAATAGATCAAAACCATGTAAATCCGAAAATAGTTAAAACCTAGATCTAGAACAATGGAGACTCCAAATCACAAAATTCCAAGTTCTAATGTTGTTCTCCATGTCCAAATCTAGCTAATGAACAAATAAAAGTGGTGCTTATTTAATGGCAAGATGCACTTGCCTATGGGTGTTGGTGGAGGAAGAAGAGGAAATTAATGGAGAAATTATGGAGGAGAGAGAAAGTAGGTGGGTTATAATGAGGGTGTTGTGGTGTAATGGAGGTGGTGTGTAGGCTATGGTGTTCCATCATGACAAACCAAACCAAACCAATCTCCAAAATAAAACCAAGCCATGGTCTAAAACCCAATTACAAGAATTCAAAAAAATCCGCAAGTCGAGAATAATAAAATACGTGCCAAAATCCAAATACGAGCATAATACGAAATACGGAAAATGAGGGTGACAACTCTACCCACCTTCAAAGAATTCCGTCCTCGGAATTAAATCAAGGAGCTAGAGATTGCCACGACAAGCTATACTAAGCACAGACAAGCTACACTAAGCAGTCCAATCATACAATCATACAATGCAAGCAAGGAAGGGAAAGCGTAAGGTATAAGAAAGACATTATACCTCACGAGTCAAACAGGTAGGGATATCGCGATCGGATGTCGTCCTCACGCTCCCATGTTGACTCACCTAGAGAGTGATGACCCCAAGCAACACGGACTAAGTTAATAGTCTTGTTCTTGAGCGTCTTTTCTCTCCGGTCCAATATAGACACGGGCCTCTCCTCATACGAAAGGTTGGTACCAACAACTAATTCCGAATGATCTAGGATATGGCTCGGGTCCGGGATGTACCGTCTTAATTGGGATACATGGAATACATCATGTACCTCACTTAGCAACGGCGGAAGAGCGAGACGATAGGACACGTCACCTACTCGCTCTAGAATATCGAACGGTCCTATATACCTAGGACTAAGCTTTCCCCGTACGCCAAAACGAATGACGCCG
This sequence comes from Iris pallida, assembly GCA_029216955.1. Lineage (NCBI taxonomy): Eukaryota > Viridiplantae > Streptophyta > Magnoliopsida > Asparagales > Iridaceae > Iris > Iris pallida. The sequence continues at coordinate 4,301,688 of JANAVB010037018.1, read as the reverse complement.
CGGGTAGGCGAGATCCTAAGGAATACATGGTCGCCGACGGCAAATTCTAAGGGACGCCGATGAGCATCGGCCCAATGGCGCTGGCGATCCTGAGCAACTCGGAGGTGATCTCTGACTTTCCTGACCACTTCAACCGTCTGAGAAATCAGTTCTGGACCGAGCATCTGCCTCTCTCCGACATCGTCCCATGCTAACGGAGATCTGCACTTCCTGCCATACAGAGCCTCGAAGGGTGCCATCTGGATACTGGCCTGGAAACTATTGTTGTACGAGAATTCCACCAGGTGCAGGTGATCCTCCCATGAACCACCGAAGTCAAGGGTACATGACCGCAACATATCTTCGAGAGTTTGTATAGTACGCTCTGATTGCCCATCTGTCTGCGGATGATACGCTGAGCTGAACTTGAGACGAGTCCCCAAACTTTGATGAAGACTGCGCCAGAAGTGCGATGTGAATCTCGTATCCCTGTCTGATACTATGCTGACTGGCACCCCGTGAAGTCGGACGATCTGCCTGAGATACATCTCTGCTAGCTGTGCCGTCGACTGTCCAACTCTAAAGGGAAGAAAGTGTGCCACCTTGGTAAGCCTGTCCACAATGACCCAAACAGCATCTCTGCCTGCCGGAGACTTGGGTAATCCAGTCACGAAATCCATGGTAATGTGCTCCCATTTCCATTCTGGGATCGGTAAAGGTTGAAGAAGTCCAGCTGGCCTCTGATGTTCAGCCTTGACTTGTTGGCAAACCAAACATCGGGAGACATACCGGGCTATCTCCCTCTTCATACCATTCCACCAAAAGTGCTGACGAATATCTCTGTACATCTTCGTGCCGCCTGGGTGAATGGAATACTGCGAACTGTGAGCCTCTGCCATGACTTCCTGTCTGATATCTCCGCTGGGTACACAAAGACGCGTGCCGTGTCGGAGTGTACCATCTTCATGAATACATAACTCTGGCCTTCTTCCTGCCTCGCACTCTGCTCTGAGCCGCTGAATCTTAGAATCTGTTAACTGTGCTGTCCGGATCCTCTCAACTATGGTGGACTGAATCTGTAGGCTGGCCATCAAGGCCACATTGGAAGGAATAATCACTTCCACTCCCATCTTCTGAAGATCTGCCAATAGCTCTGGTTGCGCCGTCAAGAAATAAACTCCGGCTCTCCTGCTCAATGCATCTGCTACAACGTTGGCCTTCCCTGGATGGTACTGCAAATCCACATCATAGTCCACAACTAGCTCGAGCCATCTTCTCTGCCGCATATTAAGATCCTTCTGGGTGAAAACATACTTCAGGCTCTTGTGGTCAGTAAATATCTCCACTCTGTCCCCGTACAAGTAGTGCCTCCACAACTTAAGTACAAACACTACTGCTGCTAGCTCCAAGTCGTGGGTTGGGTAATTCTTCTCATGATCACGGAGTTGACGTGACGCATAAGCAATTACCTTCCCATGCTGCATCAAAACACATCCCAATCCTCTGCCTGAAGCGTCGCAATAAACTGTGAATCCTCCGGTCCCATCTGGAAGTGTGAGAATGGGAGCCGTTATCAAACCTCGCTTCAACTTCTCAAATGATTCCTGACATTCTGCTGTCCAAACGAACGGCACATCCTTGCGGGTCAACTGGGTCATCGGCGCTGAAATCCTTGCAAAATCTGAGACGAACCGCCGGTAGTAGCCGGCCAATCCAAGGAAGCTGCGAACCCCTGCCACTGAGCTGGGTACTGGCCATGCCTCGATAGCCACAATCTTCTGGGGATCAACTTCCACTCCTCCTCTAGTAATGATGTGACCCAAGTAAGAAATGCGATCGAGCCAGAACTCGCATTTACTGAACTTGGCGTACAACTGGTGCTCCCTAAGCGTCTGAAGGACGATCCTGAGATGCTGCTCGTGCTCTGCTTCACACTTGCTGTAGACCAGGATGTCATCAAGGAATACTATCACAAACTGATCTAAGTAAGGCATGAAAATACGGTTCATGAGGTCCATGAACACTGCCGGCGCATTGGTCGCTCCAAAAGGCATAACTAGAAACTCCCAATGCCCGTACCTAGATCTGAACGCCGTCTTCGGGATGTCCTGCTCTCTGACTCTGATCTGGTGGTATCCTGACCGCAAGTCTATCTTCGAGAAAACTGAAGCCCCTCTGAGTTGATCAAACAAATCGTCTATCCTTGGAAGAGGGTATCTGTTCTTAATTGTCACTGAGTTCAAGGTACGATAATCTACACATAGCCTAGACGTACCATCCTTCTTTTTTACAAGAAGCATCGGGGCTCCCCAAGGCGATCCACTAGCACGAATGAATCCCTTGGTTCTAAGTTCTTCAATCATCTTGTACAAAATCTCCAACTCTGAAGGTGCCATTCTGTAGACTCGCTCTGATACGGGTGCTGTTCCGGGAATCAAGTCAATGGTGAACTCGATCTCCCGCTCTGGTGGCATCCCTGGAAGTTCCTCTGGGAAGACATCTGGAAACTCTTCAACTATCCGGGGCAACTGCACTGCTGCTACTGCCATCCGCAATACTGGAGGAGATGGCTCTACTGTGCCTCTGGAAAATGAAAACTCTGGCTCTCCGGGAATACTAAAGACAACTCTGCCAACATGGCAGTCTATCCTAGCATAATGGTTCCTCAACCAATCCATGCCTAGGACTACATCATAGTCTGCCATAGGAAATTCTATAAATCTAGCGGGGAACTCTCTACCGCTAACTGCGATTCGACACGAGGAAAACACTCGATCTACTCCCACAAGACCATTACCAGTAAGTATATTGAGCCTCACTGATAATGACTCGGGCTCCAATCCTATCCGTGTCGCGAATCGTGCAGACATGAATGAATGCGATGCACCAGAATCAAATAATACGGATGCTGGAAAGGTGTTGACGAGGATAGTACCTGCCACTACCTCACCTGGTGCCACTTCTTCTTCCATGGTCATCATCATAGCCTGACCTCTAGCTGCGGGTCCCCTCTGCTGGAAACCCCCCTGTCGATTCTGTGCTGGAGCCTGGGTGAACTGCTGCTGGTTCTGCTGCTGAAAGGCCTGGGCCTGAGGCAATAATGGCCTCGGGTACTGCTGCTGCTGCTGCTGGATTGGAACTGGGGCTGGTCCCCTCACTGAAGAACTAGAAAGGTTGGATGATGATGGACCTCCCCTATTAGGGCAGGTCCCTATCTGGTGGTCTGCTCCTCCACAAACCAGGCACAATCCCTGTGCCCTACGACACTCTGCCACTACATGGCCCGGCTTCCCGCAATGAGAACATCCCACCGCGGAAGACTGCTTCTGCCTCTGCTGCTGCGGGTACGTCGGGGTCGAATGCTGAACCGACGTCACTGAGGCCGCCCGCCTCGGAGTTCCAATGGTTAGACCCCTAGCTGCCGGGGCTGGAGCTGAAGATTGGTGCATCTGGTTATGGGACCGCTTCCTGCCTCCGGTCCTGTCCACAATTCTCCGGGAGGTATACTCATGCCTCCTTGCTGCTTTCAATACTGCATCGAACGTCTGGTGCTCGAACTGTTCCACAGCTAATAATATCTCTAAGTGCAGCCCTTGCTGGAACCGCTGAGCCCTATCGAACTCGGTTGCCACCAAGGTGGGGGCGAACCTACTCAGCCTGGAAAACTCGGTCGCATAGCCATCGACCGTCCTGCCTCCTTGCTTCAAGTTGGTGAATCTGGTCTGCAGGTCGTACCGTGCCACCGCATCGAAGTACTTCGTCTGGAACCTTTCTCTGAACGTCGCCCAAGTGACTGGTGTTGCTAACCCCATGGCCTGAGCTGCCCACCAATCGCGAGCCAAGTCTAACAACTGTAGGCGTACCACCGCCACCTTCTCATTTTCAGGTGTCCTAGCTGCTTCTAGAACCACCTCGGTATCCTGAAGCCAAGCGTCCGCGGCAATCGCATCTTCACTGCCGTCGAAGAAGGGAGGGTTCAAGCGCTTGAAACTGTTGGCCGCTTGATTTCCTTGGGGACCTCCTCGGTTTAGTGCATCATGAACTTCCTGGTGCAAGGCGTCGCCTCGACGATCTTGGGATGCAAGCAGTTCCCTGATAAGCCCTACCAAAGGTCCCTCATCCTGTCTAGCTGGTTGAACGGGCGGAGCTTCCTGAACTAGAGGTTCTGAGCCTCCGGGAAGCATAACTCGGGAGGCTACTCCAGAGTGCTGAACTTGATCTTCCTGGCGCTGGGGTGCTTGTCGAGCTTCCTCTGGCTGGTTGGCAGGTCCGGGAGTAATGCCGCTGAAGAAGACGACATAGGGAACAATAAGGAAAGGACCAGGACAGATCAATTATACAAGCAATATGATCAGGTCAAGAATCTCAGGGATTTGAAGATACGAGCAGAGATCAAGGGCGAATATTGATTGAGACATCTATTTGGTAAACCCTCACATTTCTTGATTGACAAGACCTGCATGGGCCACCACTTAAACCGTGTCACGCCCCAGAACCAGAATACTGGAGAGCGGGGGCGGACACAGCCAGCTACGTATATTGAAATAGAATACATCTCAACTATACGGTCACGGCTGTCTAGATATGAGGGTTTACTACAAGCCAGCAGTCTCTTAAGGTCAAGCCTATTGTCTCAATCTCAAGCAATTAACAGAGTTACAAGATGTTAGAGCATCAAATATATACATATAAGGCGTCCCAAATGTTACATATTGGATGATCATGAAGCTAGTCGTACAAAATGATAGGACTAGCAAGAGTTCAGTCGTACATGATCAACCCTAGGATTTGTTAATCATGTTTACAGCCCGTAGGCAGACAGTAAGTAAATGTGCATCGAGCTAACAGGTGCTCGTCGGCTAAACGCCTCAAAAGAATAAATTTACATATAAGTGGGTGAAACAAAAAGGAAGACCCACTCGTAGCCCGGGTTCCGTCTAGTTGTCACCATTGGGCTGGAAGCTCGGTAGATCCTCGGGAGCCGCTCCGAAATCTGGCCATACAAAACCAGCTGGGTCAAACCCCAGAAAGAGCAAGTGCCACAAGGAGGCCACAAATAAGAACAAAAGCCAGCATATCAGAACATAAAAAAAAATAAAAGTACACAGGGCGATAAACGACTAGGGACGTGGAACCATTCCGGGAGCCAGGTTACAATCCTTAAACCCAAACAAGGACCGGGATTGTAACCCTTCGCCTGAATAGCTCATTGTCTCTATCCATTTATCGTTAGAGATAAGTAAAACAATCATGATCAAGAGTTTCAGGTACTAGGGCTAGACAGGACTTAGACAGGGTTGGACACCATTCATTCACAATCGGCCAAGCAAGTACTACGGCTTACTACTTTAACTAACTAGGGTTATCACAAGCCTAGTTACTAACAAGATGCAAGTGAGAAACTCCCAGTCCCAAGCCCTGCAGACCATCCAGTTATCCTTCCGCGGGTTGAGAGTTATAGGTGGGTACATCGCCCGGGGGACGAATGTACCCTTAGGTGACTTAGAGGGTGCAACACATGACAGTGTGCTGGAAATGTGCTCTACTCGTCGGCAAGCTACAAGTCCATTAAAGCGCCCAGATAACGAGATTGCCTGTGACTGGGAATTCTCCATGTTCTAGTTTGATCTAATCATTAGCCTATTCCAATTTAGCGCGAGTCCCTGGCCGTGGTACCCAGGAAGTCACGTCCTAGACATGATGCAAGACAAGACAAGTGGATTGTACAAGCAAGCAAGCAGGAACACCCACGGTGTCAAGGCAAGTCAAGTTAAGTTATCAAGTCAAGTCAAGTTAAGAGTGCGCCGCCACGACCACTATCAAGTTATCAAGATAATTCATGTCAGGGTACTTGTCAGGAGTGCGCCACGACGGGCCACTATCATGTCAGGTTGGGTCATGTCAGGAGTGCACCACTACGGGTCACTGTCCTGTTATGCTAGTTCATTGTCATACCAGGCCATGTACAATAGTCATTCCAAATATACAAGTAAAATCAAGTTCATGACAAAAGGCGTAAGGATATAAAATGGGCGTAAAATACCTGATACAATACCAATATATATAGGACTATAGAAGAGCCAAGACCAAGAAATAACAAATTCATCATAAACAAGTAGGTAGCACAAGGGGGTCAAAGGTTGGGCTACGCAGGGTATAGACTGCGCATACAAGGCTGCGCAAGAGTTACATTGCGCAAGGGGAGCAGTACGCAAGCCATACGCAATGCACAGTACGCAGGCCAGCATACGCAGGGGAGCAGTACGCAAGCCATACGCGATGCACAGTACACAGGCCAGCATACGCAGGGGCTATACGCAGGCCATACGCAAGGGGAGCAGTACGCAAGCCATACGCAATGCACAGTACGCAGGCCAGCATACGCAGGGGAGCAGTACGCAAGCCATACGCGATGCACAGTACACAGGCCAGCATACGCAGGGGCTATACGCAGGCCATACGCAAGGGGAGCAGTACGCAAGCCATACGCAATGCACAGTACGCAGGCCAGCATACGCAGGGGAGCAGTACGCAAGCCATACGCGATGCACAGTACACAGGCCAGCATACGCAGGGTGCAATACGCAGGGCGCAATACGCAGGGTGCAATACGCAGGGCGCAATACGCAGGGTGCAATACGCAGAAGACCCTAAGCAAGGGTTCTACGCAAGCAACACTACGCAGGAGCTCTACGCAGAGGCCGTACGCGGGAGCCGCGTGGCCAACAAGAGGGAAAGGCTGTGTTCTTCTCCTACCTCTGTCCGAGAGGAAGAACACCCAACCCAAAAACTTCAATTCTTCATAACTTAGCCAAATCAAAACCAAATCGAGATTTTCAAAGCTCTAACTTGAGTAAAATTGAATTCTCTTCCATATGGAAGCATCAAAAACCCATAAAATCCAACTAAAATAGATCAAAACCATGTAAATCCGAAAATAGTTAAAACCTAGATCTAGAACAATGGAGACTCCAAATCACAAAATTCCAAGTTCTAATGTTGTTCTCCATGTCCAAATCTAGCTAATGAACAAATAAAAGTGGTGCTTATTTAATGGCAAGATGCACTTGCCTATGGGTGTTGGTGGAGGAAGAAGAGGAAATTAATGGAGAAATTATGGAGGAGAGAGAAAGTAGGTGGGTTATAATGAGGGTGTTGTGGTGTAATGGAGGTGGTGTGTAGGCTATGGTGTTCCATCATGACAAACCAAACCAAACCAATCTCCAAAATAAAACCAAGCCATGGTCTAAAACCCAATTACAAGAATTCAAAAAAATCCGCAAGTCGAGAATAATAAAATACGTGCCAAAATCCAAATACGAGCATAATACGAAATACGGAAAATGAGGGTGACAACTCTACCCACCTTCAAAGAATTCCGTCCTCGGAATTAAATCAAGGAGCTAGAGATTGCCACGACAAGCTATACTAAGCACAGACAAGCTACACTAAGCAGTCCAATCATACAATCATACAATGCAAGCAAGGAAGGGAAAGCGTAAGGTATAAGAAAGACATTATACCTCACGAGTCAAACAGGTAGGGATATCGCGATCGGATGTCGTCCTCACGCTCCCATGTTGACTCACCTAGAGAGTGATGACCCCAAGCAACACGGACTAAGTTAATAGTCTTGTTCTTGAGCGTCTTTTCTCTCCGGTCCAATATAGACACGGGCCTCTCCTCATACGAAAGGTTGGTACCAACAACTAATTCCGAATGATCTAGGATATGGCTCGGGTCCGGGATGTACCGTCTTAATTGGGATACATGGAATACATCATGTACCTCACTTAGCAACGGCGGAAGAGCGAGACGATAGGACACGTCACCTACTCGCTCTAGAATATCGAACGGTCCTATATACCTAGGACTAAGCTTTCCCCGTACGCCAAAACGAATGACGCCGCGGGTAGGCGAGATCCTAAGGAATACATGGTCGCCGACGGCAAATTCTAAGGGACGCCGATGAGCATCGGCCCAATGGCGCTGGCGATCCTGAGCAACTCGGAGGTGATCTCTGACTTTCCTGACCACTTCAACCGTCTGAGAAATCAGTTCTGGACCGAGCATCTGCCTCTCTCCGACATCGTCCCATGCTAACGGAGATCTGCACTTCCTGCCATACAGAGCCTCGAAGGGTGCCATCTGGATACTGGCCTGGAAACTATTGTTGTACGAGAATTCCACCAGGTGCAGGTGATCCTCCCATGAACCACCGAAGTCAAGGGTACATGACCGCAACATATCTTCGAGAGTTTGTATAGTACGCTCTGATTGCCCATCTGTCTGCGGATGATACGCTGAGCTGAACTTGAGACGAGTCCCCAAACTTTGATGAAGACTGCGCCAGAAGTGCGATGTGAATCTCGTATCCCTGTCTGATACTATGCTGACTGGCACCCCGTGAAGTCGGACGATCTGCCTGAGATACATCTCTGCTAGCTGTGCCGTCGACTGTCCAACTCTAAAGGGAAGAAAGTGTGCCACCTTGGTAAGCCTGTCCACAATGACCCAAACAGCATCTCTGCCTGCCGGAGACTTGGGTAATCCAGTCACGAAATCCATGGTAATGTGCTCCCATTTCCATTCTGGGATCGGTAAAGGTTGAAGAAGTCCAGCTGGCCTCTGATGTTCAGCCTTGACTTGTTGGCAAACCAAACATCGGGAGACATACCGGGCTATCTCCCTCTTCATACCATTCCACCAAAAGTGCTGACGAATATCTCTGTACATCTTCGTGCCGCCTGGGTGAATGGAATACTGCGAACTGTGAGCCTCTGCCATGACTTCCTGTCTGATATCTCCGCTGGGTACACAAAGACGCGTACCGTGTCGGAGTGTACCATCTTCATGAATACATAACTCTGGCCTTCTTCCTGCCTCGCACTCTGCTCTGAGCCGCTGAATCTTAGAATCTGTTAACTGTGCTGTCCGGATCCTCTCAACTATGGTGGACTGAATCTGTAGGCTGGCCATCAAGGCCATATTGGAAGGAATAATCACTTCCACTCCCATCTTCTGAAGATCTGCCAATAGCTCTGGTTGCGCCGTCAAGAAATAAACTCCGGCTCTCCTGCTCAATGCATCTGCTACAACGTTGGCCTTCCCTGGATGGTACTGCAAATCCACATCATAGTCCACAAGTAGCTCGAGCCATCTTCTCTGCCGCATATTAAGATCCTTCTGGGTGAAAACATACTTCAGGCTCTTGTGGTCAGTAAATATCTCCACTCTGTCCCCGTACAAGTAGTGCCTCCACAACTTAAGTGCAAACACTACTGCTGCTAGCTCCAAGTCGTGGGTTGGGTAATTCTTCTCATGATCACGGAGTTGACGTGACGCATAAGCAATTACCTTCCCATGCTGCATCAAAACACATCCCAATCCTCTGCCTGAAGCGTCGCAATAAACTGTGAATCCTCCGGTCCCATCTGGAAGTGTGAGAATGGGAGCCGTTATCAAACCTCGCTTCAACTTCTCAAATGATTCCTGACATTCTGCTGTCCAAACGAACGGCACATCCTTGCGGGTCAACTGGGTCATCGGCGCTGAAATCCTTGCAAAATCTGAGACGAACCGCAGGTAGTAGCCGGCCAATCCAAGGAAGCTGCGAACCCCTGCCACTGAGCTGGGTACTGGCCATGCCTCGATAGCCACAATCTTCTGGGGATCAACTTCCACTCCTCCTCTAGTAATGATGTGACCCAAGTAAGAAATGCGATCGAGCCAGAACTCGCATTTACTGAACTTGGCGTACAACTGGTGCTCCCTAAGCGTCTGAAGGACGATCCTGAGATGCTGCTCGTGCTCTGCTTCACACTTGCTGTAGACCAGGATGTCATCAAGGAATACTATCACAAACTGATCTAAGTAAGGCATGAAAATACGGTTCATGAGGTCCATGAACACTGCCGGCGCATTGGTCGCTCCAAAAGGCATAACTAGAAACTCCCAATGCCCGTACCTAGATCTGAACGCCGTCTTCGGGATGTCCTGCTCTCTGACTCTGATCTGGTGGTATCCTGACCGCAAGTCTATCTTCGAGAAAACTGAAGCCCCTCTGAGTTGATCAAACAAATCGTCTATCCTTGGAAGAGGGTATCTTTCTTAATTGTCACTGAGTTCAAGGTACGATAATCTACACATAGCCTAGACGTACCATCCTTCTTTTTTACAAGAAGCATCGGGGCTCCCCAAGGCGATCCACTAGCACGAATGAATCCCTTGGTTCTAAGTTCTTCAATCATCTTGTACAAAATCTCCAACTCTGAAGGCGCCATTCTGTAGACTCGCTCTGATACGGGTGCTGTTCCGGGAATCAAGTCAATGGTGAACTCGATCTCCCGCTCTGGTGGCATCCCTGGAAGTTCCTCTGGGAAGACATCTGGAAACTCTTCAACTATCCGGGGCAACTGCACTGCTGCTACTGCCATCCGCAATACTGGAGGAGATGGCTCTACTGTGCCTCTGGAAAATGAAAACTCTGGCTCTCCGGGAATACTAAAGACAACTCTGCCAACATGGCAGTCTATCCTAGCATAATGGTTCCTCAACCAATCCATGCCTAGGACTACATCATAGTCTGCCATAGGAAATTCTATAAATCTAGCGGGGAACTCTCTACCGCTAACTGCGATTCGATACGAGGAAAACACTCGATCTACTCCCACAAGACCATTACCAGTAAGTATATTGAGCCTCACTGATAATGACTCGGGCTCCAATCCTATCCGTGTCGCGAATCGTGCAGACATGAATGAATGCGATGTACCAGAATCAAATAATACGGATGCTGGAAAGGTGTTGACGAGGATAGTACCTGCCACTACCTCACCTGGTGCCACTTCTTCTTCCATGGTCATCATCATAGCCTGACCTCTAGCTGCGGGTCCCCTCTGCTGGAAACCCCCCTGTCGATTCTGTGCTGGAGCCTGGGTGAACTGCTGCTGGTTCTGCTGCTGAAAGGCCTGGGCCTGAGGCAATAATGGCCTCGGGTACTGCTGCTGCTGCTGCTGGATTGGAACTGGGGCTGGTCCCCTCACTGAAGAACTAGAAAGGTTGGATGATGATGGACCTCCCCTATTAGGGCAGGTCCCTATCTGGTGGTCTGCTCCTCCACAAACCAGGCACAATCCCTGTGCCCTACGACACTCTGCCACTACATGGCCCGGCTTCCCGCAATGAGAACATCCCACCGCGGAAGACTGCTTCTGCCTCTGCTGCTGCGGGTACGTCGGGGTCGAATGCTGAACCGACGTCACTGAGGCCGCCCGCCTCGGAGTTCCAATGGTTAGACCCCTAGCTGCCGGGGCTGGAGCTGAAGATTGGTGCATCTGGTTATGGGACCGCTTCCTGCCTCCGGTCCTGTCCACAATTCTCCGGGAGGTATACTCATGCCTCCTTGCTGCTTTCAATACTGCATCGAACGTCTGGTGCTCGAACTGTTCCACAGCTAATAATATCTCTAAGTGCAGCCCTTGCTGGAACCGCTGAGCCCTATCGAACTCGGTTGCCACCAAGGTGGGGGCGAACCTACTCAGCCTGGAAAACTCGGTCGCATAGCCATCGACCGTCCTGCCTCCTTGCTTCAAGTTGGTGAATCTGGTCTGCAGGTCGTACCGTGCCACCGCATCGAAGTACTTCGTCTGGAACCTTTCTCTGAACGTCGCCCAAGTGACTGGTGTTGCTAACCCCATGGCCTGAGCTGCCCACCAATCGCGAGCCAAGTCTAACAACTGTAGGCGTACCACCGCCACCTTCTCATTTTCAGGTGTCCTAGCTGCTTCTAGAACCACCTCGGTATCCTGAAGCCAAGCGTCCGCGGCAATCGCATCTTCACTGCCGTCGAAGAAGGGAGGGTTCAAGCGCTTGAAACTGTTGGCCGCTTGATTTCCTTGGGGACCTCCTCGGTTTAGTGCATCATGAACTTCCTGGTGCAAGGCGTCGCCTCGACGATCTTGGGATGCAAGCAGTTCCCTGATAAGCCCTACCAAAGGTCCCTCATCCTGTCTAGCTGGTTGAACGGGCGGAGCTTCCTGAACTAGAGGTTCTGAGCCTCCGGGAAGCATAACTCGGAAGGCTACTCCAGAGTGCTGAACTTGATCTTCCTGGCGCTGGGGTGCTTGTCGAGCTTCCTCTGGCTGGTTGGCAGGTCCGGGAGTAATGCCGCTGAAGAAGACGACATAGGGAACAATAAGGAAAGGACCAGGACAGATCAATTATACAAGCAATATGATCAGGTCAAGAATCTCAGGGATTTGAAGATACGAGCAGAGATCAAGGGCGAATATTGATTGAGACATCTATTTGGTAAACCCTCACATTTCTTGATTGACAAGACCTGCATGGGCCACCACTTAAACCGTGTCACGCCCCAGAACCAGAATACTGGAGAGCGGGGGCGGACACAGCCAGCTACGTATATTGAAATAGAATACATCTCAACTATACGGTCACGGCTGTCTAGATATGAGGGTTTACTACAAGCCAGCAGTCTCTTAAGGTCAAGCCTATTGTCTCAATCTCAAGCAATTAACAGAGTTACAAGATGTTAGAGCATCAAATATATACATATAAGGCGTCCCAAATGTTACATATTGGATGATCATGAAGCTAGTCGTACAAAATGATAGGACTAGCAAGAGTTCAGTCGTACATGATCAACCCTAGGATTTGTTAATCATGTTTACAGCCCGTAGGCAGACAGTAAGTAAATGTGCATCGAGCTAACAGGTGCTCGTCGGCTAAACGCCTCAAAAGAATAAATTTACATATAAGTGGGTGAAACAAAAAGGAAGACCCACTCGTAGCCCGGGTTCCGTCTAGTTGTCACCATTGGGCTGGAAGCTCGGTAGATCCTCGGGAGCCGCTCCGAAATCTGGCCATACAAAACCAGCTGGGTCAAACCCCAGAAAGAGCAAGTGCCACAAGGAGGCCACAAATAAGAACAAAAGCCAGCATATCAGAACATAAAAAAAAAAATAAAAGTACACAGGGCGATAAACGACTAGGGACGTGGAACCATTCCGGGAGCCAGGTTACAATCCTTAAACCCAAACAAGGACCGGGATTGTAACCCTTCGCCTGAATAGCTCATTGTCTCTATCCATTTATCGTTAGAGATAAGTAAAACAATCATGATCAAGAGTTTCAGGTACTAGGGCTAGACAGGACTTAGACAGGGTTGGACACCATTCATTCACAATCGGCCAAGCAAGTACTACGGCTTACTACTTTAACTAACTAGGGTTATCACAAGCCTAGTTACTAACAAGATGCAAGTGAGAAACTCCCAGTCCCAAGCCCTGCAGACCATCCAGTTATCCTTCCGCGGGTTGAGAGTTATAGGTGGGTACATCGCCCGGGGGACGAATGTACCCTTAGGTGACTTAGAGGGTGCAACACATGACAGTGTGCTGGAAATGTGCTCTACTCGTCGGCAAGCTACAAGTCCATTAAAGCGCCCAGATAACGAGATTGCCTGTGACTGGGAATTCTCCATGTTCTAGTTTGATCTAATCATTAGCCTATTCCAATTTAGCGCGAGTCCCTGGCCGTGGTACCCAGGAAGTCACGTCCTAGACATGATGCAAGACAAGACAAGTGGATTGTACAAGCAAGCAAGCAGGAACACCCACGGTGTCAAGGCAAGTCAAGTTAAGTTATCAAGTCAAGTCAAGTTAAGAGTGCGCCGCCACGACCACTATCAAGTTATCAAGATAATTCATGTCAGGGTACTTGTCAGGAGTGCGCCACGACGGGCCACTATCATGTCAGGTTGGGTCATGTCAGGAGTGCACCACTACGGGTCACTGTCCTGTTATGCTAGTTCATTGTCATACCAGGCCATGTACAATAGTCATTCCAAATATACAAGTAAAATCAAGTTCATGACAAAAGGCGTAAGGATATAAAATGGGCGTAAAATACCTGATACAATACCAATATATATAGGACTATAGAAGAGCCAAGACCAAGAAATAACAAATTCATCATAAACAAGTAGGTAGCACAAGGGGGTCAAAGGTTGGGCTACGCAGGGTATAGACTGCGCATACAAGGCTGCGCAAGAGTTACATTGCGCAAGGGGAGCAGTACGCAAGCCATACGCAATGCACAGTACGCAGGCCAGCATACGCAGGGGAGCAGTACGCAAGCCATACGCGATGCACAGTACACAGGCCAGCATACGCAGGGGCTATACGCAGGCCATACGCAAGGGGAGCAGTACGCAAGCCATACGCAATGCACAGTACGCAGGCCAGCATACGCAGGGGAGCAGTACGCAAGCCATACGCGATGCACAGTACACAGGCCAGCATACGCAGGGGCTATACGCAGGCCATACGCAAGGGGAGCAGTACGCAAGCCATACGCAATGCACAGTACGCAGGCCAGCATACGCAGGGGAGCAGTACGCAAGCCATACGCGATGCACAGTACACAGGCCAGCATACGCAGGGTGCAATACGCAGGGCGCAATACGCAGGGTGCAATACGCAGGGCGCAATACGCAGGGTGCAATACGCAGAAGACCCTAAGCAAGGGTTCTACGCAAGCAACACTACGCAGGAGCTCTACGCAGAGGCCGTACGCGGGAGCCGCGTGGCCAACAAGAGGGAAAGGCTGTGTTCTTCTCCTACCTCTGTCCGAGAGGAAGAACACCCAACCCAAAAACTTCAATTCTTCATAACTTAGCCAAATCAAAACCAAATCGAGATTTTCAAAGCTCTAACTTGAGTAAAATTGAATTCTCTTCCATATGGAAGCATCAAAAACCCATAAAATCCAACTAAAATAGATCAAAACCATGTAAATCCGAAAATAGTTAAAACCTAGATCTAGAACAATGGAGACTCCAAATCACAAAATTCCAAGTTCTAATGTTGTTCTCCATGTCCAAATCTAGCTAATGAACAAATAAAAGTGGTGCTTATTTAATGGCAAGATGCACTTGCCTATGGGTGTTGGTGGAGGAAGAAGAGGAAATTAATGGAGAAATTATGGAGGAGAGAGAAAGTAGGTGGGTTATAATGAGGGTGTTGTGGTGTAATGGAGGTGGTGTGTAGGCTATGGTGTTCCATCATGACAAACCAAACCAAACCAATCTCCAAAATAAAACCAAGCCATGGTCTAAAACCCAATTACAAGAATTCAAAAAAATCCGCAAGTCGAGAATAATAAAATACGTGCCAAAATCCAAATACGAGCATAATACGAAATACGGAAAATGAGGGTGACAACTCTACCCACCTTCAAAGAATTCCGTCCTCGGAATTAAATCAAGGAGCTAGAGATTGCCACGACAAGCTATACTAAGCACAGACAAGCTACACTAAGCAGTCCAATCATACAATCATACAATGCAAGCAAGGAAGGGAAAGCGTAAGGTATAAGAAAGACATTATACCTCACGAGTCAAACAGGTAGGGATATCGCGATCGGATGTCGTCCTCACGCTCCCATGTTGACTCACCTAGAGAGTGATGACCCCAAGCAACACGGACTAAGTTAATAGTCTTGTTCTTGAGCGTCTTTTCTCTCCGGTCCAATATAGACACGGGCCTCTCCTCATACGAAAGGTTGGTACCAACAACTAATTCCGAATGATCTAGGATATGGCTCGGGTCCGGGATGTACCGTCTTAATTGGGATACATAGAATACATCATGTACCTCACTTAGCAACGGCGGAAGAGCGAGACGATAGGACACGTCACCTACTCGCTCTAGAATATCGAACGGTCCTATATACCTAGGACTAAGCTTTCCCCGTACGCCAAAACGAATGACGCCGCGGGTAGGCGAGATCCTAAGGAATACATGGTCGCCGACGGCAAATTCTAAGGGACGTCGATGAGCATCGGCCCAATGGCGCTGGCGATCCTGAGCAACTCGGAGGTGATCTCTGACTTTCCTGACCACTTCAACCGTCTGAGAAATCAGTTCTGGACCGAGCATCTGCCTCTCTCCGACATCGTCCCATGCTAACGGAGATCTGCACTTCCTGCCATACAGAGCCTCGAAGGGTGCCATCTGGATACTGGCCTGGAAACTATTGTTGTACGAGAATTCCACCAGGTGCAGGTGATCCTCCCATGAACCACCGAAGTCAAGGGTACATGACCGCAACATATCTTCGAGAGTTTGTATAGTACGCTCTGATTGCCCATCTGTCTGCGGATGATACGCTGAGCTGAACTTGAGACGAGTCCCCAAACTTTGATGAAGACTGCGCCAGAAGTGCGATGTGAATCTCGTATCCCTGTCTGATACTATGCTGACTGGCACCCCGTGAAGTCGGACGATCTGCCTGAGATACATCTCTGCTAGCTGTGCCGTCGACTGTCCAACTCTAAAGGGAAGAAAGTGTGCCACCTTGGTAAGCCTGTCCACAATGACCCAAACAGCATCTCTGCCTGCCGGAGACTTGGGTAATCCAGTCACGAAATCCATGGTAATGTGCTCCCATTTCCATTCTGGGATCGGTAAAGGTTGAAGAAGTCCAGCTGGCCTCTGATGTTCAGCCTTGACTTGTTGGCAAACCAAACATCGGGAGACATACCGGGCTATCTCCTTCTTCATACCATTCCACCAAAAGTGCTGACGAATATCTCTGTACATCTTCGTGCCGCCTGGGTGAATGGAATACTGCGAACTGTGAGCCTCTGCCATGACTTCCTGTCTGATATCTCCGCTGGGTACACAAAGACGCGTGCCGTGTCGGAGTGTACCATCTTCATGAATACATAACTCTGGCCTTCTTCCTGCCTCGCACTCTGCTCTGAGCCGCTGAATCTTAGAATCTGTTAACTGTGCTGTCCGGATCCTCTCAACTATGGTGGACTGAATCTGTAGGCTGGCCATCAAGGCCACATTGGAAGGAATAATCACTTCCACTCCCATCTTCTGAAGATCTGCCAATAGCTCTGGTTGCGCCGTCAAGAAATAAACTCCGGCTCTCCTGCTCAATGCATCTGCTACAACGTTGGCCTTCCCTGGATGGTACTGCAAATCCACATCATAGTCCACAAGTAGCTCGAGCCATCTTCTCTGCCGCATATTAAGATCCTTCTGGGTGAAAACATACTTCAGGCTCTTGTGGTCAGTAAATATCTCCACTCTGTCCCCGTACAAGTAGTGCCTCCACAACTTAAGTGCAAACACTACTGCTGCTAGCTCCAAGTCGTGGGTTGGGTAATTCTTCTCATGATCACGGAGTTGACGTGACGCATAAGCAATTACCTTCCCATGCTGCATCAAAACACATCCCAATCCTCTGCCTGAAGCGTCGCAATAAACTGTGAATCCTCCGGTCCCATCTGGAAGTGTGAGAATGGGAGCCGTTATCAAACCTCGCTTCAACTTCTCAAATGATTCCTGACATTCTGCTGTCCAAACGAACGGCACATCCTTGCGGGTCAACTGGGTCATCGGCGCTGAAATCCTTGCAAAATCTGAGACGAACCGCAGGTAGTAGCCGGCCAATCCAAGGAAGCTGCGAACCCCTGCCACTGAGCTGGGTACTGGCCATGCCTCGATAGCCACAATCTTCTGGGGATCAACTTCCACTCCTCCTCTAGTAATGATGTGACCCAAGTAAGAAATGCGATCGAGCCAGAACTCGCATTTACTGAACTTGGCGTACAACTGGTGCTCCCTAAGCGTCTGAAGGACGATCCTGAGATGCTGCTCGTGCTCTGCTTCACACTTGCTGTAGACCAGGATGTCATCAAGGAATACTATCACAAACTGATCTAAGTAAGGCATGAAAATACGGTTCATGAGGTCCATGAACACTGCCGGCGCATTGGTCGCTCCAAAAGGCATAACTAGAAACTCCCAATGCCCGTACCTAGATCTGAACGCCGTCTTCGGGATGTCCTGCTCTCTGACTCTGATCTGGTGGTATCCTGACCGCAAGTCTATCTTCGAGAAAACTGAAGCCCCTCTGAGTTGATCAAACAAATCGTCTATCCTTGGAAGAGGGTATCTGTTCTTAATTGTCACTGAGTTCAAGGTACGATAATCTACACATAGCCTAGACGTACCATCCTTCTTTTTTACAAGAAGCATCGGGGCTCCCCAAGGCGATCCACTAGCACGAATGAATCCCTTGGTTCTAAGTTCTTCAATCATCTTGTACAAAATCTCCAACTCTGAAGGCGCCATTCTGTAGACTCGCTCTGATACGGGTGCTGTTCCGGGAATCAAGTCAATGGTGAACTCGATCTCCCGCTCTGGTGGCATCCCTGGAAGTTCCTCTGGGAAGACATCTGGAAACTCTTCAACTATCCGGGGCAACTGCACTGCTGCTACTGCCATCCGCAATACTGGAGGAGATGGCTCTACTGTGCCTCTGGAAAATGAAAACTCTGGCTCTCCGGGAATACTAAAGACAACTCTGCCAACATGGCAGTCTATCCTAGCATAATGGTTCCTCAACCAATCCATGCCTAGGACTACATCATAGTCTGCCATAGGAAATTCTATAAATCTAGCGGGGAACTCTCTACCGCTAACTGCGATTCGACACGAGGAAAACACTCGATCTACTCCCACAAGACCATTACCAGTAAGTATATTGAGCCTCACTGATAATGACTCGGGCTCCAATCCTATCCGTGTCGCGAATCGTGCAGACATGAATGAATGCGATGCACCAGAATCAAATAATACGGATGCTGGAAAGGTGTTGACGAGGATAGTACCTGCCACTACCTCACCTGGTGCCACTTCTTCTTCCATGGTCATCATCATAGCCTGACCTCTAGCTGCGGGTCCCCTCTGCTGGAAACCCCCCTGTCGATTCTGTGCTGGAGCCTGGGTGAACTGCTGCTGGTTCTGCTGCTGAAAGGCCTGGGCCTGAGGCAATAATGGCCTCGGGTACTGCTGCTGCTGCTGCTGGATTGGAACTGGGGCTGGTCCCCTCACTGAAGAACTAGAAAGGTTGGATGATGATGGACCTCCCCTATTAGGGCAGGTCCCTATCTGGTGGTCTGCTCCTCCACAAACCAGGCACAATCCCTGTGCCCTACGACACTCTGCCACTACATGGCCCGGCTTCCCGCAATGAGAACATCCCACCGCGGAAGACTGCTTCTGCCTCTGCTGCTGCGGGTACGTCGGGGTCGAATGCTGAACCGACGTCACTGAGGCCGCCCGCCTCGGAGTTCCAATGGTTAGACCCCTAGCTGCCGGGGCTGGAGCTGAAGATTGGTGCATCTGGTTATGGGACCGCTTCCTGCCTCCGGTCCTGTCCACAATTCTCCGGGAGGTATACTCATGCCTCCTTGCTGCTTTCAATACTGCATCGAACGTCTGGTGCTCGAACTGTTCCACAGCTAATAATATCTCTAAGTGCAGCCCTTGCTGGAACCGCTGAGCCCTATCGAACTCGGTTGCCACCAAGGTGGGGGCGAACCTACTCAGCCTGGAAAACTCGGTCGCATAGCCATCGACCGTCCTGCCTCCTTGCTTCAAGTTGGTGAATCTGGTCTGCAGGTCGTACCGTGCCACCGCATCGAAGTACTTCGTCTGGAACCTTTCTCTGAACGTCGCCCAAGTGACTGGTGTTGCTAACCCCATGGCCTGAGCTGCCCACCAATCGCGAGCCAAGTCTAACAACTGTAGGCGTACCACCGCCACCTTCTCATTTTCAGGTGTCCTAGCTGCTTCTAGAACCACCTCGGTATCCTGAAGCCAAGCGTCCGCGGCAATCGCATCTTCACTGCCGTCGAAGAAGGGAGGGTTCAAGCGCTTGAAACTGTTGGCCGCTTGATTTCCTTGGGGACCTCCTCGGTTTAGTGCATCATGAACTTCCTGGTGCAAGGCGTCGCCTCGACGATCTTGGGATGCAAGCAGTTCCCTGATAAGCCCTACCAAAGGTCCCTCATCCTGTCTAGCTGGTTGAACGGGCGGAGCTTCCTGAACTAGAGGTTCTGAGCCTCCGGGAAGCATAACTCGGAAGGCTACTCCAGAGTGCTGAACTTGATCTTCCTGGCGCTGGGGTGCTTGTCGAGCTTCCTCTGGCTGGTTGGCAGGTCCGGGAGTAATGCCGCTGAAGAAGACGACATAGGGAACAATAAGGAAAGGACCAGGACAGATCAATTATACAAGCAATATGATCAGGTCAAGAATCTCAGGGATTTGAAGATACGAGCAGAGATCAAGGGCGAATATTGATTGAGACATCTATTTGGTAAACCCTCACATTTCTTGATTGACAAGACCTGCATGGGCCACCACTTAAACCGTGTCACGCCCCAGAACCAGAATACTGGAGAGCGGGGGCGGACACAGCCAGCTACGTATATTGAAATAGAATACATCTCAACTATACGGTCACGGCTGTCTAGATATGAGGGTTTACTACAAGCCAGCAGTCTCTTAAGGTCAAGCCTATTGTCTCAATCTCAAGCAATTAACAGAGTTACAAGATGTTAGAGCATCAAATATATACATATAAGGCGTCCCAAATGTTACATATTGGATGATCATGAAGCTAGTCGTACAAAATGATAGGACTAGCAAGAGTTCAGTCGTACATGATCAACCCTAGGATTTGTTAATCATGTTTACAGCCCGTAGGCAGACAGTAAGTAAATGTGCATCGAGCTAACAGGTGCTCGTCGGCTAAACGCCTCAAAAGAATAAATTTACATATAAGTGGGTGAAACAAAAAGGAAGACCCACTCGTAGCCCGGGTTCCGTCTAGTTGTCACCATTGGGCTGGAAGCTCGGTAGATCCTCGGGAGCCGCTCCGAAATCTGGCCATACAAAACCAGCTGGGTCAAACCCCAGAAAGAGCAAGTGCCACAAGGAGGCCACAAATAAGAACAAAAGCCAGCATATCAGAACATAAAAAAAAAAAAAAAAGTACACAGGGCGATAAACGACTAGGGACGTGGAACCATTCCGGGAGCCAGGTTACAATCCTTAAACCCAAACAAGGACCGGGATTGTAACCCTTCGCCTGAATAGCTCATTGTCTCTATCCATTTATCGTTAGAGATAAGTAAAACAATCATGATCAAGAGTTTCAGGTACTAGGGCTAGACAGGACTTAGACAGGGTTGGACACCATTCATTCACAATCGGCCAAGCAAGTACTACGGCTTACTACTTTAACTAACTAGGGTTATCACAAGCCTAGTTACTAACAAGATGCAAGTGAGAAACTCCCAGTCCCAAGCCCTGCAGACCATCCAGTTATCCTTCCGCGGGTTGAGAGTTATAGGTGGGTACATCGCCCGGGGGACGAATGTACCCTTAGGTGACTTAGAGGGTGCAACACATGACAGTGTGCTGGAAATGTGCTCTACTCGTCGGCAAGCTACAAGTCCATTAAAGCGCCCAGATAACGAGATTGCCTGTGACTGGGAATTCTCCATGTTCTAGTTTGATCTAATCATTAGCCTATTCCAATTTAGCGCGAGTCCCTGGCCGTGGTACCCAGGAAGTCACGTCCTAGACATGATGCAAGACAAGACAAGTGGATTGTACAAGCAAGCAAGCAGGAACACCCACGGTGTCAAGGCAAGTCAAGTTAAGTTATCAAGTCAAGTCAAGTTAAGAGTGCGCCGCCACGACCACTATCAAGTTATCAAGATAATTCATGTCAGGGTACTTGTCAGGAGTGCGCCACGACGGGCCACTATCATGTCAGGTTGGGTCATGTCAGGAGTGCACCACTACGGGTCACTGTCCTGTTATGCTAGTTCATTGTCATACCAGGCCATGTACAATAGTCATTCCAAATATACAAGTAAAATCAAGTTCATGACAAAAGGCGTAAGGATATAAAATGGGCGTAAAATACCTGATACAATACCAATATATATAGGACTATAGAAGAGCCAAGACCAAGAAATAACAAATTCATCATAAACAAGTAGGTAGCACAAGGGGGTCAAAGGTTGGGCTACGCAGGGTATAGACTGCGCATACAAGGCTGCGCAAGAGTTACATTGCGCAAGGGGAGCAGTACGCAAGCCATACGCAATGCACAGTACACAGGCCAGCATACGCAGGGGAGCAGTACGCAAGCCATACGCGATACACAGTACACAGGCCAGCATACGCAGGGGCTATACGCAGGCCATACGCAAGGGGAGCAGTACGCAAGCCATACGCAATGCACAGTACGCAGGCCAGCATACGCAGGGGAGCAGTACGCAAGCCATACGCGATGCACAGTACACAGGCCAGCATACGCAGGGGCTATACGCAGGCCATACGCAAGGGGAGCAGTACGCAAGCCATACGCAATGCACAGTACGCAGGCCAGCATACGCAGGGGAGCAGTACGCAAGCCATACGCGATGCACAGTACACAGGCCAGCATACGCAGGGTGCAATACGCAGGGCGCAATACGCAGGGTGCAATACGCAGGGCGCAATACGCAGGGTGCAATACGCAGAAGACCCTAAGCAAGGGTTCTACGCAAGCAACACTACGCAGGAGCTCTACGCAGAGGCCGTACGCGGGAGCCGCGTGGCCAACAAGAGGGAAAGGCTGTGTTCTTCTCCTACCTCTGTCCGAGAGGAAGAACACCCAACCCAAAAACTTCAATTCTTCATAACTTAGCCAAATCAAAACCAAATCGAGATTTTCAAAGCTCTAACTTGAGTAAAATTGAATTCTCTTCCATATGGAAGCATCAAAAACCCATAAAATCCAACTAAAATAGATCAAAACCATGTAAATCCGAAAATAGTTAAAACCTAGATCTAGAACAATGGAGACTCCAAATCACAAAATTCCAAGTTCTAATGTTGTTCTCCATGTCCAAATCTAGCTAATGAACAAATAAAAGTGGTGCTTATTTAATGGCAAGATGCACTTGCCTATGGGTGTTGGTGGAGGAAGAAGAGGAAATTAATGGAGAAATTATGGAGGAGAGAGAAAGTAGGTGGGTTATAATGAGGGTGTTGTGGTGTAATGGAGGTGGTGTGTAGGCTATGGTGTTCCATCATGACAAACCAAACCAAACCAATCTCCAAAATAAAACCAAGCCATGGTCTAAAACCCAATTACAAGAATTCAAAAAAATCCGCAAGTCGAGAATAATAAAATACGTGCCAAAATCCAAATACGAGCATAATACGAAATACGGAAAATGAGGGTGACAACTCTACCCACCTTCAAAGAATTCCGTCCTCGGAATTAAATCAAGGAGCTAGAGATTGCCACGACAAGCTATACTAAGCACAGACAAGCTACACTAAGCAGTCCAATCATACAATCATACAATGCAAGCAAGGAAGGGAAAGCGTAAGGTATAAGAAAGACATTATACCTCACGAGTCAAACAGGTAGGGATATCGCGATCGGATGTCGTCCTCACGCTCCCATGTTGACTCACCTAGAGAGTGATGACCCCAAGCAACACGGACTAAGTTAATAGTCTTGTTCTTGAGCGTCTTTTCTCTCCGGTCCAATATAGACACGGGCCTCTCCTCATACGAAAGGTTGGTACCAACAACTAATTCCGAATGATCTAGGATATGGCTCGGGTCCGGGATGTACCGTCTTAATTGGGATACATGGAATACATCATGTACCTCACTTAGCAACGGCGGAAGAGCGAGACGATAGGACACGTCACCTACTCGCTCTAGAATATCGAACGGTCCTATATACCTAGGACTAAGCTTTTCCCGTACGCCAAAACGAATGACGCCGCGGGTAGGCGAGATCCTAAGGAATACATGGTCGCCGACGGCAAATTCTAAGGGACGCCGATGAGCATCGGCCCAATGGCGCTGGCGATCCTGAGCAACTCGGAGGTGATCTCTGACTTTCCTGACCACTTCAACCGTCTGAGAAATCAGTTCTGGACCGAGCATCTGCCTCTCTCCGACATCGTCCCATGCTAACGGAGATCTGTACTTCCTGCCATACAGAGCCTCGAAGGGTGCCATCTGGATACTGGCCTGGAAACTATTGTTGTACGAGAATTCTACCAGGTGCAGGTGATCCTCCCATGAACCACCGAAGTCAAGGGTACATGACCGCAACATATCTTCGAGAGTTTGTATAGTACGCTCTGATTGTCCATCTGTCTGCGGATGATACGCTGAGCTGAACTTGAGACGAGTCCCCAAACTTTGATGAAGACTGCACCAGAAGTGCGATGTGAATCTCGTATCCCTGTCTGATACTATGCTGACTGGCACCCCGTGAAGTCGGACGATCTGCCTGAGATACATCTCTGCTAGCTGTGCCGTCGACTGTCCAACTCTAAAGGGAAGAAAGTGTGCCACCTTGGTAAGCCTGTCCACAATGACCCAAACAGCATCTCTGCCTGCCGGAGACTTGGGTAATCCAGTCACGAAATCCATGGTAATGTGCTCCCATTTCCATTCTGGGATCGGTAAAGGTTGAAGAAGTCCAGCTGGCCTCTGATGTTCAGCCTTGACTTGTTGGCAAACCAAACATCGGGAGACATACCGGGCTATCTCCCTCTTCATACCATTCCACCAAAAGTGCTGACGAATATCTCTGTACATCTTCGTGCCGCCTGGGTGAATGGAATACTGCGAACTGTGAGCCTCTGCCATGACTTCCTGTCTGATATCTCCGCTGGGTACACAAAGACGCGTGCCGTGTCGGAGTGTACCATCTTCATGAATACATAACTCTGGCCTTCTTCCTGCCTCGCACTCTGCTCTGAGCCGCTGAATCTTAGAATCTGTTAACTGTGCTGTCCGGATCCTCTCAACTATGGTGGACTGAATCTGTCGGCTGGCCATCAAGGCCACATTGGAAGGAATAATCACTTCCACTCCCATCTTCTGAAGATCTGCCAATAGCTCTGGTTGCGCCGTCAAGAAATAAACTCCGGCTCTCCTGCTCAATGCATCTGCTACAACGTTGGCCTTCCCTGGATGGTACTGCAAATCCACATCATAGTCCACAAGTAGCTCGAGCCATCTTCTCTGCCGCATATTAAGATCCTTCTGGGTGAAAACATACTTCAGGCTCTTGTGGTCAGTAAATATCTCCACTCTGTCCCCGTACAAGTAGTGCCTCCACAACTTAAGTGCAAACACTACTGCTGCTAGCTCCAAGTCGTGGGTTGGGTAATTCTTCTCATGATCACGGAGTTGACGTGACGCATAAGCAATTACCTTCCCATGCTGCATCAAAACACATCCCAATCCTCTGCCTGAAGCGTCGCAATAAACTGTGAATCCTCCGGTCCCATCTGGAAGTGTGAGAATGGGAGCCGTTATCAAACCTCGCTTCAACTTCTCAAATGATTCCTGACATTCTGCTGTCCAAACGAACGGCACATCCTTGCGGGTCAACTGGGTCATCGGCGCTGAAATCCTTGCAAAATCTGAGACGAACCGCCGGTAGTAGCCGGCCAATCCAAGGAAGCTGCGAACCCCTGCCACTGAGCTGGGTACTGGCCATGCCTCGATAGCCACAATCTTCTGGGGATCAACTTCCACTCCTCCTCTAGTAATGATGTGACCCAAGTAAGAAATGCGATCGAGCCAGAACTCGCATTTACTGAACTTGGCGTACAACTGGTGCTCCCTAAGCGTCTGAAGGACGATCCTGAGATGCTGCTCGTGCTCTGCTTCACACTTGCTGTAGACCAGGATGTCATCAAGGAATACTATCACAAACTGATCTAAGTAAGGCATGAAAATACGGTTCATGAGGTCCATGAACACTGCCGGCGCATTGGTCGCTCCAAAAGGCATAACTAGAAACTCCCAATGCCCGTACCTAGATCTGAACGCCGTCTTCGGGATGTCCTGCTCTCTGACTCTGATCTGGTGGTATCCTGACCGCAAGTCTATCTTCGAGAAAACTGAAGCCCCTCTGAGTTGATCAAACAAATCGTCTATCCTTGGAAGAGGGTATCTGTTCTTAATTGTCACTGAGTTCAAGGTACGATAATCTACACATAGCCTAGACGTACCATCCTTCTTTTTTACAAGAAGCATCGGGGCTCCCCAAGGCGATCCACTAGCACGAATGAATCCCTTGGTTCTAAGTTCTTCAATCATCTTGTACAAAATCTCCAACTCTGAAGGCGCCATTCTGTAGACTCGCTCTGATACGGGTGCTGTTCCGGGAATCAAGTCAATGGTAAACTCGATCTCCCGCTCTGGTGGCATCCCTGGAAGTTCCTCTGGGAAGACATCTGGAAACTCTTCAACTATCCGGGGCAACTGCACTGCTGCTACTGCCATCCGCAATACTGGAGGAGATGGCTCTACTGTGCCTCTGGAAAATGAAAACTCTGGCTCTCCGGGAATACTAAAGACAACTCTGCCAACATGGCAGTCTATCCTAGCATAATGGTTCCTCAACCAATCCATGCCTAGGACTACATCATAGTCTGCCATAGGAAATTCTATAAATCTAGCGGGGAACTCTCTACCGCTAACTGCGATTCGACACGAGGAAAACACTCGATCTACTCCCACAAGACCATTACCAGTAAGTATATTGAGCCTCACTGATAATGACTCGGGCTCCAATCCTATCCGTGTCGCGAATCGTGCAGACATGAATGAATGCGATGCACCAGAATCAAATAATACGGATGCTGGAAAGGTGTTGACGAGGATAGTACCTGCCACTACCTCACCTGGTGCCACTTCTTCTTCCATGGTCATCATCATAGCCTGACCTCTAGCTGCGGGTCCCCTCTGCTGGAAACCCCCCTGTCGATTCTGTGCTGGAGCCTGGGTGAACTGCTGCTGGTTCTGCTGCTGAAAGGCCTGGGCCTGAGGCAATAATGGCCTCGGGTACTGCTGCTGCTGCTGCTGGATTGGAACTGGGGCTGGTCCCCTCACTGAAGAACTAGAAAGGTTGGATGATGATGGACCTCCCCTATTAGGGCAGGTCCCTATCTGGTGGTCTGCTCCTCCACAAACCAGGCACAATCCCTGTGCCCTACGACACTCTGCCACTACATGGCCCGGCTTCCCGCAATGAGAACATCCCACCGCGGAAGACTGCTTCTGCCTCTGCTGCTGCGGGTACGTCGGGGTCGAATGCTGAACCGACGTCACTGAGGCCGCCCGCCTCGGAGTTCCAATGGTTAGACCCCTAGCTGCCGGGGCTGGAGCTGAAGATTGGTGCATCTGGTTATGGGACCGCTTCCTGCCTCCGGTCCTGTCCACAATTCTCCGGGAGGTATACTCATGCCTCCTTGCTGCTTTCAATACTGCATCGAACGTCTGGTGCTCGAACTGTTCCACAGCTAATAATATCTCTAAGTGCAGCCCTTGCTGGAACCGCTGAGCCCTATCGAACTCGGTTGCCACCAAGGTGGGGGCGAACCTACTCAGCCTGGAAAACTCGGTCGCATAGCCATCGACCGTCCTGCCTCCTTGCTTCAAGTTGGTGAATCTGGTCTGCAGGTCGTACCGTGCCACCGCATCGAAGTACTTCGTCTGGAACCTTTCTCTGAACGTCGCCCAAGTGACTGGTGTTGCTAACCCCATGGCCTGAGCTGCCCACCAATCGCGAGCCAAGTCTAACAACTGTAGGCGTACCACCGCCACCTTCTCATTTTCAGGTGTCCTAGCTGCTTCTAGAACCACCTCGGTATCCTGAAGCCAAGCGTCCGCGGCAATCGCATCTTCACTGCCGTCGAAGAAGGGAGGGTTCAAGCGCTTGAAACTGTTGGCCGCTTGATTTCCTTGGGGACCTCCTCGGTTTAGTGCATCATGAACTTCCTGGTGCAAGGCGTCGCCTCGACGATCTTGGGATGCAAGCAGTTCCCTGATAAGCCCTACCAAAGGTCCCTCATCCTGTCTAGCTGGTTGAACGGGCGGAGCTTCCTGAACTAGAGGTTCTGAGCCTCCGGGAAGCATAACTCGGAAGGCTACTCCAGAGTGCTGAACTTGATCTTCCTGGCGCTGGGGTGCTTGTCGAGCTTCCTCTGGCTGGTTGGCAGGTCCGGGAGTAATGCCGCTGAAGAAGACGACATAGGGAACAATAAGGAAAGGACCAGGACAGATCAATTATACAAGCAATATGATCAGGTCAAGAATCTCAGGGATTTGAAGATACGAGCAGAGATCAAGGGCGAATATTGATTGAGACATCTATTTGGTAAACCCTCACATTTCTTGATTGACAAGACCTGCATGGGCCACCACTTAAACCGTGTCACGCCCCAGAACCAGAATACTGGAGAGCGGGGGCGGACACAGCCAGCTACGTATATTGAAATAGAATACATCTCAACTATACGGTCACGGCTGTCTAGATATGAGGGTTTACTACAAGCCAGCAGTCTCTTAAGGTCAAGCCTATTGTCTCAATCTCAAGCAATTAACAGAGTTACAAGATGTTAGAGCATCAAATATATACATATAAGGCGTCCCAAATGTTACATATTGGATGATCATGAAGCTAGTCGTACAAAATGATAGGACTAGCAAGAGTTCAGTCGTACATGATCAACCCTAGGATTTGTTAATCATGTTTACAGCCCGTAGGCAGACAGTAAGTAAATGTGCATCGAGCTAACAGGTGCTCGTCGGCTAAACGCCTCAAAAGAATAAATTTACATATAAGTGGGTGAAACAAAAAGGAAGACCCACTCGTAGCCCGGGTTCCGTCTAGTTGTCACCATTGGGCTGGAAGCTCGGTAGATCCTCGGGAGCCGCTCCGAAATCTGGCCATACAAAACCAGCTGGGTCAAACCCCAGAAAGAGCAAGTGCCACAAGGAGGCCACAAATAAGAACAAAAGCCAGCATATCAGAACATAAAAAAAAAAAAAAAAAGTACACAGGGCGATAAACGACTAGGGACGTGGAACCATTCCGGGAGCCAGGTTACAATCCTTAAACCCAAACAAGGACCGGGATTGTAACCCTTCGCCTGAATAGCTCATTGTCTCTATCCATTTATCGTTAGAGATAAGTAAAACAATCATGATCAAGAGTTTCAGGTACTAGGGCTAGACAGGACTTAGACAGGGTTGGACACCATTCATTCACAATCGGCCAAGCAAGTACTACGGCTTACTACTTTAACTAACTAGGGTTATCACAAGCCTAGTTACTAACAAGATGCAAGTGAGAAACTCCCAGTCCCAAGCCCTGCAGACCATCCAGTTATCCTTCCGCGGGTTGAGAGTTATAGGTGGGTACATCGCCCGGGGGACGAATGTACCCTTAGGTGACTTAGAGGGTGCAACACATGACAGTGTGCTGGAAATGTGCTCTACTCGTCGGCAAGCTACAAGTCCATTAAAGCGCCCAGATAACGAGATTGCCTGTGACTGGGAATTCTCCATGTTCTAGTTTGATCTAATCATTAGCCTATTCCAATTTAGCGCGAGTCCCTGGCCGTGGTACCCAGGAAGTCACGTCCTAGACATGATGCAAGACAAGACAAGTGGATTGTACAAGCAAGCAAGCAGGAACACCCACGGTGTCAAGGCAAGTCAAGTTAAGTTATCAAGTCAAGTCAAGTTAAGAGTGCGCCGCCACGACCACTATCAAGTTATCAAGATAATTCATGTCAGGGTACTTGTCAGGAGTGCGCCACGACGGGCCACTATCATGTCAGGTTGGGTCATGTCAGGAGTGCACCACTACGGGTCACTGTCCTGTTATGCTAGTTCATTGTCATACCAGGCCATGTACAATAGTCATTCCAAATATACAAGTAAAATCAAGTTCATGACAAAAGGCGTAAGGATATAAAATGGGCGTAAAATACCTGATACAATACCAATATATATAGGACTATAGAAGAGCCAAGACCAAGAAATAACAAATTCATCATAAACAAGTAGGTAGCACAAGGGGGTCAAAGGTTGGGCTACGCAGGGTATAGACTGCGCATACAAGGCTGCGCAAGAGTTACATTGCGCAAGGGGAGCAGTACGCAAGCCATACGCAATGCACAGTACGCAGGCCAGCATACGCAGGGGAGCAGTACGCAAGCCATACGCGATGCACAGTATACAGGCCAGCATACGCAGGGGCTATACGCAGGCCATACGCAAGGGGAGCAGTACGCAAGCCATACGCAATGCACAGTACGCAGGCCAGCATACGCAGGGGAGCAGTACGCAAGCCATACGCGATGCACAGTACACAGGCCAGCATACGCAGGGGCTATACGCAGGCCATACGCAAGGGGAGCAGTACGCAAGCCATACGCAATGCACAGTACGCAGGCCAGCATACGCAGGGGAGCAGTACGCAAGCCATACGCGATGCACAGTACACAGGCCAGCATACGCAGGGTGCAATACGCAGGGCGCAATACGCAGGGTGCAATACGCAGGGCGCAATACGCAGGGTGCAATACGCAGAAGACCCTAAGCAAGGGTTCTACGCAAGCAACACTACGCAGGAGCTCTACGCAGAGGCCGTACGCGGGAGCCGCGTGGCCAACAAGAGGGAAAGGCTGTGTTCTTCTCCTACCTCTGTCCGAGAGGAAGAACACCCAACCCAAAAACTTCAATTCTTCATAACTTAGCCAAATCAAAACCAAATCGAGATTTTCAAAGCTCTAACTTGAGTAAAATTGAATTCTCTTCCATATGGAAGCATCAAAAACCCATAAAATCCAACTAAAATAGATCAAAACCATGTAAATCCGAAAATAGTTAAAACCTAGATCTAGAACAATGGAGACTCCAAATCACAAAATTCCAAGTTCTAATGTTGTTCTCCATGTCCAAATCTAGCTAATGAACAAATAAAAGTGGTGCTTATTTAATGGCAAGATGCACTTGCCTATGGGTGTTGGTGGAGGAAGAAGAGGAAATTAATGGAGAAATTATGGAGGAGAGAGAAAGTAGGTGGGTTATAATGAGGGTGTTGTGGTGTAATGGAGGTGGTGTGTAGGCTATGGTGTTCCATCATGACAAACCAAACCAAACCAATCTCCAAAATAAAACCAAGCCATGGTCTAAAACCCAATTACAAGAATTCAAAAAAATCCGCAAGTCGAGAATAATAAAATACGTGCCAAAATCCAAATACGAGCATAATACGAAATACGGAAAATGAGGGTGACAACACACCTTCAATCATAAATTTTTGGTGGCCTAACAAGATTAGTAAATACCGTATCCTTTCAGCCTTGATCCAAATTCGTTTGGAAACAAAAATAAAAAGCAAAAGACAAAAAACAGATTTCATATTATCAGCTTCATCATCAGCAATTAAGCTAATTATCAGAATAGTGTATATTGCCGAAATTTTTTAGCCTACAATCATTAAGCAACCACAACTTAAGAGAAAGGAACAGACATGGGAAGAGGAACTCAAAAGACGAAAGAAATTTCAATACAAAGAATAAAAAGGGCATATTCTAATACATTCTCACCTGTTACAATTCTAGATTACCTAGAATAGCATTTGAAGCCAAAATAGTATTTATAACCTTTGCCCCTATATTTACTAGAGGATTAAATGAGGAAAAGTAATTATCATGTGGATAACACTGCATCAGCTTTCAGAGCTTTCAATCCCTTCATAGCTTACATGAAAACAAGTACAGAGAGCAAAAACTTTAAGAAACAACAAGAAGAAAGCTAAAACCAAGGCAATTTGAAAAAAAAGGAACAACACAATCAAGAAAGAAGAAAGACAATCATTAGGAGACAAACATAAGAGAGACGTGTTCGTGCTACAACAATTTCTTCAAAATTCATTTAATTTATGATAAACATGTCAACAAACACTTGGAACTGACATCCACGCATTAACTCACCAACTAAGGTTGCTTGTTATTTACTTCTTAGTAGAACGTATCCACACATTAACTCACCAACTAAGGTTGCTCGTCATTTAATTCTTAGTAAAACGAAACTAAATAAGAATGAACAATCAACGTAACTTTTTTACTGCCACAAAGTTTTGACTGAACTATGGAAAAAAACAAAAAGAAGAATAAGACCAAATGCAGTAGCTCCCATATTTTCTGCTTCAATATCAGCTCTAAAACTATTTTTTTTAAATAGTGTATATTGCCTAAATCTTTGGCAGCAATCATTGAGCCTCTGTAACCCAAAGTGTAAGAAGAAGCCATCATGCAAAAGATGAAAAGCTACAAGTAATGAGCTTATTCATAGTTCGATTTATAGAAAAGGTAAAAAGAAGCAAAAGGTAAGCATAAAGCTCTCATATTATCTTCTTCAATATCAGCACTTAAGCTGATTGTCAGAATAGAGTATATTGCCATAAATCTTTGGCAACAACCAATGAGCATCATACTCGAAAGCAGTAAAAGAAGCCACTAGGCAGAAGATGAAAGCTAAAATTAGTGAGCTTTCATATAGTTCGATTTATTTTGGAGAAAAAGAAAAAGAAAAAAAGCCATGTGGGCACTGTTGGGAACGAACCGCGAAAACCGTTCTCCCAAACCAGAAAGTCCTGCAAGAGAACCGAGCAAAAGCACACAAACCAAAAATGCCAAACACAATCGCAGACACAAAGATTTTTGACGTGGAAAACCCTTGCGGGAAAAACCACGAAACGATCGGAGTCCAATCCTGAAGAACCTCCACTAATGGAATAAAGAGAATACACCCTCTACAAGCTCCTCCCGATCCAACATGGATCACCATAACTCACTTGAAAGAAAAAAAAATTTGATTGCGGACTCCGAAGAACAAGAGATGCTGAAAAATTATTCGAAGCAATCTCTCATTCACAATAGTCCTTAATCCTCTCTCTCTCTCTCAAAGATTGTAAAGCACTCTTTGTTTTGTGATGATTTTCACTACACCAAATCAAGGCTTTTATGGCCTCTCATTTACGGCGTGCGTTGGATGCAGGCCGTAAATAATACAATATTACGACGTACTGTAAATGCAAGCCGTAAATTCTCCATTTTCGCATTTTATTGTGGCACACATTTTTAGGGTCGTTAAATGTCATCAATTATAACCTGCTTTTGTGCGAGCCGTATTCATTACATGAAACTCACAGCATTCATGACCTGCATTAGCAGGCCGTAAAATGAATACGCTTTCACGGCCTACCAAACTCTCGCCATAAAACATATACCGCCAAATTATTTGCTCCCAAAAAATTTTGCCATCAGTTTTCACATAAAATCGGGAAGAGAGAAAAATTCCCTCCCTACATAAGTCTCGTGAAGTTAAAAGATAACTCTAAAAAATTTAGCCGACCGCGGGGAGAAACAGAGCTCCTCCTCCTCCTCCTCCCTCCGAAGCCCCGTACAAGATCCTCTCCAGCTCGCAACCAAGATCTCCTCCTCCCGAAGCCAAAATCGAAATCGAAGTTCTTCAGGTGAGTTTTATCTTTGATTAATTTTACGAAGCTAGGGTTTTGGTGGATTTTTAATTCTATTACATTTTTGGGTGGGTTTGGGTTTTTTACTATGGTCATAAATCTAGGGTTTCGATTGATTCCTCTATGAAATTTTGAGATTTTGGGCTTGTACGCATTCAAAGAGATTTATCTTTGACGATTTTTATGGATCTAGGGTGTCGACTACGTTGACGTCAAGGTCAAGGGGGCGGTCCATAAGGGAATGTCACACAAGTTCCACCATGGCCGCACCGGCAACGTCTGGAACGTCACCAAGCGTGCCATCGGCGTCGAGATCAACAAGCAGGTCCCAAAAATATCCTCCCCCTCTTTTTTTTCTCTCTAATTTTTCCTGAATTTTTCTTACACATCTTTGATCAGTGATTAGAGTTGATTGTATCATGCTTGATTTGTTATGTTATACTAGTATGTTTAGGTTTTGTTTAATGTTCATATAGTTGTATCATGTAGAGATGTTAGAGTTGTTAAAGTTTGTATTTTTTTACTTATTTCTATAAGTTTATTTTTGCAGAAATTTTAATGACATATAATTCGGTGTTTTGGTAGTTTTTGGCAGTGTAAAATTGGCTGACCTATGTACTTATATCAGAAATTTTGGACACAATCTCATGGAGTGTTTATTTTGGAAGATGACTGCTAACATTGCTTAACTTTGAGTTAAAGCCATTGAATGTAGATCGTTGGAAAACAAGACCACCAAAAGTAGCTTGGGCTTGGGATATCACTGAATCGATCTACAGCAGAATTAATAGTAACGGTGCGAGCTACAATACAAGAGTTAAAACAAGAAAATGAAAAGAGAGAGGAGATGTGTGCTTTATGTTTTGATTCCTGAGCTTGATATATCTGATACTGTGATACATATATAACAACAACAATAATATATAAAGGCTTATTATAAACTTCTGCAGTTTTGTATTAGGAAATATTTCCTTTTGCATTTCTATTTGTCATTTTATTTGTTTTCTTATGTTTAAGTAATTCACCTAAAATTTGTATTTGGAAATCTTTTTTGTACTTATCTCAAAAATACTAATTATAAGACAGAAGATAAAAACCTACACTTCAATTTGATTTTGCTTTAATGCATTAAAATTTAATCACCGTTGGAACAGTTGGAGGCCTCCTAAATGCCATTTGTGGGAATGCCACAGAGCTTATTATAGCGATGTTCGTATTGCATCAATAAAAGATTGATGATGTCAAGTGCTCTTTGGTTGGCTCCATATCTCTCCAACCTTTTGCTTGTTCTTGGCACCTCCTTCTTCTATGATGGACTAGCCAATCTCCACAAGGAGCAGCTATATGATAGAGTGAGTTATCTAAATGAGAAAAAAAATTGTCTTCATTATCCTAATCCTAATATTCTCTCCAACCCATTTGTTTGCTTGGTGTTCTGTAGAAGCAAGCCGATGTTAATTCGGGTCTCTTACTTTTGGGTGTTTTATGTTATATGCTTACCTTGATGTTCAAATATGCCATCAAGCCCAGTGAAGGAACATAGATGGTGCATGTTGCTCCAGATATATCAAAAGCATGTAGCCGCATCATGCTTCTTGCCTATGTTGCCTACCTTTTCTTCCAGGTAAAGACACACCGTCAGCTCTTTGAAGCACAAGAGGTGAACTATCAATCTCTTCTTTCTAACTATTTAACTGTAATCTATGTCAACATTGAGTATATGAGCTAATTATGTAGTTTTTGACCAACTAGTTTCTTTTATGTAGAATAACTTATTAATTTCTAGATCTATTTGCGTAGGCATACCATGTAACTAAAGACTCCTGGTTGATCCCATTCCAAGATATTGTGTTTGTAGTTCTACTCTGCAATTCTTAAACCATTTACTATCTATATGGACATGTTTGTTGATGAATTTGTTTATGTGATGCTTGAAACACTGAGAATCACATCCAATTTTGTGATTATTAATTGGTATCTCATGGGAAAAAAAAATACATAATCTTGTTTAGAAAGATTGATAAAAGAAGAGAAGAAAGTAATAATTCAAGGAGATGTGCAAGTATGTAAAATCCATGATACAAACTTGTGTTGATGGCACCAATGACCAATCTGCTGCCTAGAGTACTCAGATGCAAACAAATGGCGCCACCTTCTGGCATATCTTTAAGGTTTCATTTCGCAACATTTCATTATTAATTATTATGGTTTGAAGATCTCATTACACAAACTGCAATGGTAGAATATGGGTAATTGATGCAATTCATTTCTGACAACCTTTTTTGTTAGGCTTGGAAAATTATTTCTTACTATAAGGTTTTTTATGAGTACACTTTTCAAGAGCAACTGATTTCAGTTCTAGAAACTGTGCTTCCCTAAAACCAGACATGTTTTCTCCCTGTTTAAAGCAAAGTGAGTCTCACTAAAAGAAGGCAGGTTTCTCCCTGTTTAACATAGAACTTTGTTTGTAAAATGTTGACATACATAATTCAGCTATTTATATACAAGTTTCACTCCTTTGAGGTTAGTCTACAATGCTCGGTCAAACATTACTTTTCATAGTACCCACAAGCTTTACTCCTTTGAGGCTATTCTCCTTGATACTCCCAAGTGATGTTGAGGGTAATCGGATTTTAAATTTGTATTTTTCTAACTCTCTTCCACAGAATCCTACTCCTTTTGTGGGTTGAGACCTGGATTCATCCATATTTTGTAATTCACTTAAGATCTGTATCAAGGGTCATGGCTTGAACATGGATGTCTCTGGTACCATATCCATATCCCTTAAACATTGTACCTAAAAGCTTGAGCTACCCAAGTTGCATACTCTGTTACCTTATAAGTACCTTTAACTACAATAAACTCTGAAATACTGGTGAGGGTAAAAGGATATTTGTGACAAGCTATTAGGTTCAATGATTGACATATGGTATCAGGGCTCCACAACAGTCATTAGGTGGCGAGGTTTTGAGTAAATGATTGACTAACATGTAAAATCTAGAATTTTCTGTAGTTACCAACAGGATTTCTCAAACTGAGCCGTGAACTGGACCTGATTGGCGCAGTAAGAGGAAAAAGGTTTTTCCCTTGAAGAATTCACAAAACGTTGGATCCTGTTCACATGGCAACCTGCATCCATTTGTCATAACAAGCTTTAATTTTCATTTCCCCAAATTTTCTCAATTTTTTAGGATTAACTGATTATTTAAGTTCAGCCTCATCATTTCATCTTAAGATTTTTTTTTCTACTGTCCTTCAAATCACCATGTGAAACAAAAATGTTCAAGGATACCAACCCATTTACTTCCGTACTGGCCCTTTTGCTTTATTCAGCAGTCCCTGTGTTGTGTGTTGCGTCATAACTCATAATATCTTTATGAATATGAAAACTAACTGGGTTCCATCCTTGTATAAATAATCATGTTAATTTACTTAAAAGATTACGCCATACAAATTCTGTTCTGGTAGTTGGTTCCTGCTAAGCTAGGTTCATTTTTTGCAGTACATGAGAGATTGTATCCTGGCAAACTTCAGGAGAAGCCTAGTTTCATTTGTGAGAACTGATGATGGCCTTCAGCGCCCCTCACTTATGGAATCGCTACTACAAAGACACATCAGCGTCATCCACCTAGCAGAGCAGCATATCAGTATGGAGTTAGCTCAGAAATAATTGAATTATACTAGAAGTTACTTTAATTTATTCTGCCATTCAACTATAAGGATATTGTTGCCATTTGCTCTAGGTTACAAAAGCTGATATTGAAGAGTTTGAAGCTAACTATAGAGGATCAGATTCCGAAAAAAAGGATTTGAAGAACCTATATACAAAATTTAAAGGCAATATGGACAGGTATATACCCTGGCCCATAGAGTTGTACTATCATTGGGTAACTTGGCAGCATGAGTACTCTAGTTTGCTAATTAGTCTGAGTTGAGCAGCTCCTCTTACAAATAATTTGTTTTGCAGACTTTTCTGTTCAATGCTTTGTTCTGAGCCAAAACTTGATTCTTATACAAGCTATATTCTTAGTAGTGACTCGTTCCTTGCTGAACGAACAAGCACTTCCCGAAAGTTGTCGGTCCCT
Source organism: Iris pallida (assembly GCA_029216955.1). NCBI lineage: Eukaryota > Viridiplantae > Streptophyta > Magnoliopsida > Asparagales > Iridaceae > Iris > Iris pallida. Next base: position 4,264,354 of record JANAVB010037018.1, on the reverse strand, counting down.
TGTATTTGTTAAAAGGTAATTTATGGCTTTATATCAGGAGTCAACAGTTGTATTTTCAATAGGTAAATTTATTAGCTTCATGTGAACTGGAGCAGACCAAAATGAAATATAATCATTGCAACACACAGCGACTCTGTCTGATGTCATCCGACTACAACTTGCAAGTGACATATAATCATTGATGCACAAAATAATTTCAAGTATATTGCATTTCAAGAATACTAGAGTTGCTCAGTTTTTAATCATGAATGAAAAATGGTTGGATTAGATGGATCGCCTCTCTTGATTTTTTTTTAAGAGCCTAAACAGAAAAATTCAAGGGCCTAAGTAGAAAAATAAGTCTACGTGTCATAACCATATTAAAATAATTTATTTTGAGTTCCTATTTGAGTTTCTCAAGTCGAACTGATTCGGAAAGATGGCTAGCGATTTATCATCATAAACATTAGTGCAGCTCATTAGGCAGCTGGCGTGCTGTAATCCGACATGAGAATCCAAAGAAACTAAAACAGTTCATGGTTATGACACGTGAGACTTATTCTTCTGTTAAGTTAAATTAGCGTGCGACCAATGCATATGGAGCAGTTATTTCAATTCAATACATGTCCATCCCATTGTACTAACATATTGTTTGGGCAATTCACTTGATTGCAGACTGCAAGATTTAAATGCAGACTGAGGAAAGTGGAAGAAGTGTCGCAGAGACTAGGTTTGGTCTTAATGAGCTGCTGCTGTTGTAAATCTACCTAAACTTTCAATACAGTTTACAATGCTGATACAACCAACTTACCCTTCTTTTTGCGCTACTTCTAAGTCTCTCTTTTGCATTGCTCTTTTCAGTGTACTTTGTATATTTAGTTGGGGATTTGATGACATATGTATGAATTTATTTTTTGCGATGACATATATATGAATTATCGATGATGATCAACCGCTTCACTATTGAGAGGTATTTTTTTCTACTTTTTAATTATGTTCTATTTGCTTAGAATCTTAATTTCATGTTATAATGTGAGAATGGAATAAGATTTTCTGGATGGATGATATTTTGGGAATATGGGACCATTGCCAAGAGCAGACAGGAAGGCCACTTCACAAGAACAAATCCATCCAACCAACATCTCTCTCTGGAGTTTAGAACCCATGGAGTTATCGGGAAACTCCAAACCATCACATGCACTGATATGATTCCTCCGTCAGTACTTCCTAAATTTCATGAGCACCATAGCCATCGGCATAGTCCCAGAACATTGCATTTTTTTCCTCAGAAATTTGCATAGACAGCATCATATTTTTTTGATATTGCTCTTAGAGAATATTTTACACAAATTGTATTTTGAGATCCAAATCGTCCATCAGAATGTCATAATATCTATTAGATTGTGTTTTAGGGCCTTGTTGGTGAGGCTGCTGAAATTCTGTGTTTTTTAGGGCCTTGTTGGTGAGGCTGTTGAAAATCTGCAAGAGTTCTTCAGAACAATGTATAAAAAGGTACTGATCTTTTGTATGAGTTAGCTCAGAAATAATTGAATTATACTAGAAGTTACTTTAATTTATTCTGCCATTCAACTATAAGGATATTGTTGCCATTTGCTCTAGGTTACAAAAGCTGATATTGAAAAGTTTGAAGGTAACTATAGAGGATCAGATTCCGAAAAAAAGGATTTGAAGAACCTATATACAAAATTTAAAGGCAATATGGACAGGTATATACCCTGGCCCATAGAGTTGTACTATCTTTGGGTAACTTGGCAGCATGAGTACTCTAGTTTGCTAATTAGTCTGAGTTGAGCAGCTCCTCTTACAAATAATTTGTTTTGCAGACTTTTCTGTTCAATGCTTTGTTCTGAGCCAAAACTTGATTCTTATACAAGCTATGTTCTTAGTATGGTTGAGAGAGTAAGATTGTGCTAGAACAAACAAAATTAAATTGAAAGGTTAGAGGCATTTCATAATTAATAAAATAAACTGCCTACTTTGTTCTGTCGGATATATTCACAGGGATCCATAAGTGCTGCTCTGCCCTTCTAGACTTCTAGTGGAGAGTGCTTTTAGCAGGATTTGACTAATACGAGAACATGGTAACATTTGGTCAAAGAATAATGAATATTAGTAAGCACATTTTGAAAGGCAACTCTATTGAGTATCATTCATATCAACAGGTTATTGAATGAAGGGGTATGTGCAGAGCCCCTGGAATGGAAATGTTCTTTTGGTTGTTTGTTAGCTTGAAATTTTCTTCTTTGAATAAGAAAGAAATGGAACAGAGAACCAAATATGACACATATAACCTGTATATTTATGATCCAAAGTTCTCTTCTCTTATTAAAATGCATATCTTTGTTCTATTAGCTCCTTCAACTAGCATCCTAACTTAATTATAACCTGTATATTTATTAGTCTCCATTGCACATGTAACCTATTTGTTACTGTATACAAAAACTGGAATATGCCAGTCTTGCTCTAGGGGACAATGTGCTTGAGTGACTGAAGTTTTATTTTCTTCAAAGTTATGTTTGTTACTACAAAAATGTTGCATTAGCAACTTAAGAATTTCTGGCCATCTTATCCTGTAACTTATGTTGGAATAAGTTGGATTTGTAGAATAGACCTCAATTGAGTAATTTTGGCTTATTAAACTTGCATTTCCCTTCCTATTTTCATATTTGCTTATGAAACTTGCATCTTAATGATTATTGTTATCTTGAAACTTACTGCACATGTACAAGATGAAAATTGTAATCAAGTCAGCATATTCTTTATTGGATATTATAACGTCTCCCAATCTTTATTGTGTTAATGTTGTTTTTATTTTTATTCAGGTAAAACTTAAAGAAAGTGGGGAGACATGCTTATAGAAAATGAGTTACTCTGAGCTTAAAGACTTGAAAATCTTTGAAGGTCTTGAAGTATCCAGCTACACTGAAAAAATGACTTTTGGTTTTGTAACAAGACAAAGAGACTTGATTATGTAGTAAGACGTTAATTTTTGATGTGAGCTTAAAGACTTTTGCTTTGAGTCTTGTAGTAAGAAAATGACTTTGCTATTGGAAATCTAGTTTAAATACTTTTGCTTTGTGTTAAGATTTTATCATGTTGTGTCATGTTATTAATGTTTGTGGATTTAGTCCTACTTATTGGAAGTAAATACTCTCAATTGATGGACAATTAGTTCGATTTCTGTTAGAATACTATGAGAACCATATTAAAGTCATATTTGATTTTGGTTGATTAATTTATATTTGTAGCTATTCAAATGTGGATATTATATAGAAAAAAACCATAATCATGGCACGCCATACGAGCCAAAAAAAATGGAACTCATCAACCCTTTAACAGCCCTCACTTTGAGTCATAAACACATAGCATTTATAGCCTACATTTTTGGGCCATTAATGTGAGAGTGTATGTTTTCGTTTTAAGTATTCACGGCTTGCTCTGTGTGCCATAAATTGAAGAAATTGAATACTTTAACGGCCATCACTTCGAGTCGTAAATGATTAGTATTTACGGCCTGCAGTATAGGCCGTAATTAAGATCCAAAGTTTCCCAGCAGCTTCATTTACGGCGTGCATTTACCAAAGTTACGGCCTATTTTTGCACGCCGTAAATACTCGTACTCTTTTACGGCTGGAGCTTTTACGGCACGACCCTGTGAGCCATAAAATTAGTTTTACGGCGCACATTACGAGCCGTAAAAGACCACATTTGGTGTAGTGAATTTACAACTAGCATGCATCACCCTTTTATAAGCCCTTGGTAACCCATACAAGGAAGACCAATATATATGGAAACTTCCAATATAAATCAATCATATATTTAATAGAAATCCAATCATAATTAGCTTACCATAATTGGAAACCCAATAATATGGAAAGCTACTATATGAAGGGTCCAATCATAAATATATAATCAAAGTAAATATAGAAATCCAATCATATATTTCCTTACCGTATATGTACCAAAATAAAATCCATGCACTCCCCAAGCTTCTCCGACACACGGATGGCGCTCGTCGCTCTCCGGGGTATTCTCCACATAGGTGGGAACCCCACCCACTCCAACAAATCTCCCCCTTCATAACTATATGGAGGAGGTCGTCATCCCGACGATCTGCCTGTAGTACTCAAACTTTCTCCTCGGAAGAACCTTCGTGAGCATGTCCGCTCCATTATCATCAGTATAAACCTTCTCAAGCGCCGCATCCTTCTTCTCAACCACATCCCGTATCCAATGATACCGAGTCTCGATGTGCTTGGACCGACTATGAAATGTCTGGCTCTTCACATGGTAAATAGCACTTTGACTGTCGCAAAGCAAAGTATACTGCTCTTGCTTCAGTCCTATTTCCTGTAGCGCAGCTTCTTCATCCATAGCAACTCCTTGCAAGCCTCCGTCGCCGTAATGTACTCTGTCTATGTCGTCGACAAGGCAACACACTTCTGCAACCGTGACTGCCATGATACCGCTCCTCCAGCAAATATCATCACATAGCCCGAAGTCGATCGCCTCGTGTCTACATCTCCAGCCATATCAGCGTCAGTATACCCAACCAGCTTCGGCTCGTCACCAGCAAAAGAAAGACTCCAATCGGCAGTGCCCTGAAGGTATCGTAGAATCCACTTGACCGCACTCCAATGTACCCTTCCAGGATTTGAAAGGTACCTGCTAACTGTGCCAACTGCATGAGCAATGTCTGGACTCGTACACACCATAGCATACATAAGACTTCCCACAGCTGAGGCTTATGGAACCCGCTCCATATCTTCCTTTTCGTCCTCGATAGATGGACACTGATCCTCAGTGAGCTTAAAGTGAGCCGCAAGGGGGCAACTCACTTTCTTCGACCCGTCCATACCGAAACGCTGAAGTACCCGGTGAATGTACTTCTTTTGGGACAAATTTAGCAGCTTGGACTCTCTCTCTCTCGGCTGATCTCCATCCCAAGAATAGTTTTTGCTGCACCCAAATCCTTCATAGAGAAGGCCGCGCCCAGTTGGCGCTTCAACTCCACTATCCTAGTGGCATTCCGACCCACTAATAGCATATCATCTACACAGAGCAATAAAATAATGAAATTATCCTGGCAAAATACCTCACAAATGCACAATGGTCCAACGTCGTCCGCGTATAACCATGCTCCCCATAAATGACTCGAACTTTCTGTACCACTGCTTCGGAGCCTGCTTCAGACCATACAAGCTCTTTCTCAACCGGCAGACCAAATGTGACTTGCCCTTCTCACAGAATCCCTCTGGCTGCTCCATGTACAACTCCTCCTCAAGATCACCGTGGAGGAATGCCGTCTTCACGTCCATCTTCTCGACCTCCAAGTCGAGACTGGCTGCTAATGCTAGCACCACCCGAATAGACGAATGCTTAACGACAGGCGAAAAGATCTCATCATAATCCACGCCTTTTTGCTGACCGTAGCATTTGACTACCAGCCTCGCTTTGTATCGAGGGCGAGTAGCATCATCCGTCTGCTTCACTCTAAACACCCATCGATTCTTCAAAGCATTCTTGTCCTTTGGCAACCGCACCAGCTCATAAGTAGAATTAGTGTGCAAGGAACTCATCTCCTCCTGCATGGCCTCCATCCACTCCTGTATGTGTTCGTCTTCCATAGCCTCTGCAAAGCTTTCGGGCTCTCCCCCGTCAGTCAATAGCACATACTCATCCGGTGAGTATCTCGTAGATGGTCGACGATTACTGTCGCTCTTTCTCAGTGGAGCCACTGGTGCTGGCTGTATACCAACAGCCTCCTCCCCTTCAGGAACTGCCTCCCCGGCATGCTCATCCTCCTGAGGGACACCCTGACCACCATCAGCCGGCTGATGATCAAGGTTGGGAGCAACTCCATGTACTGGCTCCCCCATAATGGGATCCTTTACGATGTCCTCTGAAAACTGCTCGAAACGAAATGACTCTAACTCAGGCAATTCTTCAGCCTCAGAAGGCGTCTCGAAATCCTGAGTGTTGGTCATGTTCTGATCCTTGACGAACACCACGTCCCTGCTTCTGTAGAGCTTTCTTCCAACCGGGTCGTAGAGTCTATAGCCAAACTCATCCCGACCGTAGCCGACAAAGATGCATCGCCTCGTGTAAGCTCCCTGAATTTTAGGGCTATTTTTAAATTTTTTGAATAAATTATTTTCGATAAATATATTATTATTTAATTATTTTGATCATTAATGTACCCTTCCGTGACCTTGACTTCTAAAGTGTCAGGGATGCCAATATCTGTAAACTCTCTTCATGAGTTTTGAAGTAGACAAGATTATCTTCGTTTTGATATATCCTGACCCACTTGAACTCATTCCCTTATGCTCTTTTTGTATCGCGTAACTTTGGGTCAACTTAGACCAATTAATCGTTGAATAATTATTCCCACTTTTATCTTTGATCATCGTTTGTACGTTACCGTGACTTTTAATTTAGGAGCACCAGACCAGTCGTTTTCTCGGAACCAACTTCTCATAAATGATCTACTCGAGACGCTCTTCATCCATGACCTTCGTGTCACACTCAGACACTCCATTTTGTGCTTCAATTTCTTCGCACAACTTTCGGGTCAATTTAGGTCGATTTATTTTCTACCGTGAAACCTGATTTATTTTTTAATTTAATTTCGGGACCCGACATCGATCCAACATGTCAACCCGAAGTATGGACGTGGCCCACATGAAGCCTACTACCCACATGAAACTTGTGTCCCATTTATTGGAGTCCCCGTATATTACTTATTTACCCATAATTTTAAATACCCATTTTTATTCAATTATTGCACCCTGTCCGATTTTGACTCGACCCAGCTCGACCGAACCCGAACCCAAGCTCCTTGTTGTCCTCTCATGACTGCCCAAATACCCCACTTAATTTTCCTTTTTTTTTTATTTAAAAATATCTTCTCTCTCTTTACAAATATCTCATATATAAATATATATATACACATATATATATATATTATATAATAAATATCTCATTCTCTCTCATATAACAAACACACACCCCTCACCCCTCCACCTCACAGCACTCCCCCTCCCCCTTGGCCGACCTCTCTCTCTCCCCCCTCTCTCAAATATCTCACTCTCTCTCTCTCTTTATATTATATATATACACACACATACATCTCTCTCTTTCTCTCAACACACAACTCACACACACTCTCTCCCTCTCATTACAGGAGCATCCGAAACCCCCCATCTCAGCCCTCACCATCCTTCTCCCCACAGCCTCCATCCTCCTCCTCCTCACTACTACATCACCACCATTATAACCATCATCAACTTCATCATCTTCATTATCATCATCACCAATATTATCATCACCTCCACCACCATTAACCACCCCCGCCACCACCACATCACAGCCACCCCCCCCCCCCGGTGTGCCCCGGCGATGCGCCGCCGTACGCCGCTGCACCATGCCGCCGTAGCAGCAGCTGCAAACAGCAGCAGAAGCAGCGAGCAGCACTGGCTGCCGCACCACCCCGCGCGCATGCATGGGCGCATGCCGTGGGCCACCACGTGGCTGGCCCGCCCCCGCGAGCTCCCCACAACCCGGCGACCCTCCGGCAAACTCCTCCGGGCCAGCGCCTCATTCTCCGAGGCGACACATGGGCTATTTGTGCATTTACGTCGAAATCCCGTCGTGACGCGCGCGTTGTGAACTCAGAAAGTGCGCTCTGTCACAGCAAGTTTGTGCATGTTTTTCAGGAGATCCGACCGTTGGATCGGCGAACTCCTTGCTCCATCTCAATCTCAGTATATAGCACTTCACTCCCCTAAATTTTCGTCCGTTAATTTCGTCGTTTGATACCTCAAAACTGGTCACCAAGTTGACGTTTTAAATTGAACTGTTTTTGGACAGTTTTGTGACGCCAACTTCGCTGGTTCGTATCTTCGTCGTCGCAGCTCCGTTTTGCGCGCTACCAGTTCCTGTGCGTAGCTGGTATAACCATCTTCATGTCTCCTTTAAGTTTTGTTTCATTATAAGCACGTTTGGTTGGTCGAATTCGACGCCAAAGTTGGCCGTCCGAATTATTTAATTTGCACTTGTTAAATTCCATTTTTTGAACCCGGGACTCCGGATTCAATTTCTGACACCACCATTAGACCCATGGCATCGTTCTGGCATGTTTTCATAAAAAGTTTGCTTGATTTGGAGAACGTGGGCCCTGGCACGCATTTCGGTGCAAAACGGGTTCCACTTTTCGAGTCAACGGGTCACTTTGAGATCGGCTCATCGGAATCCAATTCCGGATATACCGTTGAGTTCGTATCATCATTCTGGACTCGTTGACATATAATTTGCTGAGTTTTAAAGACATTTGCTCTGGCTCGCATTTCGGTGCAAACCGGATTCCAAGTATCCGCGTCAACGTATCATTTTGAGATCGGCACATCGGAATTCCATTTCGGACATACCGTTGGGTTCGTATCATTATTCTGAATTCGTGGACATATAATTTACTAGGTTTTGTAGACTTCTATCCTAACACGTTTTTCGGTACAAAGTGTGTCCAACGGCGGACATCATTTTGACCTGAAATTACCGTTTTGCCCCTGTGTCTAAATTGGACTTATGGGTAGGCTATCCTAGCTAATTTGACCGTTCTGGACACGTTGATGATATTTATTTTATCATCCGACAACATCTGTAGATTTTGCTTATGTATTATACTTAATTTGTAATTAATTATTTTTCCAAAAATTATTACTTTCTGTTTTTGAATTTTTATATATATTTTAATTTCTGTAAAAATCTGGAAAAAATTGTATTTAAATACTATGTTAATTTAGCTAATTTATTATATTTTTCTATCATTTATTAAGTGCTTTTAGTATTTTATAAAAATAGGAAAACAGAACTCATTTTCAGGTTACATGTATTTGTTGATTTTTAATAAATATTTATGAGGGTTTATAAATTCCATAAAAATTAGTATAAATTTCTATAATTAACAAGGATCATTTTGGTACTTTACTTTATCTCTAATTGAGCTTTTTGTCTATCTCAAAAATTGTTGGAACTTAGTGTACAGTTTGATTTATTTATTGAGTAGTTACGACTTGCAACTTTTTGTGTTATTTTGAGTTATAGTCATATTGGACCTCACCTCGCACTAGTGTAAAGACTCTAAAAAATTAGTTTGGATATAGTGGCACTCCACATTAGACTTTTATGCTAGATCTCCACTTGGCTAGTATCCAGTTAGGAGTCGTGTCACACCACTAGTATAGATTATTGAACATAACTTAGAGGCTGAGTTTGTATATCATTATTGACAGGACACCGGATATCTATATCTTCGTACTAGTATTCTTGTTTTGCTCGAGGTAAGTACATCTACAAACTCATTTACTGTCTTTTAATGCTAGAACATGTATTAACCCTGTTAAAATACTGATCCTTGAGGTAGCAAGTTAAATCTTCACATGTTGTATTACTTACAGTACCTTGCATGCTTAGGACAGTTCCTATATCTTCACATGCTTCGTGCTAGTTCTCAGTACATGTTTCACTATACTTTATACTGCTCTGAGTATTCACATGTTTATACTGATCCCAGTACCCACCATGCTTATACTACTTCCAGTGTCTCTCACATGTTTTTACTGTTCTCGTATCTCTCACATGATAGAATATGGGTTATGGGAAAACTGATAGTTGAGTACGTAATCATGCCCCCTCTACAGTACCGAGCAAAGTTTTATTTTATATGTTACTGCGCCGTAGGCCTTACTCTCAAAGCTGTATTTGTGCGTATGTACATCTATCGCCTTTACACTTGTACGAAAGTATATTTCATTATGTGCCCCTTGCACATTGTACACCTATTGACGATCACGTACCTGCTCCAGTTTTAAACATTAGATATACAAGTATCATCTTGACAAATGTATTTTATCGTGATTCCAGTCATACCATGATTCCAGATATGCCATGTTCCCTGTGTTACTATGATACTGTGACCCCAGTTGTACCATGAGGCCATGTTTCCAGTATTTTCTGTTTTATAGACTTATCACACCATGTTTCTTGTTATACATCTCTTTCATTATATATTCAGTACTTTAGTTGTAGAGGTTGTACTTGCTCCCGTCCTGACAGGATAACATTGTAGGTATACTTTTCGAGAAGGAAATGCTATGTGTTACATATTATGGTACTGATTTTGAGGACCTGGCCTTAGCTCCAGAAGAGGCCCCAGCGGGGAACCTTACTTAGATATCTTTCTTGTGTTTTGAGACTTAGACTTTGTCTGTACTTATATTTGGATACTGGATTTTGTCTCCAGTTAGATACTTGGAAGTGTATTATTAAGTCTGTACTTGTTTACCTTTGCTTATAGATGTTGTGTTGTGATGAACCTTTAATTATGATTTTAGAACTGTTAGCTGCTTAGATCATTTATTGTCTATTCTTAGAACAGCTTACTACGCTTTAACCAAGCGTAGGCTGGACATGGCTCGGCCGGACCCAACAATTTGGGTATCGGGTCGTGACACCTCGTCTTCGGCTCAAGTTTGGTCCTCTCGTCCTTCGGTACATGCACGAAGGCCTTACAGCCAAACACTCGCAGGTGATTGTATGACGTCTCTTTGTCGTACCATACTTTTTCAGGCACATCATCCTGCAAAGGAGCACTAGGAGACAAATTAATAACATAAGCGGCTGTGAGAAGAGCCTCACCCCAATAACTGTCCGACAAGTTTGCTTCTGACAGCAAACACCGCACCCTCTCCATCAGTGTCCTGTTCATGCGCTCCGCTACACCATTGAGCTGAGGTGTCTTTGGCGGAGTCTTCTGGTGTCGTATCCCCTGCTCTCTGCAATAAGCATCAAAGGGACCGATGTATTCGTCGCCATTGTCGGACCGAACACACAATAACTTCTTGTCCGTCTCTCTTTCAACAGAGGCCTGAAACTCTTTGAAAGTAGACAGCACCTGATCCTTGGTCTTTAAGGCATAGACCCAAACCTTCCTGGAACAGTCATCAATAAAAGTTACAAAGTAAGAAGCACCACCAATAGATTTTATCTTCATAGGACCGCAGACATCCGAGTGAATCAACTCGAGCAACGCCGGCTTCCTTGAACTTGGATGACTTTGGAAAGATACCCTATTTTGCTTCCCAGCTAAGCAGTGCGTGCACTTCTCCAACTTTGTAGACTTGAGCCCTGGAATCACCTTCCTGTTCACCAAGTAGCTCATCCCCTTCTCGCTGATATGGCCGAGCCGCCTGTGCTACAACTCGGTAGACGCATCACTGACTGCGTTCACCTCCTGTGCCCCCTGTGCGCTCCCCTCCATATAGTAGAGACCGGACTTCTTGCTTCCTCTGGCAATCACCATCGAACCTCAGGAAAGCTTCCACTGACTATTTCTGAAGAGACTGAATAATCCCTCATCATCCAACCTTCCAACCGACACCAGGTTGAAACGGATATCAGGGACATGACGAACATCTTTGAGAACAAGAACTGCACCCGTCTTCGTCCTCAAATGTACATCTCCAACGGCAACAGCCTTTGACACATCTCCATTTCCCATCTTTAACACTCCACAGTCGCCTGTTGTGTAAGTGGCAAATAGTGCCCTGTTGTGAGATACATTCGCTGAAGCCCCTGAGTCCACCAGCCAAGAATTATCATCACAAACGAGGTTTGTGATAACCTCATCACCTACGACGATCACATCGCCTCCATGTATCGAAGCCGTCGCTGTATTGTTCTCATCTTGCTTCCCCTTGTCGCCCTTCTTCTCTCTCTTCCAAGGGAAACAGTTCCGCTTGATGTGTCCCTTCTTGCCACAATGGTAACACTCCGAGTCCTCGTACCGACCCTTGGACTTTTCCCTGCTCTTGTCTCTGCCACCACCTGGACCCCTGCTTTTGCCCCTTCCGCGGCTCTCCGAAACTAGTGCCTCTGAGTGATGGGATGTGGATAAAGTGCCCTGAGAACGTCTCTGTATCTCTTCATTCAGTACCCCGCTCTTGGCAAACTCCAGACTGACCACGCCTTCCGGAGCAGAAGCGATCATAGATACTCGTACGGTCTCCCACGAATCTGGCAATGTACATAGCAACCAAAGTCCTTGAACCTCGTCGTCGAACTTGACTCCCATCGAGGATAGCTGGTCCACCACGCCCTGGAACTCACTCAAGTGATCCGTAATGGATGCACCATCTTTGTACCGCAGACCCATCATCGTCCAGATTAGGAATAATTTGTTTATCCCGGTCTTTTTTGCGTACAAAGATTCCAGCTTCTCCCACAACGTCTTCGCATGCTCAATATTGGCAACGTGGTTGTACACGTTCTCGTCAACGAACTGCCGCATGTACCCACACACATGTATATGCTCGAAGTTCCAGTCCTCATCGGATTTGTCACTGGACTTCTCGGATGCAAATACTGGAAGATGCAGCTTCTTGACGAACAGCAAATCCTTCATCTTGCTCCGCCAATAATGGTAGTTGGTACCGTTCAGGTTCACCATGCGCATCGGCTTCGCGTCCATCTCTGCTTCCTGGTTTGACTGTCAACTCCTGACACTTCTTTGAACCCAAAGCTCTGATACCACTCTGTTGGGAACGAAGCGCGAAAATCGTTCTCCCAAACCAGAAAATCCTGCGAGAGAACCGAGCAAAAGCACACAAACCAAAAATGCCAAACACAATCGCAGACACAAAGATTTTTGACGTAGAAAACCCTTGCGGGAAAAACTACGGGACGATCGGAGTCCAACCCTGAAGAACCTCCACTAATGGAATAAAGAGAATACACCCTCTACAAGCTCCTCCCGATCCAACACGGATCACCACAACTCACTTGAAAGAAGAAATTTTTTGGACTCCGCCGTTTAGGGTTGCAAATCTATTAATTGGTTGGGTTAGGTTGAAGATATTCGGATTCGTGCTCGGATTTTTGGGTTAAAATATTTGAACCCGATCAAAAATCGGGTTGGACTCGGATTCATGTGTTGGATTACTCGAAGGATCCGAAATCAGACTTTCATATAATTTATATATATATGGTTTCATACTTCTTAAATAAAAAGTTTAAATCATATTTTTCTTCACTCAAACTCTTGAACTCCTTATCCTAAATCTTATTCAGTTTGTATTTTGTAATGATCATGGCTTTATTGCTATTTGATTATGTGTTTAATATTACTTGTGTTTAAAATTATTTCAAACACTACACCAAAATAGGCATTTTGTAACACTTTTTTTTATTCATTTATAACGATTAATACCATTACGAATTTATAACGGTAATTACTGTGATAATAATTAAAAAACTGTTACTAAAATAACTTTTCTTTTTTTTCTTATAATTTTTCATCTTTTTCATTGTTTCCCTCTACAAATTTTCTTTTTCCTCCTATCATCTCTCTATCTAAAACCCTCTCTTCCTATCTCCCTCTCTCCAGGAGTAAACAAACACTCTCCATGTAGAGTTGGAGATCGGAGCAGCGATCTCGATCTCAAGTTCGGGAGAGAGTGAGAGAGAGTGTTTCATGAGTCGAGAGGGAGATAGGAAGACGTTCGACTCCAGCGCGAGCAACGGTGGCGACGCATTGAAGATCTGTGCCGATAGCCAGACTACCAAGACCCCTCGCTTGAGAGAAGCGCCAGATGGAACCATGGTGAGACCTTTTTTTCCCTCCGATCAGCAAGATCTAACCATGACTGCAATTTTAGAGGATTTCTGAAATTAGGGGTTTTCTATATGGGTAAGATCCGCAAGATTTAATCCTTAGATTTCAATTTCGAGCTAGTTTTCTAATTGTGGGTTTTCTAATTTTTGCGGGATTTTTGTTGTCAGTTCATAATGCTTGTGGGATTGGGGATGTATGGTGTTGAAAATTTTGTGTTTTATTTTCATACACTTACTACAGGAATCAAGGAGGTTCTCACTGGAAAAATATTGATGAACATGAATAGGTTCTAAGAGCAACATATTGGTGTTGATATTTAGGAAGAGAAGTCTTTAGATTATGGAGAAGAAATTAGAGGTTGTGTTGTTTTTTTTTATTTTCTGATTTATAATTTGATTTTTGCATGACTTGTGTCCATTTATAGCAGTTAAAGATTGATGATTCAAGAATTTGCATTTGACATAAGTAAATAAGCTTCTTCTTTGGGGGAACCTACGGTGTTCATATGCATCTGTTGTCTGAGCTTTTATTAAGATAATGATTTTGCGCTCTTTAATTATGTTGATACTTGCGGTTGGATTTGTCTAAATGCTGGAAAAAAGCTCGCAGCTTTTGTTTTTGTCGAATCAACTTACTGATATTGTGGTTGATGGTAGTTTCTGGCTTCGAGTTGTATAAAGTAGCATGCTTAACTGGTAGTTGAATGGATCCTGCCAGTTGGGTGAAGGATAGAGAATAACGTGGAAGAGGGCTTGTGGGTAAAAGTTTATAATACTTATTCTATATCAGTTTAAGGACATCAAGTCTTTTGATCTTTGATTTCTTGGCCTACTATATATTACAAGGATATTAAAATCCAAAAAACTATTTTCTTGCCATATAACATTGTAGAAGCACCTATTATGCCTATTTGATATGCTAGGTTTAATGCCATATACCCCGTTTAATAATATTCATTGCATAAACATTGTACTAATTTTTTAAGTTTTCGGCTATTTAGCACAGGGCTACTAGTAGTCTTTGATTCTGGTCTTATTTTGCTGACTTAGATTTTGGTCTTATGAAAAATGATATTCACTTTCTAAGATTTACCTTCTATAGTATGGCGAGGTCAACAATTTTCATCTTTTTAAGGAGAAATTCCCTGGGCCATGAATAGTAGCTCCGAAAAATTTCTATGGTGAAGTTTTTTTACAGTATTGTGGAACTCACACTTATATAGGTTGATATTGAGTTCTAGTTGATTTTGGATAATATAGAATCGAGCTTTTTTTCCATCACGTAGTATGATGGATAAAAAGATTATGCTCATTCTTGTCTGGCTTATGATGGCACTGTCAAAATTATTTCATCTTTATAACCTGAATATTCGTTAAAACAGTGACTATTATATCTCTATGGGTACAAAGCTAAAAAATTGCTTATGCTTTTATGTTTAGGTGATATCGAGTAATATGAATTCTCTCTTTTCTCCATAATATGATATCATGGATAGAAATTTTATGCCCTTTTTTTTGTTCCGGAGGATGATGGTGTTGTTAAAATTTCATATTTATAACCATAGTGTTCTCGACAACTAATGGTGTTGTTAAAATTTCATATTTATAACCATTAATAGATTTGCAATCTATTAAACCACGGGACGATCGGAGTCCAACCCTGAAGAACCTCCACTAATGGAATAAAGAGAATTCACCCTCTACAAGCTCCTCCCGAGCTCGAGTTGCAACCCTAAACGGTGGACAAAATTGTGTACAAAGGACCTAAAACTAAGTAGTAACAGAAACAAGGGCTTGGACAAAATAGTGTACAAAGGACCGAAAACTAGCTTTTAACAAAAACAAGGGCTTGGACAAAAGTAAAATATAAGTTTGGAGGTGCGGGGAATCGAACCCCGTGTCTCTCGCATACGAAGCAAGCGCTCTACCATATGAGCTATACCCCCGTTTGTTTATCGTAAGTTTTATTTAAACCTGTTCTAAATCGATGATAAATTTACTTAACACACTGTGATTTTTGTTCCTAATTTTTATTTCACTCTTAACCTTTGACTTCTTTGTATTCAGGAGCTAATTTCTAGTTGTATTCCCAATTTTCAAGTTTTAAAAAAATGTAACTCACAGGTTATTTCATTTCCATCTATTAATCTTGTGTAGCTGCCCCACCTCTACCTCCTCCCCTCCCTCTCCTCCCTCTCCAACCTCCAGGTCCTCTTCTTCCACGGGAACTTCTTCGACTTCATCCCCCGCGGCTTCTTCTCCGGCCTTGCCTCCCTCGTCTCTGCCTTCCTTCGAGCTGCAGCTACCCATTGCTACCGTTGTAGTTAATGCCCCCTCCCACCTCGCCACGCGCGCCGCCGCAGCACTGCCCCCCCCCCCCTCCCCGCCACTGCTAGCTGTTGTCGTCGCATGCCGCCGCTGCTCTGTCGTTGTCATATCCCACCCACCCCCCCCGACCTTGCCGTCGCCGGCTGCTGCTGCACCCCCCTGGTGGGATTGGTGGTGGTGAAGAGGTGGTAGGGGGGAGGTTTGTTGTTGGTGGTGGGGGTGATGGTGAAGGTGGTGAAGGTGATGGGAGAGGGCTGAGTGAGACCGGGAGAGTGGTTGTCACTTCCCATTCCCAGAATACGTATTTTTAGAACGCATGTACTGTTTAAATATAATATTTTGTATTTATCATGTATTGCTCTGTATTTAAATCCCTTTAAATTGTATGTTAATTAATTTCCTGCAATTTCGTTTCTGCACTTTACTTTCTGCTTTTATACTCTGCTTTAGCTTTGCTATGGGTTCGGCTCAGATTGGTTTAATTATGTTGGTCCATCATGAACCGAAATAAACCCCCACCTACCACCACTCCTTCATTTAAAAGTCCACCCCCTTTCTCTCTCTTCATTACTTCACTATTACTCTTCTTCTTCCTCATAACTCTCCCACCAACCTAGGAGAGCAAGGCAAGTGCCAACTTGCTTCCTGATGGATCCCCATTATTATTGTTCCATCATCTTCCTTATTTGATTCTAAGTCTCTTTAGTACTTAGCATTCCCAATTTTCATGGCTTATTTGTTGTAGATCTAAGTTTGATACATTTTCGGGTTTCTTAGGTTTTGATCTAGTAAACTTTGTTATCTTCAAGTTTTGATGGTTTCATGTTGTAGAGAATTTCGTTCTACCCAACTTTGACCTATGGAAGTCCATATTTGGGCTTGGGATGAAGGATTTATGGATCTTGGAAGCAATAGCTTCCATGATTCTGTTCTCAGAAAAATTTGGAGAGGAAGAACAGTCCCAGCCGCATAAAATCTTTATTTTCCACAGCGCATGAAATCTTTATTTCCCACAGCCGCATAAAATCTTTATTTTCCACAGCGCATGAAATTTTTATTTTCCACAGCGCATGAAATCTTTATTTCCCACAGCGCATGAAATCTTTATTCCTCAGCCGCATGAGATTTTATTTCCCAGCCGCATGAGATTTTATTTCCCAGCCGCATGAGATTTTTATTTCCCAGCCGCATGAGATTTTTATTTCCGAGCCGCATAAGATTTTTATTTCCCAGCCGCATGAGATTTTTTTATTTTAATAATTGATCATGAGATTAATAATTTATCATGCGTTCCTAGATGGAACTAAGAGACTGGCTAGTCGTCTTATTGAATTAAATGGAATAAGACACGTTCATATTTGCAATCGATTGGCCAATTCCGAATATTGACATATAGATACATGCAGGCTATAATTTATTTATTTATTTTACGAAAGCAGCATGTGTACTTTATGGTCAAGGCATAATTATTCCGTAGTTAGTTTTAATTGTTGTATTACGCTATGTAAGACCTACAACCTAACCGCACGGGTATCGTTGTAGAGTTGAGCATATCGTACTTTGTACGGAAGTACTCATTCTGAAATGACCATGATCCACGGCATGGAATTTCACTTAACATAGAGGCTACTAAGTTAAATAAAATAATGATTGCATGGAGGGAATGGATTTTCGAGTTCTTACATGGCAGCCCTCTTTGGGACTATTAGCGCCCAACAGGCCGGTTGGTTCCCATAGATACTGCAATTCTGCCACACGGGCAGGAAGCGGTATCTGCTTATATTATTGTATATTAATGACGGACGTCCCGCTGGGACTCGTCTAATTCATGATTGGCACAATTGATTGATTGGATCGACTAGCCTTGCTTGTCCATAATAAGAACTGAAAAATCCTTATTGCATAATTCCAGGATAACTTGGGACTCACAGTAGTAAGCCGTAGGAGTTGGATGGCCGTTTAAGTTGATTTGTTTGTGTACTGTACCTACTCTGTTACCTAACTGAGATGATCAGAGCATCAGGACATGACGGGCCAACTTCTGTCCTTGTTTGATTGGGAGGTTGGTTCGAAGTGTCGTGATGTTACGTGAATCCCAGTAGCAAGCAGAGATCTATTATTATATTCTCTTATTTACTGGTTTAATGTCTCATATCGTGCTTCCTTGCGGTACTTGCTATTAGAGGTCTAACCTCTCTGGTTTTGCATGGCCAGATTTAGAGCCAGTTCCTGAGGACTCAGCTTACCTCTACCTCCAAGATGGTCAATACTAGAGGAATGATCGCAGGAGGACTCGAGTGGGTTCCTTACTTCCCCGCTCGTTTTGTTAATTACTTTACATTTTGCCGCTTGGCACCGACATGTTAGTCGGATAGTCTTGTATTTACTTTTACATAATTATAATTAAGTCAGACTGCAGCTGATAACAATTGTGTATATGTTGCTATATCATCTGGCTATGTTTTATAAAGCCAGATCTCAAGAACATTTTGACTAAGCGTTTGGGACGCCTTATTGCTTTATCTTAAATATTCTCTGTTATTGCTTCTTGTTTGAATGATTGAGACAATAGATGTGAAGTGACCATAGCGAGACTTTCATGTAGTATGTACCCCCTTGTCTTTTAGACAGCATTGATCGTATTATACGGTATTCATCTACCCGTAATACGTAGCTGGCTGAGTCATCCCCCGCTCTCCAGTATTCTGGTTCTGGGGCGTGACAAGGTTTTAGTGGTGGCCCATGCAGGTCTGATTTTAGACTTGTGGGGTGTTTTAATTTATAGGATGTCTCAATCACACATGTTTTCCCTTGATCTCCTGATTCGTTATTCTCGATTCTAGCTTGACATTCCGGTATCCTTTGACTTCATTGATCTTCCCTGTCCGACCGTTTGATTGTTCTCCTGTCCCTTTTCTTGGGGACACTTTGTCCGCATCTGTTGGGACTGGACAGCAGCAACAAGGGCAACATGGACAACATGACCAGGTTGGTCAGCTACAAGGACCAGTACTACCTCAAGAGACTATCCAAGAAGAAGTGATAGTGGAACCAGCAGCTGGACCGCAGTATCCGGAGGTTCCAACACCACCAATAGTTCCACCCACCCCTGTGGAAGTGGACACACCAGCCCTTCTGGAGATCATGAGAGGGATGATGGCCACTCAGCAACATCAGATGTTAGTCCAACAACGTATGCACGCTCAGTTACAAGAGCAGAATGTACTACTTAACCAAGGATTGCAGACAGCTTTGGAAAGAGGGGCAAGGACAGATTCAGGAGCGTCAGCCTGGTTTTGCAAGTACAACGCCGCCATTTCGAATGCACGGAGGATGTCATCTCAGCAGATGCATGGCTTAAGGATATTGAGGCTATTTTGACAGCCGCTAAGGTGTCGGCAGAAGAACGTGTGGATCAGGTAAAGTTGTTACTTCAGGATCTCGCACGTGATTGGTGGGAATCAGAGGAGGTAGGCATCAGACGTCCTGTGGCTTGGGACGATTTTACAGCAAGATTCAAGACAAAGTACTATGGAGTTGTGGCGCAGTTTGAGCTACAACAGAAGTTTATCAACCTTAGACAGGCTGGCAAGACTGTAGATGCTTATGCAGCAGAGTTCTGCAGATTGAGTAGGTTCGCCCCAGAGATGGTAGCAACAGAGAGCCAGAGGACTATGAGGTTCCAGCAAGGGTTTCATCTTGAGCTCTTGCAATTGATAGAGGGGCACAATTACCAGACTTTTGATGAAGTATTGACGGCGACTCGAAGGCATGAGATAACCGTTCAGAGGATTGCGACCAGGACTGGGGGTCAGAAGAGATCCCACAGTCAGATTGAAGGAGGAGGGAGAGTAGCGCTCCGAACAACAGCATCATCCCCTGGCATTCGTATCCACGATGTGGCACTGCGAGGACCAGCACCACCACCCAGGCAGCAGCAACAGCAACAGAGGAAGAACCAGCAACCCCAGCGGGCTGCACTTATTGCGGGAAGATAGGGCATACTAGAGATGTGTGTCGGACATTGAACGGACAGTGTTTGATATGTGGAAATTCAAATCATCGGGTTACCACCTGTCCCATGAATTCGAGGTCAGGAGGACCAGGGAAACAATTTCCTGCTCTGCCAGCACCAGGGGCAGGACAGTATCGAGGACCAGCGGTAGCAGTAAGACCGTTGGCACAGCGTCCGTTCATGACACAGGCTCAGATGTTTCGGCAGTAGGGACCGCCGATGCAGCAGCACCAGCATAGACCACCCCAGCATCATCAAGGAAGGGGCCAGCAGCAGCACCAGGCTAGGCCGCAGCATGGGAACCAACAAGGAGGTCGAGGGCAGGCATTCACCCTGTCCTTGGAAGAGGCATTGGCATCAGGAGATGTTGTGGCAGGTAACATTCTCGTCGCCTCATATCCCGCAGTAGCATTGTTTGATTCGGGAGCATCGCACTCATTTATATCTGCACAATTTGTAACACGGCTAGGAATGGAATTCGAGGCATTGCCAGGGAGGTTAAATATACTCACTGGTAATGGGCTCGTAGGAGTTAGTAGAGTTATTCTAGCATGTAGCGTTGTAGTTTGCGGGTATTCCAAACCCGCCCGGTTGATAGAATTTTCTGTTAGAAATTTCGACGTTATCTTAGGCATGGACTGGCTGAAAGACTGTCATGCAACAATAGATTATCGTAGTAGGAGTGTATCTTTTGATATTCCAGGCATGAAGCGGTTCACCTTAGTCAGATCAGTGGCAACTCAACAAGAGCAGGGAGTAGTGACGGCAATGGAACAAGTTCAAGTCCCGAAGGTAGTTGAAGAGTTTCTAGATGTATTTTCTGAAAAACTTTCTGGTCTACCACCGGTTAGAGATATTGAGTTCAGTATAGAATTGGTACCTGGAAATAAATCGATATCAGATCGAGTTTATAGAATGGCGGATTCCGAGCAGGCCAAGGTATATCAGCACATAGAGGAATTGAAGGAGAAGAAGTTCATCCAAGCTAGCATATCACCATGGACAGCACCAGTGGTACTTGTGGGAAAGAAGAATCGGTCATCCAGATTGTGCATCGATTACAGGAAGCTTAACGCGGTAACAGTGAAGAACAAGTACCCACTACCCAGGATCGACGACTTATTTGATCAGTTGAGCAAAGCTAGAGTTTTCTCCAAGATAGATCTTCGTTCAGGGTTGTAGAAGCATGGAATTTCACAACCAGAAAGCCCATGCGCCAGACACTACATGCGCTAGAACTCAGACGAAGAACTTCACAGCAAGATCAATAAAGATAGACATTCGAAAGAAGACTTTTTATAGAAGTCTATTACATGTCTAAGAAAAGGTTGTACAAAGGAGAATTTCTACAAAGGAAAGATCCTAAGTCTACAGCCAGCGGCTACCACGCGCCTCCAGATAAGCGCAGCAGCCACCATGTGCCATCAGTCAGGCGCAGCAGATGTCATGCGCCTCCAGCCAGGCGCATCCTACCATCTCTTCAGTAGCTCAGTTATGTGCATCCAGCTCAGTTATGTGCATCCCTTCAGCAGCTCAGTTATGAGCAACTCTTCCAACCAGGCTCACCTGGCCGAGCAGAGCCCAGTTATGTGCCGCTCTTACCAGCCAGGCTCACCTGATAAGTGCTTCGCCAAGCAAAGCATTTAACCCTCTGGCTGGAACCAAGGAAGAGAAGAGCACCGCGAATGCTGTGGCCAGGGGAGGCTTCGAAAGAGCCTCCAAAGGCGAAGGAAGACCGTGATCGAAACCGCGGCTAAAGGAGCAGCTTTCAACACAACCAAAGTGGGCAAACCCCACTTTGAAGGAAGATAGAGCCTAGCACCGCCATTCCGATCTACGGCTCTTCCGGAATAACGGAGACAAGGCCCGAGCATCCCTATCTTTAGATGCAACAGGCACCTTCCGCCTGCCTCGGAAGCCCTCGACTCCGTCTTTTGGATGTAACAGTCACCTTCAAGTGCATCGAAGACAACACAGCGTCTCATCTTCACCCTCGGGAGCACTTCGTCAACAGAATACACCCGCATGTTCAAGTTCATGTTGGAAGTACGTGAAGGAATGAGAAGCAAATCTTCTCTCCATGCCACTATTTATAGGCCGGGCAGATCAAACCCACACGCCAAGTGGATGGCCCTCCGAATTCTGTACAATAAATTTACATTAAATGGATGAACCGGATGCCTCGAATTCAGCCAAACGGCTATTTATAGCACTCGAAGAGCGAAACAGCCGCATTATTAAAAGACATGTCCGATGCGCCAGCCAGACAGCGCATCACACGGACGCGCCCTTCGGCATCAGGCGCATCACACAGACGCGCCCTACAGTACTCGGCGCATTACAGAGGGTGCGCCCCCACACATCTCCATACCGAGTGGAACGCCAACCGACGCGTCCACTCAGCTGTCCATCGAACGTCACCAACATTAAATGCTGAACTGACAGAGTTGGCAGCACGCCTCCCAAAGTCTGAACAGTTCAGAAAACGAAGCGTCGACAACGTCAGCATCATCATGACTTTATTTCGACGGCTACTGCCACATGGCCACTCCACCATCAGCATGCGCCTCTACGGCCATGCGTCCAAATCAGCATGCACCTCAAAAGCCATGCGCCTCAGACTGCTCTCTGATCCCGAAAGACAGAAGGAAAGTCGCCTGCATGCGCCTCAAAAGCCATGCGCCCCAAATGGTTTGTAACTCCTAAAGGTTATGAGCCGCAGCCTCCTCCTGCGCCCAATCCAAGGCGCAGCCCACCAGATCACTCCTCTCCACCAAATTCGAGATCTTCAAACCATGAGTCGACGACACGTGTCCTTTGACTCAACTCATCCAAGATTTCAGCAACGGAAAGATCTTCTCTCTGCTACGTGCCGGCTCACAACAGCAGTATGAAGAGTTCTCCCCCTCGATCAGGGCGCAGCATCCATGCGCCTCCATCAGCAACCTCCACGTGGCGTCCCCACACCGGCGTATCCTACATGTGCGCATGAGCAGCCAGCCTGCAAAACTATAAATAGAAGGATCATCTCCTTCACACACACACAAGACTCACAACACAGAGAGAATCCACAACAGAGAATCACCGGAGAGGCAGTTCTAGACACTCAACGTCTTCCTCCTCTCAGCAAGCTCCAGCACCCAGAGCAATCAACACCTTCAGAGAACCGATAACCGTCGTCAGCCGGTCAACGGAGTCAACGCATTACCACTCGCTCCATTGGCACTAAGGACCCAGCTTAAACAAAAGTGTACTCCTAGGACTACATCTAAGTCCTACATTGTAACACTGTTCTGTTTGTATTAAAGTTTTCAATCAAACAATTTTAATGGCAAACAAGCTGGCGACTCTGCTGGGGACTTCTTTCTCCTCTACCGAGAAAGTCGTGTCACAGGCCGACGACGTGAAGGTGGGCTCCTCCCACAAGATGCTGGTAGTGCGCCTCAATCAACAGGCGTACGAGGAGTTCATTTCTGAAGGAAGTGCGAGTCCTTCGAAGCGGCTGTCGAAGCCGAAGAAGACCCGTGCAGTCTGGGTGCGCAAAGTCGACGCCTCGGGCACCACCGTTGAAGGGGATGCGCCCGTCCAGCCTTCCCTTCCTGCTGACGTCCTCAGCAGTCAATGTGCGCCCGCTGATACAGCGTATCTCTCGGGGAAGCGTGCGGCTGACCACGTTCCCCAGCCATCTTCCTCTCAGGCGAGGAAGATACGTCGACGGAGCAGGGGCGCAGCCAATGTCCCGCGCATCACTTCTGATGCGCCATAAAGAGCCTCTGTCTTTGACAGACTCACTCGCTGTAATGGCGAGGAGAATTTGGATGCTGAGTACTATGCGCCCCAACGGGCTGGTACGAAGAAATCCAAGGCGGCACGGGCCATGCGCCACAAACATGCTATGCCAGCAGCCGGCCAGAGGCACGCGCTTACAATCACGCGCGCTGTCGATGGCAAGCTGTACAAGGTTGACTCAAGTGCTTCTACACCGACAACGAGTCGACCTTCAAAGTCCTCATCTCGCTTGGGCGCATTCACTGCGTGCACAACCAAGCCGAGAGAGGCAAACTCAGTGGTCTTGAACTCCCGCGCCTCCTCTGGTTGTGCGTTTGAGGTCCGTTCAAGTCACTTCAAATGCTGTGGTTCCTCCACTACTGATCGTGATGCCTGCTTGGTATTAGATCAGGGGGCGCAGCACTCACCCGACCACCCCGGCGCTTGGCCCTGCCATGCGCCTGAGAGGGCTGTGAGGGTAGCACTCTCCTCCAACGACCTGCGCAACGTGATCACTCACAAGCGCCGGTCAGGAGAGTTGACCAACAAGCACGATGCGCCTCTCACGGGGCATACTTGTGCAGTGGTCACCATCAACTGCTGTTGCAAGACGGCAGTACCGCCAAAGCAGTCGGTCTTCCAACGGCTACAATCATCGACACCCCTCCGACATCGCCTTGGGACGAAGGTAGCTTCATGCAACGTGATCTCCAACTCCTCATCTGTCCGGAAGACGACTGCCAATTCCTCGTCTTCATCCAAAAGCCAGCCGAGGAAAACCAAGGCAGCTGTCTCGACCTCTGGAGTGTTCGAAGGCACTCGGTCGAGGAAGAAGTTCTTGGAGGAAGCTGGAGATAGCCAGACCCTTGTCGAGCCTCCTTCCGAAGACGAAGATGTCCAAAGCACAGCTGCGGCGGATCTTCATCAAGGCGAAGATGGCCTCCCTGAAGCCCCTCAAAATGACGATGTCCTCCAGGACACCGCCGGGGGTAGTGCTGGAAACGAAGAGGCCCTTCAAGATAGAGCTGAGGGCAATCAGGCTCTTGCAGATGCGCCTGTCGAAGACGAACTCCAGAATGTGGCTGGGGGTGGCCAAACACCAGGAGAAGTGACTCCCCCACATGAGAGCGAGGTTGAGAGCGAAGCCTCAACTAATCCATCCACTTCCGGCCGTGTCATGACAGTATACATGACCGGGGGTGATCTTGAGACTGATGCGCCGCCACAGGACATTGTCCAGCGCATAGACTCGCTAGAGGGAGGACTCAAAACCCTCTCTGCCTCAATGCAAGCACTGACTCAAGCAGTGTTTAAGATGCGGTCGGCCTTGATCAGGACACCTTCAAATGGTCCCGACCCAGGAGCCAATGGAGAGTCGAGTGTGCCCCTCCAACGGACACCCTCAGACACAGAAGCACCCCGGACGTCGGAGCCCTCAAACGCTCCACTCCAGGTGGTACCTCCTTCTCCGACTCCTAGCTCCACGGAGGACGTGGTCGAAATGATCAAAGATCTGCGGGAGCGCTTCGAGTCCAAGAACAGGCAGGAGAAGCGCTAGAAGATGGGCATTCCCCAGCCTTATTCCCTTGAGTGGAACAATGTGGTTTATCTCCCAAAGTATAAACCATAAACACTCACGCCGTATGACGGGAAGGACTCTCCACGACGGTACCTGACGTACTTCCAGTCGCAGACAGGGCATCTTCCGAAGGAGGACGCGCTCCTCACCAGCATCTTTGTTGGGGCCCTGAAAGGGGTGGCATATGACTGGTATTGCAGCCTTCCCGATAATTCCATATCGTCCTTCGACGACCTGACACGCCTCTTCCTCGACCGCTTCTACGACGGTGGGAAGGACATGACGATGGCGTCTCTCATTGAGATACGCCAGAAGGACAAGGAAACGGTTCGGGCATTCATCGAACGCTTCCGTCAGGCCTGCTTCAGGCTACCTCCAGGCATGCCAGAGCATGCGCTTCTCTCCGCTTGCAGTATGAACATGCTGCCTGCAGTAAAGCTCTGGCTTAACTCTACTCCCCCTCCCGACTGGAGCTCCCTAATCATCGAAGCTGAAGCTGCAGAGAAGAAGGCGGCCAATGCACGTCTTCTGGGTGTTAGCTTCCCCGCCTTTGACGATAAGGGGAAAAAGTCCGCAATCAACAACTCCGGACGAGAAATAAAGGGAAACAGGCATTGACTGTTAATGTCTCGAAGGGCGCATCTGCGCCTACTCAAAAGCCTCCACTGGCACCGAGACCCAAGGAGGTTTATTCATTCAATGATGACGACACCCTGCAACTCTTTGAGATACTGAAGCAGGGTGACAAGATCAAGCTTCCGGACCCGAAGCGGCCCGATGAAGTCGGGAAAGTGGATAACCCGAGGTACTGTCACTACCATCGGTTTGTCGGACACCCGACCAAGGACTGCTACGTCCTCAAAAATTACATCCAGCGCATGATCAATGCGGATGTAATCTCCGTCGACTACGAAGAGAAGACGGTGTCAGCTAATGTGGTGTCACTTCAGTTCGGCACCTTGCCGCCGACTACCACACAAGATGGCGTCGTCCCCATCCCTAAGGCGACAATGGAGGTGGTGAACTTGCCACCCACCCGTGACAATGTGAGTGGACTTGTCCCACTCACCACATCTCGAGGAGAGGTCCTCTGGGTTCACCCCGACCTCGTCTCCGAGGTAACTCAACCGGAGGTACGCCCTACCTCCAAAGCAAAAGGCAGGAAGATCAAGTCTTGCCGCACGGTCTCTTCTTCAACGGAAGAGGCACTTCCTGTGCAGACGCGTGCACAACAGAACTCCCAGCCCGGTGAAGCTGCCGCCGAAGTGGTGCCTCCTGGCACCATCCCTGAGGAGGGTCCATCCAAGCCCTCAGCAGCCAATAAACAAAAGCAAGTGGAGGCCCGTTTCGACAGACCTCTGCGAAAAGAAAATGCTTCGGGGCTAGCCAAGCCCCACAATTTTGACATTCTGGCACAAATGGCCAGTACTCCTGCACGCTTGTCTTTGTTCGAGCTCCTGCGTCTCTCCAAGGACTCCCGAGAAGCTCTCTGCGAAGCTCTGAAGGATGCCGAATCCTTTCTCAGTCAAATCAAGCAGCCTGAAGACCTCCCAACCACTTGTGCACACTGTCATTGTGCGGATGAAGTTATCCCAAACATAACTTTCACCCAACAAGACATGCTGCTCAAGCATCACCGACATAACCGACCGTTGTATTACACAGGGTACATCGGTTCGGTAAAGGTGAGCAGGATTCAGATCGATCCGGGGTCTTCCCTAAGCATCATTCCAAAGACGTTGTTATCAAAGCTGGGGATCCCAATGTACCGGCTGGCGCCCTCCAATACGACCATCAGTGGCTTCAACGCTAGCAAGAGCGAGCCACTGGGCAAGATCCGTCTGAAGTGTCACATCGGCAGCCTCAAAACTGAGGTAACTTGTTATGTGGTGGATGCCGAGGTCAACTACAACATCTTACTCGGACGACCATGGTTACATGAGTACATGGTGGTGCCCTCCACGCTCCACCAATGCATGAAATATGTATCCACCAACGGCGTCATCCGGACGGAGTTTGCAGATATCGATCCCTTCAAAGGGATTGAGGCCTACTTCACCGATTCCGACTTGTACAAGCCACTTGACGAGGAGGAAGCCAACGACGCCGATGATGAAGCAGAGACGGCAACAGAGCCGGACTTGGAGCCCGAAATGACTCCCGATGCCCCCTTGAAAATCCGATTGAAGGGCAAGCCTCCCCAGAAGGCGCCTCCAATGAGCATCAAGCTATCAGGGAAAGCACCGACTCACGAAGCTCCCCTGAAGATACGCCTCAAGGGAAAGCCACCTCAAACAGCGGCTCCCCTGGTGGTAAAATTACAAGGGAAGGCGCCACTCATCGGAAGCGCAACCGAGGCACCTCTCAAGGTGCGTCTTAAAGGCAAGCCGCCGCAGTCATCCAAGATGCCGGAGAGGGCTCACATAACCCTCTCAGACCCCAAAGTCAGAGCGGTGGAGGACTCTCCTGATCCGGCCCCAGTGCTTACAGATGAGGAGCTTGGCGAATATATCTCTGCTGATGTAGACGTACCCTCCTTAGACAATGTAATCCCACGGGATAAAATCTTGTACTTTATCAATAATAGAGTGTCTTTCAATTATTCTTGTCTTCCACACTGGAATGCCATGTATATATTAGATAACGCTCTACGGTCGTTGCAAACACAAATAACGACCGTCCACCATAATCGAGTGGTCCCGTCTCAAGGAGTCTTCATAATCCCCCCACGAAGCCGAGATGAAGGCACCATCATCTCGGGCAAAGTCGAGCGTCATCAGGACCTCCCGTCAATCGAGCCCGAACCTGATACCGGCAGAGTACAAGTCTATCGGTACACGGATACGGCAAAGCGCATCATCCAAAAGATGGGCTACGACCTGAAAAGCAATAAAGGCCTAAACTACGGCAAGGGTCGGCATCTCCCTGTCCGGCTTTCGATGCCCAATGGAAAGCCACAGGATTACTATAATCGGACTCGACGCGGGTTAGGCTATGTCACGCCGCCATCAACTCCAGAGAGTTCAGACGCAGAAGACATAGAACATTCCCACTCGTCTGAAGCATCGACGTGGGATTCCGATACCAGTATCGGATCAGTCTTCAGGAAAGTGCTGTCAGCTAACATGACATCGGCGCAACCTCAGAAAGATGAAGGCGAAGACCAACCGCCGGAACCCTTCGAAGAGGAACCCTGGGCTCAACGCCTAGGAGAACAATGGGAGTCTCGTTTTGAGTTACGAGAACCTCCCACCGAAGACGAAGTCGAGCAGATCGACCTCGGGGATGGGTCTTCTTCTAAACCCATCTTTATCAGCAAAAGCCTGGAAGGAGAAGACCGAGAATCTTTAGTCCAACTGGCTAAAGAGTATATTGACGTCTTCGCCTGGGGCTACGAAGATATGCCGGGTCTCGATCCACAGATCGCGATGCATAGGTTGAACATCTTACCAGATGCCAAATCTATCAAACAACAACAGCGACGCTTCCGCCCGGACATCATGAATGCCATCGATCAGGAGGTGGACAAGCTCTTGACCAGTGGCTTCATCCGTGAGGAACAACACCCGGACTGGGTAGCCAACGTCGTCCCTGTCACCAAGAAGAACGGGAAGATACGAGTCTGTATCGACTTCAGGGATCTCAACTCTGCTTGCCCGAAGGATGAATTCCCGCTCCCAATCACCGATGTAATGATCGACAACACATGTGGCTTTGAACGCATGTCCTTCATGGACGGGTATTCAGGCTACAATCAAATCAAGATGTTCCCCGATGACGTAAAACACACGTCATTCAGGACTCCGAAAGGTGTTTTCTGCTACACAGTAATGCCCTTCGGCTTGAAGAATGCCGGTGCAACATACCAACGAGCGATGAGTACCATCTTCCGTCAACATCTTCGCAAGACAGTTGAGTGTTATGTTGACGACATCGCAGTCAAGAGCCGCCTCAAAAGAGATCACCTACAGGACCTGAGGACGGTCTTTGATCTCATGCGGGCACATCAACTCAAAATGAACCCCGCTAAATCCTTCCTGGGGGTTTCTAGCGGCAAATTCTTGGGCTTTGTCATCACGGCAAAAGGCATTCATGTCGATCCCGAGAAGACTAAAGCCACCCTCAACATGGACCCTCCGAAGAACCTTCGAGAACTTCGGGGCTTACAGGGACGTCTGGCATACATCCGGAGGTTCATAGCAAACCTCTCCGGTAAATGTCAACCCTTTACTCAGCTCATGAAGAAGGGAGTCTCTTACGTCTGGACAGAGGAGTGCCAAAAGGTTTTCGACGACATCAAGGCTTACTTGACAAGCCCGCCAGTCCTAGTGGCACCTGTCGCCGGCAAACCATTCCTCCTCTACGTCCGTGCCATGGATCATTCCCTCGGCGCTTTACTGGCTCAAAACAGCGATACAGACTACGAGCAAGCAATCTACTACCTCAGTTGAACACTCATCGGGGCCAAACACCGGTACAACCCCGTTGAAAAGGAGTGCTTGGCTTTGGTGTTTGCCATTCAGAAGACTCGTCATTACGTCTCGGGCCAGACAATTCACGTCATCTCCCGAGTCAATCCACTCAGAGTTCTCATGACGAAGCCAGGGTCATTAAACTCCCGGCTGGCTACATGGGCGATCCTACTAACGCCATACAACATGGTGTTTGTCCCGCAGAAGGCGATCAAGGGTCAGGCTCTGGCTGACTTTTTAGCTGCACACCCCATCCCAGAATCTTCAAAACTCTATGAAGACATCCCGGATGAAGTCCAAGAATCAAACGTCACTGAAGGAAGCCCCGTTTGGCGGATGTTCTTCGATGGCACTTCAAGAACGGGTCCCAACGGCCAAATCATCGCAGGAGTGGGGGTAGTCTTGGTCTCCCCCGATCAGCTGGTCATCCAGCGCGCATACTCTCTTTCGAAGCCGTGCTCCAACAATGTTGCTGAGTACAACGCACTCGTCATGGGACTTCAGCTAGCACAACAGCTGGGGGTGGATCATCTGGAAGCCTACGGCGACTCGAAACTCGTCGTAAACCAGATTCGGGGGCAATACGAGGTTCGCCATGAAGATTTGATCCCTTACCATGAAGTTGCATTGAACATCATTTCAACCTTCACTGGGTTCTTCATCGAACATGTACCCCGTCTACAAAACTTGGAGGCTGACGCTCTGGCTGGCCTCGCAGCCTCATTGGCCGCGTCCCTTGGGACTCAACACTATGTCACGGTAACTGGCCGAGACTTGATTTGTCCCAGAAACAACCTATGTTTGCAAATGGCTCACGCCGTGCCGACAAACACCGATGTTAATGTCCGAGACTGGAGATTCCCGTTCATCGACTTCGCCGTCTACGGAATCCTTCCGGAAGACCCGAAGGAAGCCGTCTCAGTCAGGAGACGCTCTCTTCGATTCTACTACGATACAGCCACTAAAACGCTGTACCGACGCTCCTTCGACGGGCTTCTCCTTTGATGCCTGTCTAACGAAGAAGCGGCCGAAGCTCTTCGAGAAGCTCATGACGGAACTTGCGGAGCTCACCAACCAGGTCCTAAGTTGCAAGATCGACTGCGACGTATGGGCTACTACTGGCCAACCATGGCCGCCGACGCAGTGGAATATGCTAAGAAGTGCCATGCATGCCAACTTCATGCAGACTTCATACATACACCGTCTGAACCTCTACATCCTACAGTCGCCTCCTGGCCATTCGAAGCCTGGGGCATGGACATTGTAGGACCAATCACCTCTCCTTCATCAAGAGGACATCGTTTCATCCTGGCCATCACCGATTACTTCTCCAAATGGGCGGAAGCAGTCCCACTAGCGGAAGTAAAAAGCTCCAGGGTGGTCAGCTTTATCAAACACCATGTCATTTACCGTTTCGGAGTACCCAGGCGAATCATTCATGACAATGGTCCCCAGTTCATCAGCCACATTTTCAGCAGATTCTGTGACAAGAATTGCATTCAAAACGTGGCCTCAACCGCCTACAATCCGGCAGCAAACGGATTGGCCAGGCATTCAACAAAACTATCGTCAGGCTGCTCAAAAAGGTCGTGTCATCCAACAAACGCGACTGGGACGAAAAGCTCGGCGAATGCCTTTGGGCCTACCGCACAACGGTACGGACCCCAACAGGCAACACACCATTCTCCCTGGTCTACGGGAGCGAAGCGGTACTGCCTCTCGAGATCCAGATCCCCTCACTCCGAGTAGCGATCACAAACAAACTCACAGAAGAAGACAATCAACGTCGTCGTCTGCGGGAACTGGAGGCACTTGACGAAAAGCGTCTCCTAGCTCAACAACGCATCGAACTTTACCAAGCCCGTATATCACAGGCTTTCAACAAGAAGGTCAAGCAAAGAACTTTCCAAGTTGGCGACCTGGTTTTAGCAGTCAGAAGGCCAATGGTGTTAACTCACAAGACACCAGAGAAGTTCGAGCCCAAATGGGAAGGACCCTTCATCATTGAGACGGTATACTCAAACGGTGCTTACCGCCTCGCCAAACCCAATGGGGACTTGTTCATGATGCCCATCAACGGCAAGTTCCTAAAGAAGTACTATTCTTGACATCCTCTAAGACATGTATTTCCCCAAACAACCTCTTTTCACAAAATCAAACGCTTCCGGAACCCAGCTGTTCCGTGGCATCCTTCCGTAGAAAGATAACCACGTCCACATTACCTCTGAGTTGTCTCTCTACATCCTACAAAGCGGAACCTTACATTTCGTGAGCTTACGCTATCCTTCATGTTTACCACGTCCACATTACCTCTGAGTAAACATCCCGTACAAACAACTCCTGTGTTGTCGTACATTGATCGCAGAACTTCCACGTCCACATTACCTCTGAGTTGTTCAGCGTATCCCCCAGGATCATTCCTACCACATCCATAAATACCTCTGAGTAGGAAGATTCTATCATTTGAACCTAATGATTGCCATGTCCACATTACCTCTGAGCAAACATGTTGGTTCCTTCAAACTTATTATCTGTACCTAAAAACCAAGGTGCGCAAAAGATAATAGGTCCACATAAATCATCAAGTTCGTAAGATCAAAAATGAACACATCAAAAAAAAAAGATAGTGTATTTCTTTATTTTTCAAAAAAGGGAGTACAGAAATACGCTATTTCCCCAGCGAGAGTTGCAAAAATACATAAAAAGAAGAGAAACTACAGTCCCCGATCCTCTCCAGGGTGGGATGAGAGCTCTCTGACTCGACGTCTCAGGTCGGCAGTGCGAGTTTCCACAGTCGCCTGGACTCGGAGCTCGGCTTCTTGACGCATTAATCTGACAGCCTCAGCGGAAGTTTTACTCTCATACTTCTCATCAAGCTGTCGTCGATGCTGAGCCGAATCAAGGGTCCGCTGAGTAAGAGTCGCTTCCTCCTGCTTGAATGCCACGTGTTCAGCCAGGACACGATCAGCTTCTAGTTGAAGTTGGGCCCGCTGGTCTTCAAGATGGCGCATCTGAGCATCAACCTCTGCGATGTTAGCATCCACCGCAGCCCGCTTCTCCATCGTCTTCTCCATAGATTGAGACAACTGCTCCGCCGCAGCCTCAGTCCCAGCCACTTCACGCTCCCAACTGCTCACATCGGCTCGATGGGAAGCCTCGATTTCAGCAATCAACTTTCCTATCTCTGCATCTATCAAGACAGAGAGGTCATTTCGTTGGATGCGCTGCAGTTCCGCGAGCCGCTCGTCCAGCTCAATCACCGAAACCTCCAGAATTTTGGCCATATGGTCATGGCCTTGGTGAACGCGGATCAGCTCGATACAAGGCATTGCCAAAGCTTTTGCTGTCGCAAAGCTCCCCTTGGCATCCATCACTGCAGATACACCTTTCTCCAGCATTTTGTACACTCCCTCGACGAGGAACTTCACATACTCGTCGGCATCCGCCAGCACCTGCGGCATCATAGCAGGAGTTGGGGGAGCTACTACAGTTTGCGGACCGGAGGAAGATCCGCCAACCTCGATCTGAGAGGTTTGAACCTCGACAGCAATAGGCTCTTCATCAATAGGGGCCAGACTGCTAGCCCGAGGAGCCGAAGGAACAGAAGGAGCCGGCACATGCGTCGTGATAGTACCCCAAGTGGAAGGAGCAACAGAGGGTTCCACACCCTTACCCTTCTCAAGCCCGGAGAAATCACCGACGTCAACGGCCACCTCTTCTACCCCCGACGTTCTATCAGCATCAGCTACCTCCCCCGGCAAAACGGGGAGATCAACACTTATCTCCTGGCCAGCCCTAGGAGACAAGACCGGCAGAAGGGTCTCATTCTTCTCAAGACCCTCTACAGGGACAAAATCTGTCGCTACCGCCTGATCGGTAGCCATCTCTATGTCCATGGTTGAAGCCAAGGAAGGATTTGGCAATGATTCAGTCGACCTCCCTTCATCATGACAAGGAGGGGAATCAACCCTCTCCTCTATCCTCACTGCTTCTGCTGCCCCCGCAACGGACCCTTGCAACGCTGGAGGGACGTCACCAGAAGGCGACGAACTCCAATCCACTTCATCATCAGGATGCCTCGAGTCTGTAGGACCCTCAGCGTCCAAGGCCTCCACGGCAGATGGTACTATCCCAGAAGTTGTTGCGACTTCAAAGTCAGGAGATACTAAAACCTCCGCGGGAACATCTTCGGGACCCTCCTCCATAGGAGACATCATCATTGGTGGAATGCGCTCCTCAGAAGAGCCTGCCACCTCCTTCGGCTTACTGGTGCCCGGTTTCGAAGCACGAGACTTCTTCTTCAAT
Organism: Iris pallida; assembly: GCA_029216955.1. Lineage (NCBI taxonomy): Eukaryota > Viridiplantae > Streptophyta > Magnoliopsida > Asparagales > Iridaceae > Iris > Iris pallida. Next base: position 4,230,216 of record JANAVB010037018.1, on the reverse strand, counting down.
CCCTACAAGAAGAAGAACATAAGTCGCCACAATGACATAAAAACTGGAATTATGAAGCACTCCTTACCTCAGCGGGAGCTGAGCCCGTTGGCGTTACAAGTGGCGCTTCCATAATCTTCGGGGTCGACGTCCTTCTCGACCTTTTCGGTACAGAAGAACCAGCTTCTGGGCCAGCCCGCCTTTTCCCGACAGACGGGTCTCTCACTGGTGCCACAGCTGCAGCCCGATACCCTGCCAATTCTGGCGGACGATATGACCGAGCTGCCACCAACATATTCGTTGTTGCCTCCAACTGGGTTCCAATGATGAAACTAGTCTCCCTGTCATAACCAGGAGACATAGTATTCATAGTGCAATACAGCTTGGCGGCCGGATATAAGATCGGCGGCCGAAGATTGCGAACTGGTGTGGTAAACTTAACGCTAGTGCATCCAGCGTTAAAATACTGCCAGCCCCGGGCTCCATCCACCAAACTTCCGATGAAGCCTAGACTGCTACTGGGATTCCGCAGCATTAGCTGAGTGTAGCCAAATTGACGAGCAAATCGGCTTGGCAAGTACGGTTCCAGATAACATCTGTTCTGATTACGGTAGACCAGGTGCGAAGGCCGGATACTCTGCAACCAACGAAAACTCCATTTCGGCAAAGTAACCGCATCCTCACCAGAATCAACCAAATCCTGGTCGGCCTCGAAATTCTTGAAGATCGGGCCAACCTTCACGATTTCCCACCCCTGAAGGAAGGACAAAACCCTCCTACAAACGGGGACGCCAGTGTAAGACCACTTCCTCTTGTAGAAGCGGCGAATGAAGGCATCTCCTTCAACATGGTCCTCCTCAGGGCCAGGACTCATCACATTCGGATGATGTAAGATCAGCCATCCCATAAGATAATGGAAAGGCAGCTCGGCCCGGGAAAAGTTGTCATTATTACCTTTCTCGTGGATCACATCATCAGTAAAAGACCTCAAACCGCGCAACAGGTTGCACACCATCGCGGAGAAGAGAGCTAAAGGACGTCCAAAGGCCAACTTCACTGCAGGCAAAATGAGATTCCGATGTACCCTCTCAACGGTACCGGATCCCCCTGCAAATATGCAATCCCGGAGCCATATCATCAAGTAGGCCGTCAACACTGCCTTAGATGACATCCGGTGCGCGCAGTGCCAGAAACAGCTGTACGTATCCTTGCCGCTCTCATTGGAATTTGGGGTCCTCTCGTCCAGCCGGGTTATTTCAGAACTCACTTCCGCGGGTTTCAAGCCCTGCGGAGTCGCAAACCGGATCCTCGAAGGATCCGCCAAATCCTGCCTGAAGATATAGTCCCTCCAAGGAGTCACGTGAGGCTGGGTCTTACCCTTGTCCCTCCGGTGCATCAGATAATGATGGCTCGTCACCTCCTTGAAAACGGCCATCATCTCCAGGTCCTTATCTTCCAAGACCTGGATATCTTCATTTGATGGGAAATATTCCTCGTACGGTTCCGAGCCCCAAGGAAGCTTGGACACTTTATACATCTCATGAAGGGCCAATCCCAACTCCCCCAATGGAGTAAAGAAGCTGCCAGTCTGGGCGTTGAAAAGCTCCAAGAGCGCAAGGAACATCGGCTTATTGAGGTCCACGCCTGCCTGCGTGGCCCGAATGGCGGCAGTCAGCCCTATCTCTTTAAGCTCAACTTTGAACCTGGAAAGCACCCAGGAGGTCAACTCGTCCCACTTTGGGATGTAGTGACACCAACCTTCGACTCTAAAACCAGCTGTCGGATACGTGACCTTCGACGTCAGCATCCGATTTGCAAAAGTCGGGGCACTGAAGGGAAACGTGTCATTTGGGACTTCACTATAGATGCTCCCGGGACGTAAAGCTCGGTAACTGAACGAAGAACCGGTTCGTGAGGCGGTCAAGGTGTCTCGCTGGTTCGAGGTAGTGTCAATCGAAAGGGAACCCCCCAAGGCACCTCCTTGAGAAGGAGTAAGTTCCCAACCCATCCTTCTCTTCGAAGCTAGACGATAAAAGGCTGTCAGTGGCAACTGGCGGTCAACCTGCCGCATGTATAACATCATGCCCTTAGCAGCAAAGAACCAGTCTTCTCTGATCTTCAATATCTTCGCTTCGGAAGAGACTAATCGGTCGCCAAACAGAAAGACAGGCTTTAAGAAAGTCACACCTTCAGAATCAGCAGACTTCAGTTTACCGCTCTCCATCATACTCTGGAGGAAAAGCGGCAACTGGACCTGGATTTGTAGCATCCTCTCACGAGGTTGATCCTGAAGGATAGCATCCTTTGCAGGGTTGATCACCGCCTCATCAAAATCAACTCCCATCTGACAAAGAGAAGCGTCCAGGAGGACCTCATTTAACAAAGGGATCGTCATCGACACTGGCACAACAAAAGTGGAAGTCAGGCAAAAAGACAAAATATGTCAAGCAGACTGGCGCATTGCCAGGGTATGAACCCATGCGCATCTGCTTCGGCGCATCATCAGGGCATAGGCCCATGCGCGTCAGCATGTCTCGGCGCATCATCAGGGCGTAAGCCCATGCGCGTTGGCATTGGAGCTTCGGCGCATTATCAGAGCGTGAGCCCATGCGCGTCAGCAAAGGCTTCGGCACATCTTCAGGGAATAAAACCCATGCGCGTCAGCCATTAAAATCTCGGTGCATGATAGAGGTATAAACCTATGCACGTCGGCAGGATAGAACCTCGGCGTATCATCAAAGACCGAAGTCTATACGTGTCGGCAGTTAGGGCACAGGGCCCAAAGCAGAGACGAAACCCACCTGTCACCTCAGGACGAACGTCGACAAGAGTCGCAAGAGTGATAGGTACATCCTCATCGACAGACTCCTTCGCTTTCTCCTTCCCCTTGCCGGCAGCACCGCGAGGAGTCTTGGGAGCCATTCTCTCGAGGAAGGAGAAGTTAGGGTTTTGAAGAAGAAACTCTAAAGAAGCAGAGGCACAGAGAAGAAGAACCCTTTCTCTCTCCAACTCTTACCTATTTATAGGGCTTGGTCGCACGCGTGAACAGATGACGTGTGATCTCAGCCGTCGCCTCGGGTTCTGTGCAAGGATAGCAGCAAATAAAACCAAAAGATCATCATTAATCTTTTCGGTTACCGAGGCACCATCATCATTAACTGAGAAGAGCATGCGCCCGAACAGGCATGCGTCCAAAAATCATGCGCCCTGACCTCCATGCTTCTTATTCAAAGTATTCCAAAACTTATTCAAAAGTTTTAAAAACTTTGAAGGGGGTCTTGTAGAAGCATGGAATTTCACAACCAGAAAGCCCATGCGCCAGACACTACATGTGCTAGAACTCAGACGAAGAACTTCACAGCAAGATCAATAAAGATAGACATTCGAAAGAAGACTTTTTATAGAAGTCTATTACATGTCTAAGAAAAGGTTATACAAAGGAGAATTTCTACAAAGGAAAGATCCTAAGTCTACAGCCAGCGGCTACCACGTGCCTCCAGATAAGCGCAGCAGCCACCATGCGCCATCAGTCAGGCGCAACAGATGTCATGCGCCTCCAGCCAGGCGCATCCTACCATCTCTTCAGCAGCTCAGTTATGTGCATCCAGCTCAGTTATGTGCATCCCTTCAGCAGCTCAGTTATGAGCAACTCTTCCAACCAGGCTCACCTAGCCGAGCAGAGCCCAGTTATGTGCCGCTCTTACCAGCCAGGCTCACCTGATAAGTGCTTCGCCAAGCAAAGCATTTAACCCTCTGGCTAGAACCAAGGAAGAGAAGAGCACCGCAAATGCTGTGGCCAGGGGAGGCTTCGAAAGAGCCTCCAAAGGCGAAGGAAGACCGTGATCGAAATCGCGGCTAAAGGAGCAGCTTTCAACACAACCAAAGTGGGCAAACCCCACTTTGAAGGAAGATAGAGCCTAGCACCGCCATTCCGATCTACGGCTCTTCCGGAATAACGGAGACAAGGCCCGAGCATCCCTATCTTTGGATGCAACAGGCACCTTCCGCCTGCCTCGGAAGCCCTCGACTCCGTCTTTTGGATGTAACAGTCACCTTCAAGTGCATCGAAGACAACACAGCGTCTCATCTTCACCCTCGGGAGCACTTCGTCAACAGAATGCACCCGCATGTTCAAGTTCATGTTGGAAGTACGTGAGGGAATGAGAAGCAAATCTTCTCTCCATGCCACTATTTATAGGCCGGGCAGATCAAACCCACGCGCCAAGTGGATGGCCCTCCGAATTCCGTGCAATGAATTTACATTAAATGGATGAACCGGACGCCTCGAATTCAGCCAAACGGCTATTTATAGCACTCGAAGAGCGAGACAGCCGCATCATTAAAAGATATGTCCGATGCGCCAGCCAGACAGCGCATCACACGGACGCGCCCTTCGGCATCAGGCGCATCACACAGACGCGCCCTACAGTACTCGGCGCATTACAGAGGGTGCGCCCCCACACATCTCCATACCGAGTGGAACGCCAACCGACGCGCCCATTCAGCTGTCCATCGAACGTCACCAACATTAAATGCTGAACTGACAGAGTTGGCAGCACGCCTCCCAAAGTCTGAACAGTTCAGAAAACGAAGCGTCGACAACGTCAGCATCATCATGACTTTATTTCGACGGCTACTGCCACGTGGCCACTCCACCATCAGCATGCGCCTCTACGGCCATGCGTCCAAATCAGCATGTGCCTCAAAAGCCATGCGCCTTAGACTGCTCTCTGATCCCGAAAGACAGAAGGAAAGTCGCCTGCATGCGCCTCAAAAGCCATGCGCCCCAAATGGTTTGTAACTCCTAAAGGTTATGAGCCGCAGCCTCCTCCTGCGCCCAATCTAAGGCGCAGCCCACCAGATCACTCCTCTCCACCAAATCCGAGATCTTCAAACCATGAGTCAACGACACGTGTCCTTTGACTCAACTCATCCAAGATTTCAGCAACGGAAAGATCTTCTCTCTGCTACGTGCCGGCTCACAACAGCAGTATGAAGAGTTCTCCCTCTCGATCAGGGTGCAGCATCCATGCGCCTCCATCAGCAACCTCCACGTGGCGTCCCCACACCGGCGTATCCTACATGCGCGCATGAGCAGCCAGCCTGCAAAACTATAAATAGAAGGATCATCTCCTTCACACACACACAAGACTCACAACACAGAGAGAATCCACAACAGAGAATCACCGAAGAGGCAGTTCTAGACACTCAACGTCTTCCTCCTCTCAGCAAGCTCCAGCACCCAGAGCAATCAACACCTTCAGAGAACCGATAACCGTCGTCAGCCGGTCAACGGAGTCAACGTATTACCACTCGCTCCATTGGCACTAAGGACCCAGCTTAAACAAAAGTGTACTCCTATGACTACATCTAAGTCCTACATTGTAACACTGTTCTGTTTGTATTAAAGTTTTCAATCAAACAATTTTAATGGCAAACAAGGGTATCATCAAGTGAGAGTTCGGAAGGAGGACATTTCCAAGACAGCATTCAGGTCAAAGTATGGGCATTATGAATTCTTAGTAATGCCGTTTGGTTTGACCAATGCTCCAGCAATCTTTATGGACTTAATGAATCGCATCTTTATGCCGTACTTGGATCAATTTATCGTTGTGTTTCTCGACGACATTCTTGTATATTCAACTAGTGAAGAGGAGCATGAAGATCACCTCTGGAAGGTGTTACAGGTTCTGAGAGAGAACCAGTTATATGCCAAGCTCAGCAAGTGTGAGTTTTGGTCGGATCACATTTCATTTTTGGGTCATATCATATCAGAAGCTGGAGTAGCAGTGGATCCCAAGAAGGTAGAAGCAGTAGAAAGTTGGCCAGTACCCAAGACCGTAGCAGATGTGCGGAGTTTCTTGGGATTGGCAGGATATTACAGAAGGTTTGTATCAGACTTTGCAAGGCTTTCAGCACCCATGACCCGCTTGACACGGAAAGATGTACCATTCGTCTGGTCGGCAGAATCTCGGGTATCATTTGAGAATCTGAAGCAGAAGTTGATATCAGCGCCTATTCTTACATTGCCAGTTGGACCCGGAAGTTTTACCGTTTATTGTGATGCGTCAGGTAAAGGACTTGGATGTGTCCTCATGCAGCATGGAAAGGTGATAGCATATGCATCTAGGCAGCTCCGAGACCACGAGAAGAATTATCCGACTCATGACTTGGAGTTGGCAGCAGTAGTATTTGCTTTGAAGATATGGAGACATGACTTATATGGTGACCGAGTAGACATGTACACAGACCATAAAAGTCTGAAGTATATCTTTACCCAGAAGGAACTGAACATGAGGCAGAGAAGATGGTTGGAGTTGATCAAGGACTTCGACGTAGAGCTTCAGTATCATCCAGACAAGGCTAATGTGGTAGCCGATGCTCTCAGCATAAGAGGCGGTGCATTTATGTTAACAACACAGAGGCATATCTTAGAAGACCTTCAGGAGATGGGCATCGAGGTTATACTTCCTTGTGATGTAGGAGTTCTGGCGAGTCTACAAGTTCAATCTGACTTGGTAGACAGGATCAAGGCAGCTCAGGCACAAGACCCAAGGATTCAGAAGCTTAGAGCAGAATGTGAGTCAGGACTCAGAAAGGAGATGCAAATTCATGAAGATGGTACCCTTAGGTTTGGGTCACGTCTATGTGTGCCTAGTGGAGATATCAGACAGGAGGTTATGGCAGAAGCTCACAGCTCTCAGTATTCCATACACCCTGGAGGGACCAAGATGTACCAAGATATCAAGCAGTACTTCTGGTGGAACGGAATGAAGAGGGAGATAGCTAGATTTGTTTTCCGTTGCTTGGTATGTCAGCAAGTGAAAGCAGAACAGCAGAGGCCAGCTGGGTTATTGCAACCGCTTCCTATCCCGGAATGGAAGTGGGAACATATTACAATGGACTTTGTGACCGGTTTACCGAGATCACCAAGTGGTAAGGATGCTATTTGGGTAATCGTAGATCGGCTTACGAAGGTGGCACATTTTCTTCCTTTTAGAGTAGGTCAATCTACGGAGAAGTTGGCAGAATTGTATATGCAGCAGATAGTCAGGCGGCATGGGATCCCAATCAGTATTATGTCAGACAGAGATACCCATTTTACATCACATTTTTGGAAGAGCTTACATCATAGCTTGGGTACCAAGTTAAGATTTAGCACGGCTTACCATCCACAGACGGACGGGCAATCAGAAAGAACAATTCAGACTTTAGAGGATATGTTGCGAGCTTGCACCCTAGATTTTGGAGGATCTTGGGAGAGCCACCTACACTTGGTCGAGTTCTCATATAATAACAGTTATCAAGCCAGTATCCAGATGGCGCCATTTGAAGCACTATATGGTAAGAAGTGTAGGTCGCCACTAGCATGGGACGATATCGGGGAGAGGAAGATGCTAGGCCCAGAAATAATTGTCCAGACCGTTGAAGTGGTTAAGGGAGTTAGAGAACGACTTCGAGTTGCGCAGGATCGACATCGTCATTGGGCGGACCAGCATCGTAGGTCGCTAGAGTTTTCTGTTGGGGACCACGTGTTCTTGCGGATCTCACCTACCCGTGGGGTCATTAGGTTTGGCGTTCGCGAGAAGTTGAGTCCGCGGTACGTGGGCCCATTTGTTATTCTTGATAGGATAGGCGATGTTGCTTATCGTTTATCCCTTCCACCTTCGTTACGAGAGGTGCATGGCGTATTTCATGTATCTCAGTTGCGAAGGTATGTGTCGGACCCAAGCCATATCCTTGATCATTCTGAGCTGGTTGTTGGTACCAACCTGTCTTACGAGGAACAGCCTGTGTCTATTTTGGACCGAAGGGAGAAGATACTCAAGAACCGAACAATTAGCCTTGTCCGGGTTGTTTGGGATCATCACTCTTTAGGGGAGTCAACGTGGGAACGTGAGGATGATATCCGATCACGATATCCGCACCTGTTTGACTCACAAGGTATATCTCTTTCTGTATACCTTGATTGTCTTAAACTCCTCATGCTTGTTAACTTATGAGTAAAATTGCTTGGTGTCGTAAAATGTTCAACATAGGTATGTTACTTACTATTGACATTGTAGAATGATTGCTTACTTAAAATTGCTTATACCTGGAGTAGTCCAGCTCTGATGTTTCTATCCTGCTTGGATTTGAAATTCCGAGGACGGAATTTTTCTAAGGAGGGTAGAGATGTCACTTTCCATTCCCAGAATACATATTTTTAGAATGCATGTACTGTTTAAATGTAAATATTTTGTATTTATCATGTATTGCTCTGTATTTAAATCCCTTTAAATTTTATGTTAATTAATTTCCTGCAATTTTGTTTCTGCACTTTACTTTCTGCTTTTATACTCTGCTTTAGCTTTGCTATGGGTTCGGCTCAGATTGGTTTAATTATGTTGGTCCATCATGAACCGAAATAAACCTCCATCTACCACCACTCCTTCATTTAAAAGTCCACCCCCTTTCTCTCTCTTCATTACTTCACTATTACTCTTCTTCTTCCTCATAACTCTCCCACCAACCTAGGAGAGCAAGGCATGTGCCAACTTGCTTCCTGATGGATCTCCATTATTATTGTTCTATCATCTTCCTTATTTGATTCTAAGTCTCTTTAGTACTTAGCATTGTAATGCCCCGCTCCGTATCGGTGCATTACGATGAGTCGTTGACTCGAAGAGTTACGTTGACCCGATGAGTTATCGATGCGAATCGATGCAAGTGTTACGTTGGCCAAAGGTAAGCTTTGAGTCGGTTGGAATCTATGAATTGAATCGATGCAAAAGAGTAAGTCCCGCTTGAGCAAGTGCTAATTTTAGTTAATCTGGTGTGCAGGCTATGCTTCTACGCTGGATGATAAGAGGTCGGCATTTTGCCTTATGTAATGAAGTGCCCGCAAAACCAAATCGTGGCCTTGCAACGGATTGTGGCATGGGCACGATAGGCCAAATCAACCGAGTAGAGCAAAGGAATGGCTAAGTCTGGGAGTTAGCTATAAGATCGAGTTATGGAAGCGAGACGCTTCAATCGGCGAAACGGCAAGGCGTATCGGCTTAAGGTGGGCGGGTTCTTGACTCTCTCTCCCTATTCCTTCACGTCTAATAAAATACGTTATGGTTGCATAATATGTTATCGAGTTAGCGAGCGTGGCCCGGCGAGTAAGTGTCTAAGTAAGCGTTGAACACTAAGATAGAACATTGAACAATCGAAACATTGAAGCGACGTGCATCGAGTGCACGAGTCGCAGTAGGGCAATGATGGTAGAACATTGAAAGATGATAATGAGATGTGCATCATGTACACGGCTCCGAGAACATTGAACTCTAGGCGTAGAATATTGATTATGGTGCTGAGCGTGCCTTTGCGCACTTAAGCTATGAGATGACTAAGTAAATACGGAGTAGGCTATGCGAATAACATTATGAACGGGACGCGTGATTATGAGTACGAGACGACTAAGCCGTTGGACGTCGTGCATCAATATGGATGTGTTGGGGCATAATGCCGACGGAGCTCCCCATATTTATGGTGGATTATGTTTATGGCACGGGAAACCGTTTATGGCACGGGAAACCGTTTATGTGCGAGACTATGTTTATGGAATACGAGATTGGTTGGTATGCTATGGATTGTATGATATGGAACATATTGCATGGTCAATGGACTCGGATTGCCCGTGCACGGGTGCGGCTTCCCTCGAACGGTTACGCCGGGGCGCCGGGACCGTTCGGCCTATGAGGGAATTATGTGTGGTATTTATGGTGCACAATACTCGGACGGATTGCGACCATCCAGTGCTGTGATAAGCTATGATATCCGTAAGTTTGGGATCCTTCGGATACTGGACTAGCAACCCGTATCGAAGCGATTGTAGGCTTACACATATGAGATGCCAAGTCCATTACGGTGCGACACACCGTAACCTTCATATAGATAGGGCCGGTAGGCTGAGATGAGAGCTGGGTGCAGGCGCAGGGCCTGCTACCCATTATGCATCTGTTTACGTTTATGATCGGTCGGTTGTACGAAACGTATGTTTGCTTATGTTAAGTTCTAACCACTGCAGGCTAAGGAAAATGGGACGGCATGAGCACGAACACTATGTTTACGTTTATGTTATGGCTAACTGTATCTGCTGCAGGAACACGGGATGTGGTGACACATTATAATAATGTGCTATGTTAAGTTTTGCCATGAAACTGATCCTAAGGCTAAATAGAAAGACCACAAAGTAAGATGCATGCTCACTAAATGAATAAGTGTTTGGTTTGGGTGCGAGCGGGTCTTGATCAGTGCGAAGCGAGGACGAAAGCACTAATCTCCCACTAGTTTATGTGCAGGTCAGGTTATGATCGGCTCGGGGCGGAGCTTGACTTGGACGTGCCGAGGCATGGAGTCCTTGGCGTTCAAGAGGAGCTTCCGCATATGCGTTCGGACTTGCGACATGGAGATGTTCGGCCGAAGACTACTTGGTGGCTATACAGAGGCATAATGTATGGGACAATGTAATCCTTTGTGAGCTAGAGAGATCATGAGCGTTGTAGCCAATTGGCATTTTATGTTAGGCTATTCAGAGCCTTGTAACCTTCAGTTCAATATTAATAAAAGAGATTCTTATGTTTCACTTGTTTTCTTCCGCTGCTTATGTTATCGATTTGAGATAGTTCTATGTGAACCTGTTATCTTGCCTTGCACGAGCGCAACTCCAGGCTCGTGCGGCATCACGCCCCAGCGATGACGATGATTCGGGTAAAATCTAGCGAGGACGAGCGATTTTCCGGGTCGGAGCGTGACAAGTTGGTATCAGAGCGGTTCCATCCTTTGGACCGTGCGTGAATCTCTTTGACCCTCGGTTGCTTCGATATCGAAATTCAGTTGACTCTAAGTTGTTTCCGCAATCGCATGGCTCATGGATCTGCTCGACGCTACAGTAGATGTTCCATACAATAAGTCTATATTAAGTTGCGTACATCTGCCACAAGTATGTCGTGACTATTATGTTATCTTCGAGTACCGTCGGAGAATGTTGGTTGCACGAAGTGCAATGGGTTATGGGATGTTGGTTGCACGAAGTGCAACGAGTTATGGAATGCTGGTCGCACGAAGTGCAACGAATATGGCGATGTTGGTTGCATGAAGTGCAATGATATGCGTATTGTTGGTCGCACGCAGTGCGATGAGTTATGTGTTGTTGATCGCACGAAGTGCGAAAGATATGTGATGTTGTTTGCACGAAGTACAACGGGTCGATACGCGAGGCGATGCATATTATGTTGTTATGCGAATGGTTATGTGTTGTTGGTTGCACGGAGTGCAGCGAGTCGTGAATCGTTCGTTGCATCGGTGCAACGAGTCGATACGGTATGATGTGCATTGTATGGCTATGCGGATGGATAGCGATATGTTGTGCGAGATTGAGTAAAGACCTTAAGTATCGAGACTAAGTTGTTGCACGAGCTGCAACGAGCAGGATTCGAAGATCGCGGATGCGATAGTACGAATCGGGTTGGTCGCTAAGTTGAGTTGAGTAGGCGAACGTGTATGTTGGCTATATGTCGCGTTGAGCTTTGAATAAGCGAATGCTGCGGGTATGATCAATATGATTGCCATGGTACGGTTAGATCGAATGTATGTCAAACTTGAGCTAACGTTAGAGCTGGGATCGGACGGATCGCCATACGGGACGGTTAAGTTGAGATAGAAGTCGGACCTATACGGAGTGTGATGTCGAGTAATGACTCGATTCCGAGTGGTATATGCAATACCAACTATGCGAGCAAGTATAGCGAAGTATTGTGTCGATAACGATAGGCTCGATCCTGAGTGGTATATGGGATACCACTTAACGATAGCTATGTTAAGCCGCTTGGTGACTTGCGATAGGTTTCGTTGAAACGATTATGTTGTTACGATATGTTTGTCGCAACGAACGAAGTAGTATCGAGACTTGAGTGGGAATGACTTAAGAGAAATCGATGCGAGTACGCTTTGATGAATTGAGTCAAAGGGTTATGTGTGAAGTCGTGCCTACGAAGGATACGTCGGGCGAGGATTCGTTAAGTATAAGTTGAACGATAGGTTGAGCATAGCGACGAAATGTTATGTCGAGGAAATAGTCGACCCGGTCGAACTTATGTTGAGTTAGTACGGAGACGTCTTCTGAACGAATTGAGTAGGTACGGAGAAATCGTTCAAAACAAATTTGAGTTAGTACGATAAGTCGGTAGCACAATTTGGAAGTACGAGCTAGGGATATGAGAATGGATATGTAAAATCGAAATTGTGTCGCGACTATGGTGGTGAGTTATAACGAAATGAATCTTGATGTGTGTAAGACTTGATTCGTGTTCGAGTTCGGATAACGATAGTAATTGCAACGGATTTAAGCTTATGAGAAAGGAAGATGTTCGAGTTGTGCATATCGACGATGGTATTGAGGCGTATCAAAGACGATATGCAATAACTCGGAGATACTTTGATTGAATGAACGAAAATTATGTTGAGCATTGTTGTTGGATGAATAAGATGCAAGTTAAGTTGATGACAGTTTGGATGATAACGGTAGGAACGCTACGGAGAACTTGAGAGTGAATGGATGTTGCTCGGATGAAATCGAAAGTGTCTGGATTGCTTCGCGGATCACCACTATGTTGATATTCTTGTCTTGAGCGAGCGCAACACCAGCCTCGCACATGCGTCACATCAAAAATTAGAACGATCATTCTGCGTGAGCACTGGTATGGTGATTCATCCAGTGGGGATGATCGAACTTATGAGGCGTGGCAATTCGATATGGACTTGTGGTTTGAGGCGAAGGCAAAATTGAGGATCGTGCGATATTGTCAACGGTAGTGCCTAAGTAACTCGAGTAGTAACGGCACATCAGTTACGCGGGGATGGGTAAATTGCGGATTGGTAAAGTATGTCGGATTGGGTAAAGTCCCATAGGAAGTGTCGGGAATTGATTTGGCTCCGCGATAGGATATAGCATGGTTCGTTGTAACTGTCCCTCGTTGATGATCTTCAATTATCGAGCGTAGTTTCGGGGCAGATGACCCTAGAAGACTTGACCGCCAAATCAAGTAAATGTTGAAGTCCCATAGGATGACCCTAAAGAAGTCGCGTAAGGAGGATGAGGAATAAGGTAGTGCATGTTGAGGATAAGTCTAAGCGAGTGAGTATCGTGTCTCGAAAGTTAGCGAGTACTAAGAATCGATATGGTCAGAAAAGTTATGTTGGATCGAATAGATGTCGAGGAACGAGCTTAACCTAGCGACGCGGTAAGGCGATTGCAAGAATTTTGTAATGTATGAGAGTAACGGATAGTAGAACGACCCTAAGAGTGTGTCGTAGATCGGTTGAGAAATGGTTAGGCCATGTGTATTGAGCGCGATCTATGTTACGAAACGAACTAGTCGGGATTGAATCGATGATTGAGTGAGGGATTCGTACTCGGTCGAGAGTAGGAGATGGGCGTATCGTAAGAGACCTTGGGTCAGAAAGATTGTTGCCTTTGAGCATCATAGACTCAAGTTGACCTCTTGTGTCGGGAGAGATTAAGCACGATGTCTGGATAAGTTACCTAGCGGGGGTAGCCCCAGACGCGATGCGTAGGCAGTTCGAGAACGTGAGTTGTGTTGGGATAGTTATATGCGAGACTTAGTACGGATGGTAGGCAAAGAAAATGGAGACATGTGGACGTAGTCAATGTCATTAAGGCCAAGCGTTATGGATGATTGGATGAAAGAACTGAGTTATGCGAGAGATAGGAAACGGTTGGGCGAATAAGCGTTGCAGAGAATTGTTGTGATTGGATGCGCAATGACTCGATGCAATGCGTGTGTTAAGTGGCCGGCGAGAAACGTTTGGGATTGAAGTTACGGTTTGAATTAAGTTATGTGTAAGATGTTGGAAGATGATCGCATGTTATGGGATGATGCATACGAAGAGTATTTTGGGAATAGGTGCTAAGATATGACTAAGTCGAATAAGGAATGTTTGGTGTTTGAGGATTTAAGTTGAGCTTGTTAGTGTCCCGATATCCTACAACTGAGCTTGACTGAAATGCATATATTGGTGGGACGCCTAAAATATGTGTATGATCCAGACTGAGTTGTATGATTCCAACGATAGTAGCACGAGATCGTGAAGCGATCTGCGCGAGGCACTTGGATTAAGTGTTGGTTTCGGTTCGAGGACGAACCTGATTTTGAGTGGTATATTATGTAATGCCCCGCTCCGTATCGGTGCATTACGATGAGTCGTTGACTCGAAGAGTTACGTTGACCCGATGAGTTATCGATGCGAATCGATACAAGTGTTACGTTGGCCAAAGGTAAGCTTTGAGTCGGTTGGAATCTATGAATCGAATCGATGCAAAAGAGTAAGTCCCGCTTGAGCAAGTGCTGATTTTAGTTGATCTGGTGTGCAGGCTATGCTTCTACGCTGGATGATAAGAGGTCGGCATTTTGCCTTATGCAATGAAGTGCCCGCAAAACTAAATCGTGGCCTTGCAACGGATTGTGGCATGGGCACGATAGGCCAAATCAACTGAGTAGAGCAAAGGAATGGCTAAGTCCGGGAGTTAGCTATGCGATCGAGTTATGGAAGCGAGACGCTTCAATCGGCGAAACGGCAAGGCGTATCGGCTTAAGGTGGGCGGGTTCTTGACTCTCTCTTCCTATTCCTTCACGTCTAATAAAATACGTTATGGTTGCATAATATGTTATCGAGTTAGCGAGCGTGGCCCGGCGAGTAAGTGTCTAAGTAAGCGTTGAACACTAAGATAGAACATTGAACAATCGAAACATTGAAGCGACGTGCATCGAGTGCACGAGTCGCAGTAGGGCAATGATGGTAGAACATTAAAAGATGATAATGAGATGTGCATCATGTGCACGGCTCCGAGAACATTGAACTCTAGGCGTAGAACATTGATTATGGTGCTGAGCGTGCCTTTGCGCACTTAAGCTATGAGATGACTAAGTAAATACGGAGTAGGCTATGCGAATAACATTATGAACGGGACGCGTGATTATGAGTACGAGACGACTAAGCCGTTAGGCGTCGTGCATCAATATGGATGTGTTGGGGCATAACGCCGACAGAGCTCCCCATATTTATGGTGGATTATGTTTATGGCACGGGAAACCGTTTATGTGCGAGACTATGTTTATGGAATACAAGATTGGTTGGTATGCTATGGATTGTATGATATGGAACGTATTGCATGGTCAATGGACTCGGATTGCCCGTGCACGGGTGCGGCTTCCCTCGAACGGTTACGCCGGGGCGCCGGGACCGTTCGGCCTAGGAGGGAATTATGTGTGGTATTTATGGTGCACAATACTCGGACGGATTGCGACCGTCCAGTGCTGTGATAAGCTATGATATCCGTAAGTTTGGGATCCTTCGGATACTGGGCTAGCAACCCGTATCGAAGCGATTGTAGGCTTACACATATGAGATGCCAAGTCCATTACGGTGCGACATACCGTGACCTTCATATAGATAGGGCCGGTGGGCTGAGATGAGAGCTGGGTGCAGGCGCAGGGCCTGCTACCCATTATGCATCTGTTTACGTTTATGATCGGTCGGTTGTACGAAACGTATGTTTGCTTATGTTAAGTTCTAACCACTACAGGCTAAGGAAAATGGGACGGCATGAGCACGAACACTATGTTTACGTTTATGTTATGGCTAACTGTATCTGCTGCAGGAACACGGGATGTGGTGACACATTATAATAATGTGCTATGTTAAGTTTTGCCATGAAACTGATCCTAAGGCTAAATAGAAAGACCACAAAGTAAGATGCATGCTCACTAAATGAATAAGTGTTTGGTTTGGGTGCGAGCGGGTCTTGATCAGTGCGAAGCGAGGACGAAAGCACTAATCCCCCACTAGTTTATGTGCAGGTCAGGTTATGATCGGCTCGGGGAGGAGCTTGGCTTGGACGTGCCGAGGCATGGAGTCCTTGGCGTTCAAGAGGAGCTTCCGCATATGCGTTCGGACTTGCGACATGGAGATGTTCGGCCGAAGACTACTTAGTGGCTATACAGAGGCATAATGTATGGGACAATGTAATCCTTTGTGAGCTAGAGAGATCATGAGCGTTGTAGCCAATTGGCATTTTATGTTGGGCTATTCAGAGCCTTGTAACCTTCAGTTCAATATTAACAAAAGAGATTCTTATGTTTCACTTGTTTTCTTCCGCTGCTTATGTTATCGATTTGAGATAGTTCTATGTGAACCTGTTATCTTGCCTTGCACGAGCGCAACTCCAGGCTCGTGCGGCATCACGCCCCAGCGATGACGATGATTCGGGTAAAATCTAGCGAGGACGAGCGATTTCCCGGGTCGGGGCGTGACAAGCATTCCCAATTTTCATGGCTTATTTGTTGTAGATCTAAGTTTGATGCATTTTTGGGTTTCTTAGGTTTTAATCTAGTAAACTTTGTTATCTTCAAGTTTTGATGGTTCCATGTTGTAGAGAATTTTGTTCTACCCAATTTTGACCTATGGAAGTCCATATTTGGGCTTGGGATGAAGGATTTATGGAGCTTGGAAGCAATGGCTTCCATGGTTCTGTTCTCAGAAAAATTTGGAGAGGAAGAACAGTCCCAGCCGCATGAAATCTTTATTTTCCACAGCGCATGAAATCTTTATTTCCCACAGCGCATGAAATCTTTATTTCTCAGCCGCATGAGATTTTATTTTCCAGCCGCATGAGATTTTATTTCCCAGCCGCATAAAATTTTTATTTTCCAGCCGCATGAGATTTTTATTTCCCAGCCGCATAAGATTTTTATTTCCCAGCCGCATGAGATTTTTTTATTTTAATAATTGATCATGAGATTAATAATTTATCATGCATTCCTAGATGGAACTAAGAGACTGGCTAGTCGTCTTACTGAATTAAATGGAATAAGACACGTTCATATTTGCAATCGATTGGCCAATCCCGAATATTGACATATAGATACATGCAGGCTACAATTTATTTATTTATTTTACGAAAGCAGCATGTGTACTTTATGGTCAAGGCATAATTATTCCGTGATTAGTTTTAATTGTTGTATTACGCTATGTAAGACCTACAACCTAACCGCACGGGTATCGTTGTAGAGTTGAGCATATCGTACTTTGTACGGAAGTACTCATTCTGAAATGACCATGATCCACGACATGGGATTTCACTTAACATAGAGACTACTAAGTTAAATAAAATAATGATTGCATGGAGGGAACAGATTTCCGAGTTCTTACATGGCAGCCTTCTTTGGGACTATTAGCGCCCAACAGGCCGGCTGGTTCCCACAGATACTGCAATTCTGCCACACGGACAGGGAGCGGTATCTGCTTATATTATTGTATATTGTATATTGATGACGGGCGTCCCGCTGGGACTTGTCTAATTCATGATTGGCGCAATTGATTGATTGGATCGACTAGCCTTGCTTGTCCATAGTAAGAACTGAGAAATCCTTATTGCATAATTCCAGGATAACTTGGGACTCACAGTAGTAAGCCGTAGGAGTTGGATGGCCGTTTAAGTTGATTTGTTTGTGTACTGTACCTACTCTGTTACCTAACTGAGATGATCAGAGCATCAGGACATGACGGGCCAACTTCTGTCCTTGTTTGGTTGGGAGGTTGGTTCGAAGTGTCGTGATGTTACGTGAATCCCAGTAGCAAGCAGAGATCTATTATTATATTCTCTTATTTACTGGTTTAATGTCTCATATCGTGCTTCCTTGCGGTACTTGCTATTAGAGGTCTAACCTCTCTGGTTTTGCATGGCCAGATTTAGAGCCGGTTCCCGAGGACTCAGCTTACCTCTACCTCCAAGATGGTCAATACTAGAGGAATGATCGCAGGAGGACTCGAGTGGGTTCCTTACTTCTCCGCTCGTTTTGTTAATTACTTTACATTTTGCCATTTGGCACCGACATGTTAGTCGGATAGTCTTGCATTTACTTTTACATAATTGTAATTAAGTCAGACTGCAGCTGATAACAATTGTGTATATGTTGCTATATCATCTGGCTATGTTTTGTAAAGCCAGATCTCAAGAACATTTTGACTAAGCGTTTAGGATGTCTTATTGCTTTATCTTAAATGTTCTCTGTTATTGCTTCTTGTTTGAATGATTGAGACAATAGATGTGAAGTGACCATAGCGAGACTTTCATGTAGTATGCACCCCCTTGTCTTTTAGACAGCATTGATCGTATTATACGGTATTCATCTACCCGTAATACGTAGCTGGCTGAGTCATCCCCCGCTCTCCAGTATTCTGGTTCTGGGGCGTGACAGTGGTGGAGGGGGGGGAGGGAGAGGAGGCAGGTAGTTGTCTGCTAGGGAAGAAGATGAGAATAATTTGGTCCAAAAAATTGGGTCAACCCAGTTGACCGTCAATGTTGGATGAAATTCGTCAAAAATGAGGATGAATTACATTATGGTAAAGTACTGGAGTGTACGCGTAACTTGAATTTGGATAAATAAAGTGGAATGCAACTCAAATTTTCTTATATAAATATATCACAAAAACTATAGTAAACTTGTTTATCTAACAAAATTATTCTAATT
The DNA here is from genome assembly GCA_029216955.1 of Iris pallida. Lineage (NCBI taxonomy): Eukaryota > Viridiplantae > Streptophyta > Magnoliopsida > Asparagales > Iridaceae > Iris > Iris pallida. Next base: position 4,211,659 of record JANAVB010037018.1, on the reverse strand, counting down.
AGGCAAAATTTTGTGGTCTCTTAACTCAAAAGGTCGGCTGACAAGCTTAGGCTGACAAATAGCTTGGTACATCAACACCCTTAAATTTAATTATTCAATTAGTTACAAGAGAACATTTTTTTTGTGCTAATTTGTTACAATAATGTCTCTGCTGAAAACTACCCCCAACCCCCTTCCACTCTCCAAAGGCCCCCCTCCCCCAGCTCCCCCCTCCGACCACCCGTCCCGCACCTCCGGCCACTCTCCGCCCCCCATCACCCCACCCCCCCCCCCCCCCCCACCCCTCCCTCTCGCCCCGGTGCCCCAGTGCCCCTCCCCCCCCCCCCCCCCTTTCGTGCCGCAGGAGGGGAAGGCGAGAGGGAGGGAGCACGGGGCAGGGGTGGGGCGGCTGGGCGGGAGGGGTGGGGGGGGAGGGGAGGGGGGGCGGCTGGCGGGGGGGGGGAGGGAAGGACAATGGCATTTTTGGATCTTTTTAAATTTTAGGCTATGGAGTTAAAAATGTAAAATAATTGATAGTATTAAGTTGTTGAGTAAAAAAGTTTAGGATATGAACTTGAAAAATCGAAATAGTTGAGAATATCAAGTTGCAATTAAACCTATTTTTAAATAGGTAGATACGTCGAATAAATGTGACAACCATTTCCATTAGAAGGAAGTTACTTATACAATCTAAACCTATAAACTTATAGGATTTTTATTAAGATATTACATATATTGAACATACAGAAACATGGTGGACGGAGGACACAAGTTGCTTCAAAAGGAATGTATAAAGGATAAAAAAATAAAATTAAAAAAAAAAAAAAAAAAAAAAAGTATAAAGGATCCAAAACTAAATTCAGAGAGAAAGAATGGCTGGGACAAAATGGTGTGGACCGAAAACTAAATTTTAACAGAAATAAGGGCTTGGGAAAAAAAAAATAACAATTTGGAGGTGCGGGGAATCGAACCCCGTGCCTCTCGCATGCGAGCGAGAGCTCTACCATACGAGCTACACCCCCTTTTGGTGCCTGCTTGTTTAGTCAAAAATATTCATATTTGCTGATAAAATTACTTAACCCTGATGATTTTGTTCCTAAGGGGGCATTTGGTATGCAGAATACTATATAGCCGAAAATTCTATATTCCCGGGAATCAAATTTCCTGGAAAATTACATTCCCATGTTTGGTGACAATATAAATATTTCTGGGAAAAAAAATAAAAAATAATAATAACGAAAAAAATGAACAAATATAAAAAAAATCGGTAAAAACGACAAAAAATAGGTAAAAGCGAAAAAAATGGTAAAAACGACAAAATAACAAAAAACGACAAAAACGATGAAAAACGACAAAAACGATGAAAAAGCGACAAAAATCGGTTAAAACGACAAAAATGACCAAAAAATGACAAAAACTGTATAAACGACAAAAAATAACAAAATAAGGGTAAAAACGAAAAAAATAACCAAAACACGACAAAAACGACATAAAATCGGTAAAAACGACAAAAAAAAACCAAAATGCGACAAAAACGACAATGAACAAAAAATCGGTTAAAACGGCAAAAAATGACCAAAAAATCGGTTAAAACGACAAAAAATAACCAAAAAACGACAAAAAAATCGATAAAAGCGACAAAAAAGCGACAAAAATGACAAAAAAATGCCATAAAATCAGTAAAAATGACCAAAAAGCGACAAAAACGACTAAAAATCGGTAAAAACAACAAAAAAGTTACAAAAACGACAAAAAATTGCTTAAAACAACAAAAATTAACAAAAAACGACAAAAAGGACAAAAATTGGGTAAAACGACAACAAATAATCAAAAAGTGACAAAAAAGAAAAAAATGGGTAAAAACGACAAAAAATCGCTTAAAACGACAAAAAATTGGTAAAAACGACAAAAAACGATAAAAACGACAAAAAATAATCAAAAAGTGACAAAAAAGATAAAAATTGGGTAAAAAGACAAAAAATCGCTTAAAATGACAAAAAGTTGGTAAAAACGACAAAAAATGACAAAAAAGCGATAAAAACAACAAAAAAAAGGAAAAAAAAATGTTCAAAACTAATAAAAATTGATCAAAAAAGAAGAAAAAAATTTAGACAATTTTTTATTCTCGGACAAAAAAAAAATACCCACATATTCTCAAGGGATTGAATTCCCATGTTTTGTGGGTAAACTATTTACCCGGGTATTTATAATTTCCGGGAATAAATTTTTTATGAGCCAAACAAACGTGGTAATAGATTTTCTATCTTAAATTTTCCCGGAAATAAAAAAAAATACCACATACCAAACGCCCCCTAATTGTTATTTAACTCTTAACCTTTGACTTTTTTGCATTCATTAGCAACTTTTTAGTTGTATTCCCCATTTTTCAAGTTAAAAATGTAACTCACAAGTTATTTCGTTCCATCTGTTAATCCTGAATAGTTTCCCTCCCTCAAAACCTTTATCTCTTAATTAATCATATTTAAGTTTCTAACAAGTTTAATTACGGGTGTTAATGGTCGAGCTTTAAGTAAGCACCCCTGCTTGGGTTCAGTTCTCTAACATTAAAATGATAGAACTCGAGCTTTAAGACGATTCTAAATATGAGCTTGAATTCAAATCTTTATAATATTCTAATCGCTCTTTGACGAATTTGAGTTATACAGATAAATTTAGGCATAAATTGAACTTATTTATGACTTTGTCCAAACAAAAAGTATGGTTCACTAATATATAATTAAAAGTGCTTTTATGAACTTAAAAGTAAATAAAAAATAAATTTTAACTCAAAATTTTTAAAAATAAATATATCAACAAAAACTATACTAAACTTGTTTATCTAACAAAATTATTCTAATTAGGCTAAAAATTGTGGTCTCTAACTCGAAAAGGTCGGCTCATAAGCTTAGGCTCACAAATAGCATGATATTATTTATCTATTCTGACAGCTCATATAGTATGATATTATGTATCTTGTTACGTCCCGCTGAGGGCCTGGTGATCTCTCCAAGTATAGACGACGAGCAGTATCCTGAGGAGTACGGTTCTGGACTAGACTCTTCATTTCCAGCCGAGGAGATCTCACCTTCGGAGTCTATTTGATTTTTCCTCTTAGTTGATGGACTTATGTAATTGCTATTTTTATCTCGTTCTTTTCGTTGATTTCATACAATCGTTCGGTAGTGGATTTGTCTCCGCCCGACAGATATTTTTATTTTATATTCAGTTGAGACATTTGGTTAGTTATTTCTTTTATTTGTCGTTGTGGATGAGATATAGTTGTTGCCTGTGACCTTGTTATATTGTTATGAGCTGGGGCATTACAGATATCATATTGCTTTATATTATGCTGGCTAAGGATGATGTGTATGCTTTATTTCTGTCGGATATGAACTGCTAATCGACCCTAAGGCAACGAGAAATGCCACTTTTAATAATGTTCTATAACATTATTACTTAGTGTTGTCTTCTTAGGTGAGTTGAGCCAGCGCATCGCTCGCCAGTACATAGATGATGTACTGATCCACGTTTGTGGATATCTTTACCGGTGCTTGTGCATGGAGAAATCATTTGATCAGTGCTTGGCATCGATAAATCGGATGGGTGCGCAGAAGCTCTTCTTACAAGACGATGTCTTCTGCTATACGGGACATAATGTATGAAACAATGTAACTCAGTTGTACCAGTGAGATTATAAGCAAAGTCGGCATGTTCGGTTGTAAAGCCTAAATGGAAAGTATATATTCAGTTGGCTATTCAAGAGTATTGTAATCTGTTGTAAACTCTGTATTTAGCTGCAAGTCTTGTAATCTATTATAATTATCAATAAAGAGATAAATTTCTTCATATCTTGCTGTGACTTCAATTTATCTGCTTGGTTTTGCTGCATTGTCGTTGTTTTCTGAGAAATACCAGAAACTGTAATAGTTTTGTCTTGTACAAGTACAATCTATTATACGACGTCGCGTCCAGTGGCTAGTTTTCGATCATTCGGGATCGAGATGTGACATAAGACTTATTGACATTTATGTTGTCGTTTCACAGGACTCAATAGAGTTGGACCGTAAGTCGTATTAGCTCGCTAGCTCACTTGTCAGTCTTATGTATTTTGGGATTAAAAGGTAACAATTTGTTTTCCGTGAAATAATATATTATTTAGTATATTAAAAAATATTTTCTAATAGCTAGTATACAGCAAATAAATGGGACAAACATTTCCATTAGAAGGAAGTTACTTGGACAATCTAAACTTATACACCTATAGGATTTGGATTAAGATATTACATATATTGAACATACAGAAGCATGGTGGACGGAGGACACAAGTTGCGTCAAAAGGAATACCCAAAACTAAATTCAGCCAGAAAGAACGGCTTGGACAAAATGGTGTGCTAAGAGCATCATTAGTAGTTGGGACTCTCCAATGCAATTTGGAGCCCAAAATTTCAAAAAAAAGGTAAATGTAGAATGGGTTGGGTTTGTATGAGAATAGTAGGAAATGATAAAGTGAGCTCCGGTCCCAAAAATTGTGTGGTCAAAAATTAATGTAGGAAAAAAATAATATAAAGTTTAGAATCTAGAAAGTTGGGCTCCAAATTGGAACTTACTATTCTACAAAACGAGTTTCTACAATCTAGAATCTAGAAATTGGGAGCCCCAACCCTTAGCACCCATGGATGGGTTGAGACCAAAATTGTAGAAATTGGGACTAGGGATGAGACTTATTATTCTACAAAATGAGCTTCTACATTCTAAATCTAAAATCTAGAAAATGTGATGGGCCTTACTAATGATGCTCTAAGGACCTGAAACTAAGTATTGGACAAAATGGTGTACAAAGGACCAAAAACAAGGGCTTGGACAAAAATATTTAATTTTGGAGGTGCGGGGAATCGAACCCCGTGCCTCTCGCATGCGAAGCGAGCGCTCTACCATATGAGCTACACCCCCTTTTGGTGCCAGCTAGTTTAGTTAAAATTATTCATATTTGATGATAAAATTACTTAACACTGATGATTTTGTTCCTAATGTTATTTAACTCTTAACCTTTGACTTTTTTGCATTCATTAGCAACTTTTTAGTTGTATTCCCCATTTTTCAAGTTAAAAATGTAACTCACAAGTTATTTCGTTTCCATCTATTAATCCTGTATAGTTTCCCTCCCTCAATTAATCATATTTAAGTTTCTAACAAGTTTAATGAGGGGGTGTTAATGGTCGAGCTTTACGTAAGCACTCCTGCTTGGTTCGGTTCTTTAACATTAAAAAATAAAACTCAAGCTTTGAGACGATTGTAAATTTGAGCTTGGATTCAACTCTTTATAATATTCGAGTTGCCTTTTGATGAGCTTGAGTTATACAGATAAATTTAGGCATAAATTGAACTTATTTATGACTTTGTCCAAACAAAAAGTATGGCTCACTAATATAAAATTAAAAGTGCTTTTATGAACTTAAAAATAAATAAAAAATAAATTTTAATTCAAATTTTTTAAAATATAAATATATCAACAAAAACTATACTAAACTTGTTTATCTAACAAAATTATTCTAATTAGGCAAAAATTTGTGGTCTCTAACCCGAAAAGGTCGGCTCACGAGCGTAGGCTCACAAATAGCTTGATTTGTGAACACCCTTAAATTTAATTATTCAAAAATATTCAATTAGGTATAAGAGAACTTGTTTTTGTTACTAATTTGTTATAAGTAGTTGACAAAATAAATGTTGTTTTGAGTACAAGTAATAACTTGGATGTTCAAAAAAAAAACAATAATGTTAAGTTTACAACCAACTATTACAACCTTCATTAACCCCTTGCTAATTAATCATGTTCAATTTTGTCTTCCTCCATATTACATGTAGACCATGGGAGTCGAAACGTGGATGATAGTCCACATGTAACTGGAAGAGAAACAGAACTGGACAAAATTAAAAGGGACAACAGTTCTGTTCCTTACTGACATGGTCCCATCTGGCCCCACCGTTCTCCTCTCTACTTCAATGAAAACCGACCACGAGACGATCGTAACCCCCCTTAGTTGTAAGAGGGTTATAGGCATAGCAAAGCCCCAAAATAAAACTCCAAATATAGCCGTTAGGTTCCGCCAGAGTCTCCCAACCCTTCCCTCCAAACTGACCCTTTCCTTTTCTTCCTCCCAACCTCACATCCCCCTCTCCTTTTCATGCCCATCCCCTCTCCCCCCCACTCCAACCCTAATCCAATCTCAAACGCAGCCCAACCTCCCCCTTCCTCCCCCATCCCCGGCCCCGGCCCCACACTCCCATGGGCAACTGCTGCTCACAGGGAGCCAATGCCCCCGAGCCCGACGAGAATAACCCGGACCCCACCGTCTCCTCCTCCTCCCAGCCCTCCGCCGACAAGCCCCCGGCGATCAACGTGGGCCCCACGGGGTCCTCCCCCTCGGGGCCCAAGTCCCCCGGGTCGGCCCCGATCGGCCCGGTCCTCGGCCGGCCCATGGAGGACGTGAAGGCCACCTACACCATCGGCAAGGAGCTCGGCCGGGGCCAGTTCGGCGTGACCCACCTCTGCACCCACAAGGCCACCGGCGAGCAGTTCGCGTGCAAGACCATCGCCAAGCGCAAGCTCTCGAACAAGGAGGACATCGAGGACGTGCGCCGGGAGGTGCAGATCATGTACCACCTCACGGGCCAGCCCAACGTGGTCGAGCTCAAGGGGGCGTACGAGGACAAGCACTCGGTGCACCTCGTCATGGAGCTGTGCGCGGGCGGGGAGCTCTTCGACCGGATCATCTCCAAGGGCCACTACACGGAGCGGGCGGCCGCGTCGCTCATGCGGACGATCGTGCAGATCGTGCACACGTGCCACTCGATGGGGGTGGTGCACCGCGACCTCAAGCCGGAGAACTTCCTGCTGCTGAACAAGGACGAGAGCTCGCCGCTCAAGGCCACGGACTTCGGCCTCTCGGTCTTCTTCAAGGAAGGGGAGGTCTTCAAGGACATCGTCGGCAGCGCCTACTACATCGCGCCGGAAGTCCTCAAACGGAAGTACGGACCCGAAGTCGACATTTGGAGCATAGGCGTCATGCTCTACATACTTCTATGCGGTGTTCCTCCCTTCTGGGCTGGTTTGTTCTCTATCATCATCTCTCTCACCCATCCATCCATGCACCACATATATAGTTATGAGCCGTGCTACGTTGGCTGCGGGTTTGGACCACGGTCCTGGCACACAGGCCACGTGTCAACTGTCCATTGGAGGGGAGGGACGCAAAATTCACGGGCGTGGGCCCGATGCGTGCAGGGGGCCAATGGGGGTTGACACGTCGGCGTACGCTCACGCACGGTCGCCCCCCGGCAGGCAAAGTAGGATTTTTCCTATAGTTATATATAAAGGCAAAAAAAAAAAAGAACCCTCCGACGCCATAATTTTCTTAAAAATTTACTCCCTAAAATATATTTTTAGAATTCTCGGTTCAATGACTAACAGAATTTTGACAGTTTTTTGATCGAGGTTGTCTTAGGACAACGTGCAGAAAGTTCTGATTATTGTTAAGATTGTTAGGATCCTTACAGTCCTCTGTTGTCCCCAACAGGACAGTGTCGAATTTTGAGGTCCAAAATCTTAAATTTTTGGTTCTAAACTTTGAAAACATACATTAGTAAATTATTAATCTAAAATCTAATGAGTAATGTTTAAAAATACATAAGAATCACAGAAACTATAATTGGAAAAATATATAGAATTGGACGAGGGAAAAAACTGTTGAAAAATAGTGAAAAATGGGAGAAATAAAAAATTATCTCGATTGGGAGGAAGATCAAGCGAATTGTGGAGGCGAAAGTAAGAAGAGAATGCGTGGGATGTTAGGGAAGAAAGAGGAGAATGTGTTGCCTCCAATAAATTTTGTGGATAGTCCCTAATAGCGGCGTTGCTGCATGGCCCGCTTGCGGCGTTGCCTGCAGCCAGCTGGCGGCTGCCCATTGGCAGGTATCATTTTCTTACAAAACATATGATAGTCTCTATCCAGTGCTGTCCCATACAATGGGAGAAATTGTTTAGTGAGTCGGAGTCGACTCACCGTGCATCTTGATTCACCTTCACTTGATATCATAAGGATGGGTGTATGCAGTGGCAACCTAGAAATTAATGTCCTCCTCATCTCCATACTATTAAGTGGAGGATAATCAAAGTACACGATGAGCCCGGCAATAACTTCTTGAACAATTGGGGTTGTGTCTCTAGTCTCGCTCGGTATGTAAATTCGAAAAACTAATTGGAAGATGGATGTTTCTTCTTCGGAACAGAATCGGAGCATGGAATCTTCAACGCCATCCTTCGCGGCCACATCGATTTCACGAGCGATCCCTGGCCAAACATATCGAACGGAGCCAAGGATCTGGTGCGCAAGATGCTCAACTCGGACCCCAAGCAGAGGTTAACGGCGTTCCAAGTCCTTAGTAAGTATACATAGTTACTTCTTCTTCTTCTAGCTCTCGATCTCTCTCTCTAAAAGAGGACATGCATTGATATCAATTTTTCACACTTTGCACTACGTACGTACACAATGAACGAACAGACCATCCATGGATCAAGGAAGACGGAGAAGCACCGGATACACCTCTGGACAACGCTGTCCTCAACAGACTGAAACAGTTCCGAGCAATGAACAAGTTCAAGAAAGCCGCATTGAGAGTACGCTATACTTTCACGACCAGCGTTGTAGCTACAGAAAAAAAAAAACAAAAAAAAAAAATCTTCTAAATTTCCTCAGTTTCTTCGAATTTGTAGGTGATAGCCGGGTGCTTGTCGGAGGAAGAGATCAAGGGGTTGAAAGAGATGTTCAAGAGCATGGACTCCGACAATAGCGGGACTATAACTCTCGAAGAATTGAAACAAGGGCTGTGCAAACAAGGAACCAAACTCTCCGAGTTCGAGCTTAAGCAGCTAATGGAAGCCGTAAGTACAGTGCTCCTCACCATATAAATTTTTCGATATATATTCGATGTGCCAGCCTCACCGTGCACCCTTCGTCCTCATGAACTGTTAGATTGCATGGAAAAGGGTGCATGTACATATTCTCATACAATCTGACGGTTGACATAGAAAGTGCATGATTGGACGCGTTCACATGAATATTGTCCTAAAAACTCTCTGGAAATTTTTAAACAGGCCGATGCAGATGGTGATGGAACAATAGACTACGAAGAATTCATTACAGCAACGATGCATCTAAACAGAATGGACAGAGAGGAACATCTTTACACAGCATTCCAATATTTCGATAAGGACAACAGCGGGTATGTTCGAGCATCAAAACACCCATTTTATTATTTGCTACGTACCCACATTTGATGTCTCAAGAAAGTCGCATGCATGCATGCTTAATCAAATGTTTTGTTAATTCCGCCATTTTAGTTTCATTACGAAAGAGGAGCTGGAGCAGGCTCTCATAGAGCAGGGAATGAGCGATGATCGGGACATTAAGGAGGTCATTGCCGAAGCTGATTCCGACAATGTAAGTGAAATTTTTTAGCTTCACATTTGTTTTTTAACCAGCAACATATATAATTGGAAGGAATAAGTCGTTTTTTCATGGAATCGGCTATTTCTCCATCTGCTGACCACTAGAACGAGGAAGCTTTGACTCGCATTTGTGTTTGTGCCATGTATTTGTGTAGGATGGAAGGATCAACTACTCCGAGTTTGTGGAGATGATGAGGAAAGGGAACCCCGATCCGACTCCGAAGAAGCGGAGGGATGTGTTCCTCGGCGCTTGACTCGTGTGCTAACTCCGGTGTTTTGGTACGGGTTTTCCCGACGGGAGTTGTGAAGGAGGGGACAAAACAAACATTCTAATGAATTGTAAGGGGACGATTCATGTACGTTTGTAATGTAATTTCATGTACTCTCTTTTAGATGGTTGGATTTGAGTTTGAGACTGTAGATTGGCCTGGTCAGCTTTTCTTGAGATTGGATTAAAAAACAAATTTTCTCTCTCTTTTTTTAACTAAAGAAATATATGGGAAATATATATTGTTCTTATAGTTTCTAAGTTTGTGATTTGAAGAGTCCTAACGTTCTTTCAAGTTGAAGTTGAATGCCAAACAATTGTTAGATGGGCTTGAATTAGGGGTGGAAAAAGATATGGTGGTACATTTCCACATCCGTCTTCTATTAATCAATAATGAATACGGGTATGGATATGGATATAGATATAGATATTGTTCAGATATAAAAATTAATAACGGATATGGATCGGGTCAAATGTTGTAAGTAGGGATAAAACAAATATGAATTGGATATAACAATATTTTTTGAAGGGGTTGCCTAGTGGTAGGTGTCACGACCCGATCCCAAATTGTTGGTGACTGGTGAAGGATACAGGAGAGGTCCTGTGTATTTGAGACCGCATCTCATTGTACAATAATAATAATAATTATAATAATAATAAATTCAATTCATCATTCTCCATTGTTCAACCCAGCCATGAATCTTCTCTCCTTCACAATTGTTGTCAATTTTAGTCTCCTCACTCGACTATCCCACCTCCCTCCTATACTCCTTCGTCCTCAAACCAACAAACCCAACATGTCCACTTTTTCGAATTCTATATTTATACAAAAATGCTATTTGGCTCCTAAAATTTTTGGATGATACCATCTTCCATTATGTGACATATGACATGGTTAATAACATGACAGCTGACATGACAAAATTAAACATTAAAATTAATATTAAACCTAAAATTAATAATAAAATTTAAAAAATAATAATAATATCAAATTAACATGAACATTAATATTAAAATTAGCATTAACATTAACATGAATATTAATATTAATATTAGCATTAATTAACATTAACATTAATTATCATTAACATTAATTTTAACATTAAAATTAATATTAACATTAAATTATAATTAGCATTGGCATTAACATTAACGATAAATTATTTTGGGTATTTTTTTTTTTTTTGTTAAAATATGACATGTCACTGCTATGTCGGTTGCAACATAATGGAAGATGATATCACCCAAAAAAAAAAATTTGAAAACTAAATAGCATAATTGATATTTATACTATTCTATTTGTAGTGATGCTTAAATTATTAGTCCTTGAAATGGTTTGTTCGTGTGAGGCCTAGTTGACTATATATCCTTGAGGATTGTGTGTATGCACGTCACTCCTTAGGACACTCTCTTAATCTGTTTAATTATTTAGAACGGTGTTAACTAGGGCTAAACTACTTGATAGTCGCTTATAAAATTCATCCACAAACATTTGGGTCTCGTTTGGAACACTGTAATATAATCGTAATCACAATGCAATCAAATGAAAGAAATAATTTTTTTTTTATTTGATTACATTGTGATTACGATTACAGTTAACCAAACGGGGTCTTGGTGTTACCCATGACCAAGACTAGTCCAGTTGGTAGCTTAGAAACAAACTAGAAGGTCCAAAATGACCCCGAACCCACTCATTTATTCTGCTATATAATATAAAAACTTGGTGGTGAAACTTTTGAATTCCTAAGATACCCTCGAGTATTTTTATAAAGACTTGCATGTCATTTATGTTAAAGTCAAAGCAATAAAGTTTGGATGCTATGAAATTTCTTTTTCTATACAACTCTTGATCATGTTCCAATAGTAATAATTTGTTTTTTCCTTACCATTTTCTAAAGATTATTATTATGATCAAAAGAAAATTTTAAAAAAATAAAATTCGTACTTCGAATCTCTTGGCATTGTAAAAAGAAAGCACACACACATGAATAGTCACATGAAAAGACAGAAAGACGACAGCTGATCTTATAATATTTTAATTAAAATACGTGCAAAGCACGTGCATGTAGACTAGTTATTGGTAATGAAACAACACGTGTTGGTTTTGAAATATCGCATGTATTAGTGGACCGGAATTCCTTTGGAACACTATCGAAATTCTTGCGAAATTCCTCCACAATTTCGTTCTTGACTGATACTTGCCAAGCATGCTATTCATGGAATGTTTTGACCAACCAATCATGTCTCTGCAGGTTGTTTAACAAGGGGAAAATGTTAACTTGTTCGCAGGCGGGCTGGTCCGTCTGCCTGCATGGCCGAACCCCATTGCCCTACCTCATATGCATGGATCCCACGGCAGTTGGTCTGTCAATGGGATGTCGCAACGTAACGAACAAGCTGGCCCGTAACGGACAAGTTAGCAGCGTCCTTAACAAGGGGTGTCACGCCCCGCTCCCGTAGGAGCGATCGTCCTCGCTAAGGCGTGATGCCGGACGAGCCTAGATTTCACTCGTGCAAGGCGGGTTCCATAATGGCCGATTACAGCGGTTGCGACGGGGTCGTCACACAGAAGTCCCAAACAGAGACATTGAATAATAGCAGCGAAAATTTAGAACAAAACACAAGTTATTCAAAAGAAGCTCCTTATTGATATTGAAACAAATGTTACAATGGAACACAATGCCAAGATTACAAATCACTCAAGCTCACTCTTCTCACATTACAAGTCACTTAGCTCTCTCTCATCTCTCAATACAAGTCTTGAACCAGCGAATGCTTCGAAAGGCGACGTCCATGTAGTGCCCCATCCCGCTCAGTCAATCGGAGGAATCGGAACGCCGACGGCGTTCAAACTTAGCCTTGCAACGGCTGCTTGAAGACTCGCTCGGTCGAGGCGACTCCTCGCTCAGGTGGGGTAGTTTCGGTGAACTCGCCTCATCTTTGCCTTCACATAATAAATCGCATGTTTTCAACTTGCACAAGTAGGCTTGATAATAAAAGACGAATCCACATAGATAAGGAAATAATCTCGACGGGTCGAATTGAGTTAGAATATGGAAAGGTCCAACGGTTGGCTTAGAGTTGGTGTACGGCGTGCTTTGAAAATGACACTCGGTCTTTCGTCCCGTAGCTTGGGAGAAGGAAAAGTTGGTCTTCGACACAAACCATGAATTAGCCTAAGTCATAGGCGTCGCCCACGTAAATGCTCGATAAATCATGCACGCTTCCACGATGCAAGGCTTGGCATAGCTTTTGCTCGTCACTTGGGTTAAGTTGTAGGCTTGATTAAGTTAGGCAAAGTAATGACGGTCGACCTACATCATTCCAAGCACGGTCCTATGAGTTCTACGGCAGAGTATAACCACATAGTCTTACGGTCTCAAGGCCCGTCATATAGAGTATAATTCGGGTGGTGGTGTTGCATAGATTTCAAGTTGGTCTAAGACATGATGTCACGGACTTAGTGTTTTTAAGGCACGGGCCACGGTTGATTAAATTGAGTTGGAAGGAGGGCTTTCAAATAGTTGTTCCTGAGTCGAATGAAATGATAGGACAAGAAGGAAGAATGCTCACGACTGGGTCGTCGAGGCAAGGTCTCAGATGTGAGAAGTATTGAACTTGGCCCTGAAACAGATGGTAACACTAGAGGTAGAATGACTGTGTGAGACGTCAGTTTGAGTCGAGTCTTGCATGGCCATGGACAACTTGTCGACAAGGTAAATTTGTGTCACGCCCCAGAACCAGAATACTGGAGAGCGGGGGAATGACTCAGCCAGCTACGTATTACGGGTAGATAAATACCGTATAATACGATCAATGCTGTCTAAAAGACAAGGGGGTGCATACTACATGAAAGTCTCGCTATGGTCACTTCACATCTATCGTCTCAATCATTCAAACAAGAAGCAATAACAGAGAACATCTAAGATAAAGCAATAAGGCGTCCCAAACGCTTAGTCAAAAATGTTCTTGAGATCTGGCTTTACAAAACATAGCCAGATGATATGGTAACATATACACAATTGTTATCAGCTGCAGTCTGACTTAATTACATTTATGTAAAGGTAAGTACAAGACAATCCGACTAACATGTCGGTGCCAAACGGCAAAATATAAAGTAAGTAACAAAATGAGCGGGGAAGTAAGGAACCCACTCGAGTCCTCCTGCGATCATTCCTCTGGTATTGACCATCTTGGAGGTGGAAGTAAGCTGAGTCCTCGGGAACCGGCTCTAAATCTGGCCATGCAAAACCAGAGAGGTTAGACCTCTAATAGCAAGTACCGCAAGGAAGCACGATATGAGGCATTAAACCAGTAAATAAGATAATATAATAATAGATCTCTGCTCGCTACTGGGATTCACGTAACATCACGACACTTCGAACCAACCTCCCAACCAAACAAGGACAGAAGTTGGCCCGTCATGTCCTGATGCTCTGATCATCTCAGTTAGGTAACAGAGTAGGTACAGTACACAAACAAATCAACTTAAACGGCCATCCAACTCCTACGGCTTACTACTGTGAGTCACAAGTTATCCTGAAATTATGCAATAAGGATTTCTCAGTTCTTACTATGGGCAAGCAAGGCTAGTCTATCCAATCAATCAATTGCGCCAATCATGAATTAGACGAGTCCCAGCGGGACGCCCGTCATCAATATACAATAATATAAGCAGATACCGCTCCCTGCCCGTGTGGCAGATTTGTAGTATCTGTGGGAACCAGCCGGCCTGTCGGGCACTAATAGTCCCAAGAGGGCTGCCATGTAAGAACTCGGAAATCCATACTCTCCATGCAATCATTATTTTATTTAACTTAGTAGCTTCTATGTTAAGTGAAATTCTATGCCGTGGATCATGGTCATTCAGAATGAGTACTTCCGTACAATGTACGATATGCCCAACTCTACAACGATACCCGTGCGGTTAGGTTTTAGGTCTTACATAGCGTAATGCAACAATTAAAACTAACCACGGAAAAATCATGCCTTGACCATAAAGTACACATGCTGCTTTCGTAAAATAAATAAATAAATTGTAGCCTGTATGTATCTATATGTCAATATTTGGGATTGGCCAATCGATTGCAAATATGAACGTGTCTTATTCCATTTAATTCAATAAGACGACTAGCCAGTCTCTTAGTTCCATCTAGGAACGCATGATCAATAATTAATCAAGATAACAATCAATATTAATTAATACCAAATTCGGAAAATAAAATTGGGAGATAAGTAATGATTGAGAAATAAATGATCTCATGCGCCTGAGGAATAAAGATTCATGCGGCTGTGGAAAATGATTGGGAAATAAATAAATCTCATGCGATGTGGGAAATGATTGGGAAATAAATAATCTCATGCGCCTGAGGAATGATTGGGAAATAAATAAATCTCATACGCTGTGGGAAAGGTTGGGAAATAAACAATCTCACGCGCTGTGGGAAAGGTTGGGAAATAAACAATCTCACGCGCTGTGGGAAAGGTTGGGAAATAATCTCATGCGCCTGAGGAATGATTGGGAAATAAATAAATCTCATGCGCCTGGGAAATAAATCTCATGCGGGAAATAAACAATCTCACGCGCTGTGGGAAAGGTTGGGAAATAAACAATCTCACGCGCTGTGGGAAAGGTTGGAAAATAAATAATCTCATGCGCCTGAGGAATGATTGGGAAATAAATAAATCTCATGCGCCTGGGAAATAAATCTCATGCGGGAAATAAACAATCTCACGCGCTGTGGGAAAGGTTGGGAAATAAACAATCTCACGCGCTGTGGAAAAGGTTGGGAAATAATCTCATGCGCCTGAGGAATGATTGGAAAATAAATAAATCTCATGCGCCTGGGAAATAAATCTCATGCGGGAAATAAACAATCTCACGCGCTGTGGGAAAGGTTTGGGAAATAAACAATCTCATGCGCTGTGGGAAAGGTTTGGGAAATAAACAATCTCATGCGCTGTAGGAAAGGTTTGGGAAATAAACAATCTCATGCGCTATGGGAGTGCGGCTGTGGGAAATAAATATCATGCGCTGAGGAATGAGATTGGGAAATAAATAATCCATGCGCTGTGATTCCTGCACAATCGGCGCATGGGATACTCACGTTGCGTCTTCAGTACATGCGCGTAAGGAACCTACGCGCATGACACGCTCGGAGTCAAAGAATGCGTCGCCGGGACTTCACGGCGCATGGCCTCCCGGCGCATGGCCTCCCGGGCGCATGGGGTTCCCGGCGCATGGGGTTCATCGTCCCCAAACAGCCAGTTCAGCCATGAAAGTTTCGAAAACTTGTAATGGCCATAACTTACTCATCCGAAGTCAAAATCAAGCGAAACAAAAGCCAAAACTGCATGAAATTGAATTCTCTACAACATAAAACCATTAGTTTTCGAAAATAAGTAAGTTTTAGAGATCAAAACCAAGAAAAACCAAAAATGTATCAAACTTAGATCTACAACAAATAAGCCATGGAAATTGAAAATGCTAAGTACTAAAGAGACTTAGAATCAAATAGAAAAGTTGATGGAACAATAAAAATGGAGATCCATCAAGAAGCAAGTTGGCACTTGCCTATCTCTTCTAGGTTGGTGGGAGAGTTATGAGGAAGAAGAAGTGTAATGGGAAGAAGTAATGAAGAGAGAGAAATGGTTTGGAGCTTTAAATGGGGTGGTGGTAGGTGGAGGTTTATTTTGGTTCATGATGAACCAACATAATTAAACCAATCTGAGCCGAACCCAAAAGCAAGTAAAAGCAGAGAATAAAAATGCAGAAAAATAATTGCAGAAATAAAATTGCAGGAAATTAATTAACATGAAATTAAAAGAATTTAAATACAGAGCAATACATGATACATATAAAATATTTACATTTAAATAGTACATGTATTCCAAAAATACGTATTCTGGGAATGGGAAGTGACAATTTGTTTCCTCGGACGATAACCTGGGGCCATAGCAGGACCGTTCCGGCCTAGGAGGAAACCGTAGATGAATGTGAGCGGGATAGCTGAGCCGTAAGGCAAAGTATTCGGTGGACGCTCATTGGGGCTAGCTACCCGCTTTGACCGGTCCATCCTATACCAGCTAAAAGGGAGTCCACAATGGCTCTGGGAGTCAGTGACCAATTCATATAGAAGAGTCGGCATGGCGGCAATCCGAGTGTGTGCCTTTGGATTGAGTTGAGTTGGATGTGTGTACAGTTAGAACGCAATATTTGGGCCTAAGATTTGGCTGCAACGTAGGCGACGTGCTTCGGCACGAGATGTGGTGTCGAGTCTTAAGTTGTCGGCATATAAGTTGCATAAGTTGGATTTGAGTGTCACGACCCGCACCCTAGAGTAAGGGCACGAGACGTGAATACGTCCAGCCTACGCCGCAGTGCCGACGGTAGAACGCTGTCCTAGGTCACAACATCTAGCAATGTATATATCTAACAGTTTATACTCCCCGAATGGGGGTGACATAGCAATAATAAACTCAATCACAACTAAGGAAGAGATAGCACGATATGAACAGAACTCAAGGAAATGAAATAGATAAAGCAGTCTAAGATAATCCCAGCAATACAAGGTCACAGATAAAAGAATATATACAAAACTGATCTCTGAAATAGAGTCTAACTAGAACATGTCTCTAGACTACAATGATAACAACCTATCTAATCTAGTCTAGGCAGTCGGGGGAAGGTCCTCAGCTACTGCTGGATCCTCCTGGGAGTCCAGCTCACAGGTATCATCTAAGGCTGCCCCGTAGTAGGTGTCCAGGCAAGCCTCCTCCTCGTCCTCTGTAATATTTCAACAGGTCCAGTCAGGACAAGAACGAGTACAGTACATCTCAACAATTTATAGCAGGTTAGAAAATATAAACATGCAGTAAAGTAAGATACAAGTACTGAAAGAAGTGCAGTATGTAAACAGAGAGAGTACTGTAATAGAAATATCTACTATACATAGAGAACTAGCTGTGACTAGTGAGTCAGAGTACAATATGAACATGTAAATGGCATAGGAGATTCTGATGCTACACTATGGAAAGGATTCTGATACTACACTACTTGGATATTATTCACATGTCCATTTCTACTCCTCCGTACCCCAATCAATACACAAGGATCCAGCCAGGTTATGTTATATGATGCTATGTAACAGACCCCGAAGGTGATAGACCCCGAAGGTGATAAACCCCGAAGGTGATAGACCCCGAAGGTGATACATAGTAGTCCCATAAATGGGACAAGGATTCTAGGAAGACTCTACGATCATAAGAGTATATGTCGTAAGTGATCAAAGAACCAATGAAGCATGGTGATATGCCATGTAAGTGAAACGCACAGAACATGTAGTACCCGATGCTCCCTAAGGATAACATCTCAAGAAGGGATCCATATAGTACCAATCCGTGTGACCAACGTGACAGTACAAGTAAAGTAATCTACTGTAGGAAATAATTCTAAGCAGGATATAAAATGATCAGAGAATGTACTCGCCTGTATCTGAGTGTCCGATATGAAACGTACTGTCCAAGGAGTGGTGTCTGGCTCCTAATCAGAACAGCACAAGTCACAACAAGTCCAGAATAGTAAAATGGAGTCCTGCTATGCATTCTACATTATTCTAGGTCAATCTAGGCCAAAGTCAACTCTTGATCAACTTTGGTCAACCCTAGAAGTCAAACTAGGTCAACTTAGTCTAATCAAGTCTAAACTCAACTTTCTAGGTCTAACAAGTCATGCTAGGCTCTAACAAGTCTATACTAGACAACACACACATTCCAAGTGCCCAAAACACCTATGCATATACAACATATATATAGATACATATATTGAATTAACACTATGCATACCTAGGCTAAATACTATATGCATACATATAGATATACATTTCACATATATATAGGCACATTACTTACACATAGACACTAATACATACCCTTATATCACTCACACATATATAGGTATATGATATACACATGAATATGCATATGGAGAGGGAAACATGTGTGGACAGTTGTAGTACCCCGTCCCGCTCAGTCAATCGGAGGAATCGAAACGCCGACGGCGTTCGGACTTAGCCTTGCAACGGCTACTCGGAGACATCGCTCGGTCGATGCGACCGCTCGCTCAGGTGGGGTAGTTTCGATGAACTTGCCTCATCTTTGCCTTCACATAATAATACGCATGTTTTCAACTTGCACAAGTAGGCTTAATAATAAAATAGATGAATCCACATAGCTAAGGGAATAATCCCAACGGATCGAAATGAGTTAGAACATGGAAAACGTCCCACGGTCGGCTTAGAGTTGGTGCACGACGTGCTTTGAAAATGACACTCGATCCTTCGTCCCGTGGCTTGGGAGAAGGAAAGTTGGTTGAGTAGGCGAAGTATGAACGTAGTCTAAGTCATAGGCGTCGCCCGCGTAATTGCTCGATAAAGCATGCACGCTTCCATGATGCAAGGCTTGGCATAGCCTTTGCTCGTCCCTTGAGTTAAGTTGTAGACTTGGTGAAGATAGGCAAAGTGATGGCGGTCGACCTATGTTATTCCTAGTGCTGTCCCGCTCTTTCTGCGGTTGACAAGTTAAATAGTCCCACGATCCCAAGGCCCATCATATGAAGTATGGCTTAGGCGATAGCGTCGCATAGATCGGAAGTCGGTTTGAGACACGATAGCACGGTCCTGGTATTTTAAGGTACGGGCCACGGTTGATTCACTAAGTTTGGAAAGTGTCTAAATAGTTGTTCTTGAGTTGAGGGAAATGATAGGGCAAGAAAGAAAGAAAAATGCTCACGACTGGGTCGTTGAGGCAAGAAAGAAGAATGCTCACGACTGGGTCGTTGAGGCAAGAAAGAATAATGCTCGCGACTACGGGTCGTCGATGCAAGATCTCAGATGTGAGAAGTATTAAATTTAGCCCTGAAAGAGATGGTAACACTAGAGGTACAATGACTGTGTGAGACGTCAGTTTGAGTCGAGTCTTGCATGGTCATGGATAACTTGTCGACAAGGTAGAGTTTCCCCACACGGCAACCTGTGGCGCCACGGGACCGTTGCGGGCAAAAAGGGAAACAAATATGGCTCTGGGAGCCAAATAGCTGCGCCTGGGGCAAAGTATTCGGTGGACGCTCATTAAGGCTAGCTACCCGAAGAGGTCCATCCTATACTCAGCTAAAAAGTAGTCCACAATGGCTCTGGGAGTCAGTGACCAAATCATGTAGATGAGTCGGCATGGCGGCAGATCCGCGTGTATGCCTTTGGAGGGAGTCGAGTAAAGTTGAGTTGAATGTGTGAGTATAGTTGGAACATAAAATGTTTGGGGCTTAAGAATGGCTACAACATAGGCAACGTGCTTCGGCACGAGATGTGGCGTCGAGTTTGAGTTGTCAGCATATAAGTTGCATAAGTTGGTTGAGTTGGTTGAGTTTATGACGGAAGAACCGCCGCAAGGCAAAGTTGGTCGAGTGACACTAGTTTCACAAGTCTTGATTGGGTCGATTGGTTATCAAAGTAGCACGGGCCGCGAAGCGGCGATATGGTTAAGTCCTAGTGAGTTGTGAGGCACGACCTAAATATGGATTTCATAGCACGGTCACATGGAAAAAGGAGTCTATCGTGTAGCTGCGTCTCTGATTTTGGCCGTAAGGCAAACACGACTTGATAGGTTAACGTTGTTGGCACGAGAAGTGGTCTAGAGACAAAGTATGAGTTAACATTGACATTGCTAGCACGGGATGGTTCCGATACACAAATTGCGCTAAGGCGCCGGTCCTAAAACTGATCCTAAGGCAAGAATAGAAAGACAATCGAGAAAGGGTTTATGTTGCACAAAGTAAATGAAACGTGTAGGTTTTGTATGGGTGGGCGAGGAGCTCACTCCACCAGTACAGTGGTACTGACACCCACACAGTGTTTCATGTGCAGGCACAGGTAGAAGCTCGTGGCGCGGAGCTCGCTTGGATGCGTCGAGGCACGGAGTTCCTTGGCGATTTGAAGCACGCGGTCGCATTGAGTAAAGACTTATACGGGACATAATGTATGGACATCGCCTTCCGAAGCTTCCGCTGGAGTCAAGACTTGTAATTGAGAGATGAGAGAGAGCTGAGTGACTTGTAATGTGAGCTTGAGTGAGCTTGAGAGAATTGTAATCTTGGCCTTGCGCCCCAATGTAATCGTTGTTTCAATATCAATAAAGAGCTTCTTATGAATAACTTGTGTTTGGTTCTTATTCCGCTGCTATAAATAAATGTCTCTGCACGGGACTTCTGTGCGACGACCCCGTCGCAGCCGCTGAAATCGGCCGTTATGGAACCCGCCTTGCACGAGCGCAATCTAGGCTCGTGCGGCATCACGCCTTAGCGAGGACGATCGCTCCTACGGGAGCGGGGCGTGACATAATGGTATCAGAGCACGGCTTTACGTCCTTGGATAACCGATTGAATTCTTTAACTCCGTTGTTTCCACAAACTCTGAATCGTTGCTTCCGAAAAGTTGAAATCATTGGTGCGCTCTCTCTCAATTGTCCCACGGGATGTCCATACAATAAGTCTATCTATTTTGCAAAACATAGGAGAACAGTTTTTGATAAAACAAAAGATGGTTTGCGTAAGCACGGTTGGCTAAGTCGGGCTGGGCATATACACCAAAGTTGCGTCGACCTTAGAAAAGTCGAGTGCGGGAATTGAATAGTGTCGAGCAAGAATGAGTTGAACTCGATTGAGTAAAGTAAGATGACTATCAATAGGGGTGCTAGCGAGCGACGATAACGTCGATGCGACGATATAGGTGAGCGTGCTTATAAATTGACGAATCGTTCGAACGGAAATTTGAGGATATAGAAATGTGAATCGAATGATAGTTGAGGATTTGATAAATGACTTCATTCCTGAGTGGTGTATGCGATAGGCTCAGGAATGTCGATCGATAAATTGAGAAAATATGTTGGTCGATGACTTAAGATAAACGGATGAACGATACGTGAATTTGGTTTGAGGAAATTGATGTTGTGAATGATTCGAGGAGATTATCCAGTCGAACGATAGCATCATTTGCACGACTCAGAATTCGTTGCAAACGAAGATCGTCAAGTTACGTATATCGTTGATGGTATTGAGGCGTATCAAAGATGATATGCGATAACTCGGGGGTACTCTGACTCGGCAAATGACGATCGTGCAAGTGTTATTGTTCGGTTGGATGCAATACTTAGGATTTTGACCGAGATAAATGTTGGATGAAAATGATTGTGTCTTAATGGTTACGCGGATAACCACAGCGTCGACATTCTTGTCTTGTGCGAGCGCAACTCTAGCCTCGCACATGCGTTGCGTCGGATTTGGGGCGATCGTTCCGCGTGAGCGCTGACATGGTGATTCATGTCGCGGGAATGATCGAACTCGGAAGAATCAGGATGCGGCAACTTTGATTGTCTCGACTTGTCGGTTTGATGCGAAGAAAAGAATTTGAGGATGTGTAGACTTGCGATTGATGAATGAAATGAAACTTGAGGATTGAATAGATCCAATCCACGCACCGAGAGTGAATTAGTCTAGACGCAAAACAAGAGTTACGTCCCGATGAGGATGATTATCCGCGGGAGCGTGCATGGTGATTCATGCCCACCGTGGGTAATCCGAATCGCGTGAGATCGGGGCGCAACATATTGTTAAGTTAGACGACGTTATGATCGAATGCGTGAATTGGGATAAATGACTTAGGGAATAAGAAATGTGAATTGTGGTTTAGCGGTGGATTGTGTCGTAGCGTGCTTGACTTGTAAAAGATTGATAGGTGGATTATGTCGAACATGTTCAAAGAGATAGACTATGTGAAATGGCTTGATGAACGAGCGATACGTTCTTGTTGAGTATTGGTTGAATGTGAATTGTCGTAGGATGGCTTTGCTAAAGGACTCGGACCCCGTGCAACGAAATGTTGGGATGTGCGTAGAAAAATCGATGCTCGATGTTTAGAAATCTGAGTGATGCGAGCTTGGGTAGAAAACCCCGTACCATCAACTTGGTTTGACCTTAGGATGGGGTCAGTGTTGATATTGTTGTTTGGGAACTATGATTCCAATACTGACGGAAAGACATAGCCTAGCGGTTAGGCAGACGTCCGAGTGCGAAGTGGTAGGATTATGGAGGCACTACTCGCGAGCTCGGTTGACATGCACGTATATCAGGGACGCCCGAATATGTGCACGATCCGACTCGAGTGGTGATGGAGGATTCTCTATCACGAGGCTTGGCTGAAATGCATGTATTTTGGGGACGCCTAAGATATGTGCACGATCCATACTAAGTGATACGTTGAATCAAGGGAGACTTGAGGAACGAGAAAGTGTCGAGGATTTCGAGATCGTGAGTTTTGAAGAAAGGATTGTGGATAGTGCGAGCGTGGCTCGGATTGATGAAACGCATAGGCGTAGTGTGTGCGAGAGTTCTTGAATGTTGAGTAAAAGTGATAAGTCAATAAGTGTACTCAGTTAGTTTCGAGGACGAAACTTTTTCTGAGTGGTGTATGATGTAGTGCCCCGTCCCGCTCAGTCAATCGGAGGAATCGAAACGCCGACGGCGTTCGGACTTAGCCTTGCAACGGCTACTCGGAGACATCGCTCGGTCGATGCGACCGCTCGCTCAGGTGGGGTAGTTTCGGTGAACTTGCCTCATCTTTGCCTTCACATAATAATATGCATGTTTTCAACTTGCACAAGTAGGCTTAATAATAAAAGAGATGAATCCACATAGCTAAGGGAATAATCCCAACGGATCGAAATGAGTTAGAACATGGAAAACGTCCCACGGTCGGCTTAGAGTTGGTGCACGACGTGCTTTGAAAATGACACTCGATCCTTCGTCCCGTGGCTTGGGAGAAGGAAAGTTGGTTGAGTAGGCGAAGTATGAACGTAGTCTAAGTCATAGGCGTCGCCCGCGTAATTGCTCGATAAAGCATGCACGCTTTCATGATGCAAGGCTTGGCATAGCCTTTGCTCGTCCCTTGAGTTAAGTTGTAGACTTGGTGAAGATAGGCAAAGTGATGGCGGTCGACCTATGTCATTCCTAGTGCTGTCCCGCTCTTTCTGCGGTTGACAAGTTAAATAGTCCCACGATCCCAAAGCCCATCATATGAAGTATGGCTTGGGCGATAGCGTCGCATAGATCGGAAGTCGGTTTGAGACACGATGGCACGGTCCTGGTATTTTAAGGCACGGGCCACGGTTGATTCACTAAGTTTGGAAAGTGTCTAAATAGTTGTTCTTGAGTTGAGGGAAATGATAGGGCAAGAAAGAAAGAAAAATGCTCACGACTGGGTCGTTGAGGCAAGAAAGAAGAATGCTCACGACTGGGTCGTTGAGGCAAGAAAGAATAATGCTCGCGACTACGGGTCGTCGATGCAAGATCTCAGATGTGAGAAGTATTAAATTTAGCCCTGAAAGAGATGGTAACACTAGAGGTACAATGACTGTGTGAGACGTCAGTTTGAGTCGAGTCTTGCATGGTCATGGACAACTTGTCGACAAGGTAGAGTTTCCCCGCACGGCAACCTGTGGTGCCACAGGACCGTTGCGGGCAAAAAGGGAAACAAATATGGCTCTGGGAGCCAAATAGCTGCGCCTGGGGCAAAGTATTCGGTGGACGCTCATTAAGGCTAGCTACCCGAAGAGGTCCATCCTATACTCAGCTAAAAAGTAGTCCACAATGGCTCTGGGAGTCAGTGACCAAATCATGTAGATGAGTCGACATGGCGGCAGATCCGCGTGTATGCCTTTGGAGGGAGTCGAGTAAAGTTGAGTTGAATGTGTGAGTATAGTTGGAACATAAAATGTTTGGGGCTTAAGAATGGCTACAACATAGGCAACGTGCTTCGGCACGAGATGTGGCGTCGAGTTTGAGTTGTCAGCATATAAGTTGCATAAGTTGGTTGAGTTGGTTGAGTTTATGACGGAAGAACCGCCGCAAGGCAAAGTTGGTCGAGTGACACTAGTTTCACAAGTCTTGATTGGGTCGATTGGTTATCAAAGTAGCACGGGCCGCGAAGCGGCGATATGGTTAAGTCCTAGTGAGTTGTGAGGCACGACCTAAATATGGATTTCGTAGCACGGTCACATGGAAAAAGGAGTCTATCGTGTAGCTGCGTCTCTGATTTTGGCCGTAAGGCAAATACGACTTGATAGGTTAACGTTGTTGGCACGAGAAGTGGTCTAGAGACAAAGTATGAGTTAACGTTGACATTGCTGGCACGGGATGGTTCCGATACACAAATTGTGCTAAGGCACCGGTCCTAAAACTGATCCTAAGGCAAGAATAGAAAGACAATCGAGAAAGGATTTATGTTGCACAAAGTAAATGAAACGTGTAGGTTTTGTATGGGTGGGCGAGGAGCTCACTCCACCAGTACAGTGGTACTGACACCCACACAGTGTTTCATGTGCAGGCACAGGTAGAAGCTCGTGGCGCGGAGCTCGCTTGGATGCGTCGAGGCACGGAGTTCCTTGGCGATTCGAAGCGCGCGGCCGTATTGAGTAAAGACTTATACGGGACATAATGTATGGACATCGCCTTCCGAAGCTTCCGCTGGAGTCAAGACTTGTAATTGAGAGATGAGAGAGAGCTGAGTGACTTGTAATGTGAGCTTGAGTGAGCTTGAGAGAATTGTAATCTTGGCCTTGCGCCCCAATGTAATCGTTGTTTCAATATCAATAAAGAGCTTCTTATGAATAACTTGTGTTTGGTTCTTATTTCGCTGCTATAAATAAATGTCTCTGCACGGGACTTCTGTGCGACGACCCCGTCGCAGCCGCTGAAATCGGCCGTTATGGAACCCGCCTTGTACGAGCGCAATCTAGGCTCGTGCGGCATCACGCCTTAGCGAGGACGATCGCTCCTACGGGAGCGGGGCGTGACAACAGTTATCAAGGTGCAGGAAATAGAAAACAGTGACAGTAAGGAAAGAGTGTGTGTACAGTGTTTGCAGGAATTATAGCAGGTTATAGGTGCAGGAATCAAACATTGAGAAGAGGGAAACATGTGTGTGTGAGTGCCCTGTGGTGTGAGTGTGTGGGAGATGAAGGCAGTGAGTGAAGGAAAGGAAAAACAGTTTCAGGTTTAAACTTAACCTCAGTCAATGATGTATGAACAACTGAAAATCTCAGGAAAACAAATACACAAAAACAGTTCACTGCTAACAGTCCCTTCACCCTTTGATTCTTAGATTTTACAAATTAACCAACTACCTATTCTCAGATAAGAAGAAAAGGAAAAAGAAAATCAATTAATTGGTTCAACTGAACATCAATTTGGTTCAACAGTCCTACAATAACTAGTATTCTTAACAATTGAATCTTGAAACCATAATATCATGCATATCCTTTAACCCTTATCATGAATTCAACTGGGAAGTCAGTGTAGAAGAAATGGCAAAACAGTGTCATATATGCAGGATTAAGAACAGCCAATGCAATATCACATTTCAATTTAAACTTACTTAGATAGCCCAAGTGTTCCAAATTTCACACATACTAATCCCAGATTTGCAATTCCAGAGAACTGTTTGAAATCAGTCCAGCTTTGAAGAACATTTAACAATAAAAATCAGTTCATGATATATCATGATACATCTACCCATTTAACAGCCAACACTCATCAAATTAACACCACTCTCTAACCATGGCAAGCTAATATACAGGAGAACATAATTAGGATCTAAACTCAGCATTAAATCATCATTACAGGGTTAAAATCATTAGACAATATCAATTTGAAAACTGGAAATTGACAGGTAATCAATATCAGTATCAGAACATTGATTTTAAATGAGAAATCGAATAGCAATTGACTAACCATGAACCAAATGCTTGGTAAATGAATACAACCCTAGTGCACCACCCCACACATTCAATTCGTGTCACCCATAGCCTGACACGGCGTGTCCAGATCAAAAACATCAAAGTGACACACACAGTGCATTGCCTCAGGCAAATCCCCGTGTGGGATCAAAATCTCCCTCGACACGACACGGGGACACGTGGGACTTGACACATGGCGTGTCAGTCAGTGCCCCTTGCCTCGTGTCGAGTTTCGTGTCAAATAATTGCGTGTCGTGTCCGCTACAGGGCCCGAGTAGCAGGGGATCCTTGTAGCACGTGCGTGAGCGTGTGCACGCGCGTGTCCACACCACCAAAACGACACAGGACGACACGAAAACAACAACACAAGGATAGGAACCAACAAACAAGATCTAAACTAACATTCCTATTCAAAAACATTGGACAAACCCGATCGAAATGCCCTTTGAGGCATTTCGTCGAACACTCTGTCCTAGCTTCTGAAACGTGTCCAGAACGGACACGAAACCACTGATACTCGACACAAAAACTATCCAGACCTTAGGGGGACCCTTAGGGCTTCCTATTCATGAAGACTAATTAAAATTTCATAGAGATTTGAAGAAGTTACCTCTTGTTGAACTTTCAATAGAAACCCCCCCTATTCAATGCTCTCCACTTGAAGACCCAATCAATCCAAAACAACTTCACACTGAAAAGAGAGCTCAACAACAGCAGTAACAGTCCTATTATAACCTATTGGAACAATTTAGAAAGAAAAAGGAATAGGAGCTCTAGAAATTAAATGACAATAGAACTCACCTCCTTGAAATTAGGGCTCTTCCTAAGAAAGAGGCAACCCTAGATTTGGGAGGGGTTTATATAGTGGGAATCCCTAGGTATCCTTAGTTGGCCGGCCAAGTTGGGTTTGGGTGGGGTCTTGTCAAAACATTGGGTCTTGGGCTAAGTTACATAGGCTAAGGTAGATTAAATTAATTAAGGTTCTAAAACCATAAGCCATGACTTATGACTTTCTAATCCTATTGCTAAAATGACTAAACCAAGTGCTAGGCTAGGTTAGACTAGAGTCACTTGACCTAACCATGACCCACTAACTAGGGTTAGCTTCTAGATTGGTCTACAAAGTCAACACTAGTCAAAAGTCAACCTAGTTCAAACAATCTCAAATAATTCCTAAAAATTCCCACAAATTCTAATTATTTCTAATAAATTTAAAATACCCCAAAAATGACAAAAATACCCTCACACTAGAATTATGGTAGTGACAAATCTACCCTCCTTAAAAGAATTTCGTCCTCGAAATTGAAAGGCGAAATGCAACTGATGAGAAGGATAGAAGGTATACCTCAAGGTCCAAAAAGATAGGGGTACCGCTCGCGCATCTCATCCTCCCGCTCCCAGGTAGACTCTCCTGGAGAATGATGCCTCTATGCGACGCGTACCAAAGGTATCACCTGGTTCCTCAGAACCTTCTTCCGTCGATCCAACACCTCCACTGGCTGCTCTGGATAGCTGAGAGAAGGCCCAACCTCTATCTCCGAATGATCGAGCACATGGCTAGGGTCAGCCACGTACCATCTCAACTGTGATACATGGAATACGTTGTGGACCCCCACAAGTGCAGGCGGCAAGTCTAGCCTGTAAGCCACGTCACCGACTCTCCCGCTGATAACGAAAGGGCCGATGAAGCGCGGGCTAAGCTTCCCGCCTCCACCAAAACGTATCGTACCACGAGTCGGAGATATCCTCAAGAAAACCTGGTCTCCGACCTAATCACAAGCAAGGTCTCAATTAATTATAATAACAAACATGATCAAAAATCACAAACAAACAACCTAAATCTAATCCTACTCTAATCTGTACCTCAAACTCCAAGGGCCTCCGGTGGCTATCGGCCCAGTGCCGATGTCTGTCCTGCGCCACGCGAAGTCTATCCCTGATAAGATTCACCTTCTCGGCCGCATCCACAATCATCTCTGGCCCCAGCAAAGCTCGCTCACCAACATCATCCCAGGATAAGGGTGTACGGCACCTACGCCCGTACAGAGCCTCGAAAGGTGACATCTCAATACTGGCCGGGAAACTATTGTTGTAGGCAAACTCTACCAAATGAAGATGATCCTCCCAGGAACCTCCAAAGTCCAGGACGCACGTCCGCAGCATATCCTCAAGAGTCTGAATAGTCCGCTCTGACTGTCCGTCCGTCTGGGGGTGGTATGCAGTACTGAACTTGAGCTGAGTGCCCAAGCTGGTCTGCAGACTCTTCCAGAAATGGAAAGTAAAACGGCTATCCTGATCTGAGATGATGCTGACCGAAACTCCGTGGATCCTGACTATCTGCCGCATATACAACTCCGCCAGCCTCTCTGTAGACGTACCCACCTTGAATGGCAAGAAGTGGGCCGATTTGGTCAACCTGTCCACGATGACCCAAATTGCGTCTTTCCTTTCTGGAGTACGCGGCAAACCTGAAACGAAGACCATCGTGATATGCTCCCATTTCCACTCAGGAATGGGCAGCGGCTGCAACAATCCACCGGGCCTCTGCCTCTCTGCCTTGACCTGCTGACAGACCAAGCACCTAGCTACGAAGTGGAACACCTCCCGCTTCATTCCTGACCACCATACATGCTCCCGTAGATCTCGGTACATCTTGTTGGCACCCGGGTGTATAGAGTACTGAGATCTGTGGACCTCCTGCATAACCTGCTCTCTGAGCTCCCCGCTAGGCACACATAACCTGGTACCGTGCCTCAGGGCACCATCCTCTGCAAGTGAAAACTCAACATCCTCCACTCCTATACCGATCTGCTCTCTGATACTCTGCAAAGCCACATCCTCGAACTGGGCCGCCTTGATCCTGTCTACCAAGTTCGACTGAATCTGCATCCCCCATAGCTGCATCTGCACTTCGGGCACGATCACCTCGATCCCGAGACTCTCCAAGTCCGCAAGCAAATGCCGATCCATGGTCAAACACATGGCTGTCGGATACCTACTCAAGGCATCGGCAACCACGTTGGCCTTCCCTGGGTGGTACTGAAGTAGGATGTCAAAATCCTTCATCAACTCCAGCCATCTGCGCTGTCTCATGTTCAACTCCTTCTGAGTGAACACATACTTCAGGCTCTTGTGATATGTGAAGATCTCCACCCTCTCACCATACAGATAATGCTTCCACAGCTTCAATGCAGAAATCACTGCTGCCAGCTCCAGGTCGTGGGTAGGGTAGTTCTTCTCATGGGGACGTAACTGCCTGGAAGCATAGGCAATTACCTTCCCGTGCTGCTGCAACACACAACCCAGCCCCTTCCCTGAAGCATCACTATAAATAGTGAATCCACCTGATCCTGAAGGCAATGTCAGAATCGGAGCTGTCGTCAGCCGCTTCTTCAACTCATCAAAAGTTGCCTGACACTCCTCTGACCATACATACTCAGTATCCTTCCGGGTCAACCGTGTCAACGGCTCTGCAACCCGGGAGAAATCCTGCACAAATCTCCGGTAATATCCTGCCAGCCCCAGGAAGCTCCTGATCTCTGCAACTGAAGTCGGCGCTGTCCATGCCTCAACTGCCACAATCTTTTGGGGTCAACTGAGATACCACCTCCAGTCACCACATGTCCCAAGAAGTCCACCCGATCCAGGAAGAACTCACACTTGGAGAGCTTCCCGTAAAGCTGCTCCCTCCTGAGAGTCTCTAGCACGATCCTCAGATGCTCCTCGTGCTCCTCCTCAGTCTTGGAATATATCAAGATATCATCAATAAATACCACTACAAACTGATCCATATACTAATGGAACACCTTGTTCATAAGGTTCATAAACACAGCTGGTGCATTGGTTAGCCCAAATGACATAACCAAAAACTCGAACTGCCCATACCGCGTCCTGAAGGCGGTCTTGGGAATATCCTCCCCCTTCACCTTCACCTGGTGATATCCCGACCTCAGATCAATCTTAGAAAATACCCGAGCTCCGCTCAACTGGTCAAATAGATCGTCGATCCACGGCAGTGGGTATTTGTTCTTGATCGTGAGGTTGTTGAGTGCCCTATAGTCAATACACATGCGTACTGACCCATCCTTCTTCGGCACGAACAACACTGGTGCACCCCATGGCGACGAACTCGAGCGGATGAAGCCCTTGTCCTGTAGCTCATCCACCTGCTTCTTCAGCTCCACTAGCTCGTTGTTGTTCACCCGATAGACATGGTAAGAGATGGGTTCCGCTCCTGGAACCAAGTCTATCGAGAACTCTATGTCCATGTCTGGTGGCAGTCCCGACAACTCCTCTGGGAAAACATCCATATACTCTGCTATCAAGGGGTATGGAATCGTCTGCTCCTCGACCGAGACTCCACAGAAGACTCCGCTGCTCTGTTCTGCCTGACGTCTGGAGTACTCGAACTCTGGCTCCCCCGGCGCTCTGAAGAGAACTCTACCCCCTCTGCAATCAATGCTGGCGTGGTGCCTGCTCAACCAATCCATGCCTAGTACTATATCGTAGTTCGGCAATGGCATTACGAGCAGGCTCACCTCCAACTCACGGCCTCCCAAAACTACTCTTCGACCCTTACAAATATCACTCACGAGGATAATACCACCCCCGGTCATGATCTTGTAAGTCCTAGGCAATGATTCAGCTACTATACCATGCCTAATTGCAAAAGATACTGAAATGAAGCTATGCGATGCACCAGAATCAAACAATGCAAATGCTGGACTGGAGTCGAGAAGAATCGTACCTGCAATCAGCTCTCCAGTCACCTCAGCCTCTCCTACTGCCATGGCAAAAGCTCGCCCCTGTTGGCCTCCCCTGGCCTGCTGCTGGTGCTGGACAAACCTCTGCTGCTGCGTCGGCAGGGCTGGTCTCCGCTGCTGGCCCACTGGAGCTCTGGCTCCACCTCCCGGAGCTGCTCGTCCCATACGGCACTTCCTCATCTGGTGATCTGCTGAGCCACACACTAGGCACAGGCCCAGCCTCTTCCGGCACTCATTGAAGACATGCCCAGACCTCTTACAGTATCCACAAGTGGTAACCTGCCTCTGGCCCTGCTGGTGCTGCCTCGGCTGCTGCTGGTGCTGAGCTGGCCTCTGTTGGATCGGCTGAGGCTGGAACTGTAGTGCCCCGCTCCGCGAAGGCACTAGATAAACAGAAAGATCGGATTGCTGGCTCAGCAACAGAAGACGATTAATCTGGGTGAGTGGACAAAGACTCATTTTATGATTCACTTACGCCTTAAGAATCTGAGTTTTTGATTGAGTGCTTTTGTTAATAACAAGACTGTAATCTTGAGTATGCTTAAAAGAGAACCTGCCCCTTTGTCTGCTAAGAAAAGAGATCTGTATCCTGCCTGAAAAGAAGATGGAATTGTTTATGACTTGCTCGATTTATGCATGATTCATTTGATATCGCATGCGCATTGGGGAATCCACTTAGTGACGAGCTGAACCCTAGAGAGTCACAGCGGCTAGCGACAAGCTGAACCCATGAGAGTCACAGCGGTTAGCGACGAGCTGAACCCAAGAGCGTCACAGCGGCTAGCGACGAGCTGAACCCATGCGAGTCACAGCGGTTAGCGACGAGCTGAACCCGTGGGAGGCACAGCGGCTAAGATGGAAATGATCGTGGCTTTTCAAAGATGTATTTTCAAAAAGAATGTAAACTGACTAATGCATTCATGAAATGAATCTAGGTAAAGAGTAGCAAGATCACATCACAAGAAAATGTTTTCTCACTAAATGAACAGTGATCGTTTCAGAAAAATGTAGCTCCTTTGTTCACAATTCACCAGTATGCTGATATACTGACCCATCATCAGTCTGCATGCAGGTGCACCTTGCATCGAAAAGGATAGCCCGAAGCGATAGCCCGTGCCTCATCCTCAGGAGCCAGAAATCAGAAGAGATGCCAAGAGATGACATCTGTGCAAGAGTTTGGTTTTGTATATAAAGGGATGTAATGTATGGGAACGGGATCATTGTAATCTGTATTATTTCTGAGAGAATGTAACATTGTATCAGAGAGAATTGAGAGCTTGTAATCTGTTCAAATGAAATCAATAAAAGAGAATTGTTTCTTGTTACCATTGTGTTCAATACTTGCATTCTGAAATATGTCCGCTGCTGCTTCAATTATCTGCGATACGTTCCGCTGCGTATTGTCAACCTTGTCTATCTTGTCTTGTTCCAGGTCTTGGCCTTGTGCAAGCACAACTTAGGCTTGCACGGCATCACGCCTTAGCGAGGACGAACGGTCCCAAAGAGCCCGAAGCGAGGACGAAAGGGACTCTGCGGGATCGGGGTGTGACAGAATGGTATCAGAGCAACACGATCCTCTGGCCAATTTTGATTCAATTGAATTTGTACATGTCTTCTGATCAAAATTCCGTTGCCTACTCGATATCAATAATGAGATGAACGTTCCATACAAAAAGTCCGTAAATATTTTATGATGGTGAAGGATGAGGACTATCGCTGCTAAGGATATCGTAAGTTTCTCCTTAAGTTTCGAGGACGAAACTTCTTTTCGGTGGGTAATTATGTAGTGCCCCGCTCCGCGAAGGCACTAGATAAACAGAAAGATCGGATTGCTGGCTCAGCAACAGAAGACGATTAATCTGGGTGAGTGGACAAAGACTCATTTTATGATTCGCTTACGCCTTAAGAATCTGAGTTTTTGATTGAGTGCTTTTGTTAATAACAAGACTGTAATCTTGAGTATGCTTAAAAGAGAACCTGCCCCTTTGTCTGCTAAGAAAAGAGATCTGTATCCTGCCTGAAAAGAAGATGGAATTGTTTATGACTTGCTCGATTTATGCATGATTCATTTGATATCGCATGCGCATTGGGGAATCCACTTAGTGACGAGCTGAACCCTAGAGAGTCACAGCGGCTAGCGACAAGCTGAACCCATGAGAGTCACAGCGGTTAGCGACAAGCTGAACCCAAGAGCGTCACAGCGGCTAGCGACGAGCTGAACCCATGCGAGTCACAGCGGTTAGCGACGAGCTGAACCCGTGGGAGGCACAGCGGCTAAGATGGAAATGATCGTGGCTTTTCAAAGATGTGTTTTCAAAAAGAATGTAAACTGACTAATGCATTCATGAAATGAATCTAGGTAAAGAGTAGCAAGATCACATCACAAGAAAATGTTTTCTCACTAAATGAACAGTGATCGTTTCAGAAAAATGTAGCTCCTTTGTTCACAATTCACCAGTATGCTGATATACTGACCCATCATCAGTCTGCATGCAGGTGCACCTTGCATCGAAAAGGATAGCCCGAAGCGATAGCCCGTGCCTCATCCTCAGGAGCCAGAAATCAGAAGAGATGCCAAGAGATGACATCTGTGCAAGAGTTTGGTTTTGTATATAAAGGGATGTAATGTATGGAAACGGGATCATTGTAATCTGTATTATTTCTGAGAGAATGTAACATTGTATCAGAGAGAATTGAGAGCTTGTAATCTGTTCAAATGAAATCAATAAAAGAGAATTGTTTCTTGTTACCATTGTGTTCAATACTTGCATTCTGAAATATGTCCGCTGCTGCTTCAATTATCTGCGATACGTTCCGCTGCGTATTGTCAACCTTGTCTATCTTGTCTTGTTCCAGGTCTTGGCCTTGTGCAAGCACAACTTAGGCTTGCACGGCATCACGCCTTAGCGAGGACGAACGGTCCCAAAGAGCCCGAAGCGAGGACGAAAGGGACTCTGCGGGATCGGGGTGTGACAGGAACTGCCTCGGCTGCTGAAACTGAAAGTGGGGCCTCTTGGCCTGGCCCCCGCTGCTGCTGCCTCCAACTGGGTCTCTCCCTCTCTTGAGCCTAAGCTCAAGATCATCCTCAGCTAACAGGGCCCCCGTCAAGATCTCCTCAAACGTAGCATCTCTGCTGCCCTTAGTCAGGGACTTGACCCCCTTGACCAGACCCTTCCGAAACCTCTGGGCCTTCACCGTCTCGCTCAAACCCTCAACAAACCTGCCGAGACGGCCAAACTCTCCCGCATACTCCTCAACTGAGAGGCTCCCCTGGACCAAGCTCTCAAACTGCGACTCTAAGGCTCTGACTGCTGAATCTGGGAAGAACTTCTTCTTGAAGAAGCCCCTGAACTGCTCCCAAGTCTGCCCCGGTACCCCCACCCTGGGGTCTGACTGATACCAGGTGCGAGCAAGGTCTCGCATCCGGCTAGCTGCGGCCTCAATCTGAAGATCTGCTGGTATCCTGGCCAAGCGGAAGATCTCCTCCATATGCTCGATCCATTCGTCGGCATACAGGATCCCCTCTGTCCCCAGAAAGTCTCTGGGACTCATCTTCTGAAACTGCTCGATCCCCGGTGTCCTCGGCTGCTGCACCACTGGTCGAGCTGCTGCTGTCGTGACGGCCAACTCCATGCCTCTGTCCTGCCGAGCCTGCTGTCGGTCCATGAACTGCTGGAAATATGCGAACATCTGAGCTGCGTCCACATGTCCTGGAGGTGGTGGCGGCTGGAAGGGATCCTCTGGAGTGACCGGGTCCTGCCTCCGAGTCGGTGGATGCATACCCCCTGCTGCTACTGCCGAGGTCTCAATACGAGCTGAGGTAGCAGGAGCTGCAGTCCCCTGGCCTCGCCGTACTGGCTGAGAGGTAGCAGTCCCCTCTATAGCATCCTCATGGGTGGCACGCTGCAATCGAGTCTCTACCATCCTGAAGATAGACAAACAAGAGTATCAATTTCTGAGAAAGAAGCGAAATAACAAAGGCGGACAATTATAATTCAAAGGATCAGCTGACAAAAGGATTTAGATGGCAATAAAAGGAATTTTCCTAAAGTGATTGAGTATCTTAAAATTAATGTCCTATATCCTATAGCAGGCTGTAGTGATATTCTAGTTCGAATACCACTACACTTCTAGTCTAGACCTGCATGGGCCACCACTAAAACGTGTCACGACCCGCACCCTAGAGTAAGGGCACGAGACATGAATACGTCCAGCCTACGCCGCAGTGTCGGCGGTAGAACGCTGTCCTAGGTCACAACATCTAGCAATGTATATATATCTAACAGTTTATACTCCCCGAATGGGGGTGACATAGCAATAATAAACTCAATCACAACTAAGGAAGAGATAGCACGATATGAACAGAACTCAAGGAAATGAAATAGATAAAGCAGTCTAAGATAATCCCAGCAATACAAGGTCACAGATAAAAGAATATATACAAAACTGATCTCTGAAATAGAGTCTAACTAGAACATGTCTCTAGACTACAATGATAACAGCCTATCTAATCTAGTCTAGGCAGTCGGGGGAAGGTCCTCAGCTACTGCTGGATCCTCCTGGGAGTCCAGCTCACAGGTATCATCTAAGGCTGCCCCGTAGTAGGTGTCCAGGCAGGCCTCCTCCTCGTCCTCTGTAATATTTCAACAGGTCCAGTCAGGACAGGAACGAGTACAGTACATCTCAACAATTCATAGCAGGTTAGAAAATATAAACATGCAGTAAAGTAAGATACAAGTACTGAAAGAAGTGCAGTATGTAAACAGAGAGAGTACTGTAATAGAAATATCTACTATACATAGAGAACTAGCTGTGACTAGTGAGTCAGAGTACAATATGAACATGTAAATGGCATAGGAGATTTTGATGCTACACTATGGAAAGGATTCTGATACTACACTACTTGTATATTATTCACATGTCTATTTTTACTCCCCCGTACCCCAATCAATACACAAGGATCCAGCCAGGTTATGTTATATGATGCTATGTAACAGACCCCAAAGGTGATAGACCCCGAAGGTGATAAACCCCGAAGGTGATAGACCCCGAAGGTGATACATAGTAGTCCCATAAATGGGATAAGGATTCTAGGAAGACTCTACGATCATAAGAGTATATGTCGTAAGTGATCAAAGAACCAATGAAGCATAGTGATACGCAATGTAAGTGAAACGCACAGAACATGTAGTACCCGATGCTCCCTAAGGATAACATCTCAAGAAGGGATCCATATAGTACCAATCCGTGTGACCAACGTGACAGTACAAGTAAAGTAATCTACTGCAGGAAATAATTCTAAGCAGGATATGAAATGATCAGAGAATGTACTCGCCTGTATCTGAGTGTCCGATATGAAACGTACTGTCCAAGGAGTGGTGTCTGGCTCCTAATTAGAACAGCACAAGTCACAACAAGTCCAGAATAGTAAAATGGAGTCCTACTATGCATTCTACATTATTCTAGGTCAATCTAGGCCAAAGTCAACTCTTGGTCAACTTTGGTCAACCCTAGAAGTCAAACTAGGTCAACTTAGTCTAATCAAGTCTAAACTCAACTTTCTAGGTCTAACAAGTCATGCTAGGCTCTAACAAGTCTATACTAGACAACACACACATTCCAAGTGCCCAAAACACCTATGTATATACAACATATATATAGATACATATATTGAATTAACACTATGCATACCTAGGCTAAATACTATATGCATACATATAGATATACATTTCACATATATATAGGCACATTACTTACACATAGACACTAATACATACCCTTATATCACTCACACATATATATAGGTATATGATATACACATAAATATGCATATGGAGAGGGAAACATGTGTGGACAGTTATCAAGGTGCAGGAAATAGAAAACAGTGACAGTGAGGAAAGAGTGTGTGTACAGTGTTTGCAGGAATCATAGCAGGTTATAGGTGCAGGAATCAAACATTGAGAAGAGGGAAACATGTGTGTGTGAGTGCCCTGTGGTGTGAGTGTGTGGGAGATGAAGGCAGTGAGTGAAGGAAAGGAAAAACAGTTTCAGGTTTAAACTTAACCTCAGTCAATGATGTATGAACAACTGAAAATCTCAGGAAAACAAATACACAAAAACAGTTCACTGCTAACAGTCCCTTCACCCTTTGATTCTCAGATTTTGCAAATTAACCAACTACCTATTCTCAGATAAGAAGAAAAGGAAAAAGAAAATCAATTAATTGGTTCAACTGAACATCAATTTGGTTCAACAGTCCTACAATAACTAGTATTCTTAACAATTGAATCTTGAAACCATAATATCATGCATATCCTTTAACCCTTATCATGAATTCAACTGGGAAGTCAGTGTAGAAGAAATGGCAAAACAGTGTCATATATGCAGGATTAAGAACAGCCAATGCAATATCACATTTCAATTTAAACTTACTTAGATAGCCCAAGTGTTCCAAATTTCACACATACTAATCCCAGATTTGCAATTCCAGAGAACTGTTTGAAATCAGTCCAGCTTTGAAGAACAATTAACAATAAAAATCAGTTTATGATATATCATGATACATCTACCCATTTAACAGCCCACGCTCATCAAATTAACACCACTCTCTAACCATGGCAAGCTAATATACAGGAGAACATAATTAGGATCTAAACTCAGCATTAAATCATTATTACAGGGTTAAAATCATTAGACAATATCAATTTGAAAACTGGAAATTGACAGGTAATCAATGTCAGTATCAGAACATTGATTTTAAATGAGAAATCGAATAGCAATCGACTAACCATGAACCAAATGCTTGGTAAATGAATACAACCCTAGTGCACCACCCCACACATTCAATTCGTGTCACCCATAGCCTGACACGGCGTGTCCAGATCAAAAACATCAAAGTGACACACACAGTGCACTGCCTCAGGCAAATCCCCGTGTGGGATCAAAATCTCCCTCGACACGACACGGGGACACGTGGGACTTGACACACGGCGTGTCAGTCAGTGCCCCTTGCCTCGTGTCGAGTTTCGTGTCAAATAATTGTGTGTCGTGTCCGCTACAGGGCCCGAGTAGCAGGGGATCCCTGTAGCACGCGCGTGTCCACACCACCAAAACGACACAGGACGACACGAAAACAACAACACAAGGACAGGAACCAACAAACAAGATCTAAACTAACATTCCTATTCAAAAACATTGGACAAACCCGATCGAAATGCCCTTTGAGGCATTTCGTCGAACACTCTGTCCTAGCTTCTGAAACGTGTCCAGAACGGACACGAAACCACTGATACTCGACACAAAAACTATCCAGACCTTAGGGGGACCCTTAGGGCTTCCTATTCATGAAGACTAATTGAAATTTCATAGAGATTTGAAGAAGTTACCTCTTGTTGAACTTTCAATAGAAACCCCCATATTCAATGCTCTCCACTTGAAGACCCAATCAATCCAAAACAACTTCACACTGAAAAGGGAGCTCAACAACAGCAGTAACAGTCCTATTAGAACCTATTAGAACAATTTAGAAAGAAAAAGGAATAGGAAAGGAGCTCTAGAAATTAAATGACAATAGAACTCACCTCCTTGAAATTAGGGTTCTTCCTAAGAAAGAGGCAACCCTAGATTTGGGAGGGGTTTTATATGGTGGGAATCCCTAGGTATCCTTAGTTGGCCGGCCAAGTTGGGTTTGGGTGGGGTCTTGTCAAAACATTGGGCCTTGGGCCAAGTTACATAGGCTAAGGTAGATTAAATTAATTAAGGTTCTAAAACCATAAGCCATGACTTATGACTTTCTAATCCTATTGCTAAAATGACTAAACCAAGTGCTAGGCTAGGTTAGACTAGAGTCACTTGACCTAACCATGACCCACTAACTAGGATTAGCTTCTAGATTGGTCTACAAAGTCAACACTAGTCAAAAGTCAACCTAGTTCAAACAATCTCAAATAATTCCTAAAAATTCCCATAAATTCTAATTAATTCTAATAAATTTAAAATACCCCAAAAATGACAAAAATACCCTCACACTAGAATTGTGGTAGTGACATTGAGTCATCTTGAGTTTAAGTTCGAAAATGTTGCAAGGCAAAGTCGGTCGAGTGACACTTAGCCCACAAGTCTTGATTGGGTCAGTTGGTGATCAAAGTAGTAAGGGCCGCGAGGCGGCGATATGGTTAAGTCATACTGAGTTGCGAGGCACGACACGATGGATTTGTAACACGATCACATGGAAATGGAGTCTCACCGAGTAGTTGCGTCTTTGATTACGGGCCGTAAGGCAAGCACGACTTAATAGGTTAACGTTGATGCAAGCACGGGATGGTCTTGAGACACAAAATAGGCCAAGGCGTCTGTCCTAAAACTGATCCTAAGGCAAGAGTAGAAAGACAATACAAAAGGGACTAAGTTGCACAAAGTAAATCAAACGTGTTGGTTTTGTATGGGTGGACGAGGAGCTCATTCCACCAGTACAGTTGAGTACTGACACCCACATAGTTTTCATGTGCAGGCACAGGTAGAAACTCGTGGTGCGGAGCTCGCTTGGATGCGTCGAGGCATGGAGTTCCTTGGCGATTCGTAGCGTACGGCCGCGTAGAGTCAAGACTTATATGGGACATAATGTATGGACGTCGCCTTTCGAAGCATCCGCTGGCTCGAGACATGTATTGAGAGATGAGAGAGAGCTGAGTGACTTGTAATGTGAGAAGAGTGAGCTTGAGAGACTTGTAATCTTTGCCTTGCGCCCCATTATAACATTTGTTTCTATATCAATAAAGAGCTTCTTTTGAATAACTTGTGTTTCGTTCTAATTTTTGCTGCTATTATTCAATGTCTTTGGATGAGACTTCTGTGCGACGACCCCGTCGCAGCCGCTGAAATCGGCCGTTATGGAACCCGCCTTGCACGAGCGCAATTTAGGCTCGTGCGACATCACGCCTTAGCGAGGACGATCGCTCCTACGAGAGCGGGACGTGACATAATGGTATCAGAGCACGACTTTACATCCTTGGACTATCGATTGAATTCTTTAACTCCGTTGTTTTCGCAAACTCTGAAGTGTTGCTTCCGCAAAGTTGATATCGTTGGTGCGCTCTCTCTCAAATATTCCACAGGATGTCCATACAATAAGTCTAAATAATTTGCAAAACATAGGAGAACAGTTTTTGACAAAAACAAAAAGATGGTTCGCGTAAGCACGGTTGGCTAAGTCGGGCTGGGCATATACACCAAAGTTGCGTCAACCTTAGAAAAGTCGAGTGCGGAAATTGAATAGTGTCGAGCAAGAATGAATTGAACTCGATTGAGTAAAGTGAGATGACTATCGATAGGGGTGCTATCGAGCGACGATAACGTCGGTACGATATAGATGAGCGTGCTTGAAAATTGAGGAATGGTTCAAATGGAAGATTTGAAGAAGCGATTTTGACTCGAATGATAGTTTGAGGATTTGTCAAATGACTTCATCCCTGAGTGGTGTATGCGATAGCTTCAGGGATGTCGATCGATTGATTGAGGATGTGGGGTATCGATGAGTCTATCAGCAAGCGTCGCACGTATGCAAAATTGTAGATTGAGTATCGTTGAATAAGTTTTAGTCTCGAAGTTTGACTAGTTGGTTCGAACAACCTAGAAATTGACGCACATGGAACATGCACGAGATTGAGAATTGCGCGAAGTATAAAATACGAAATGATTGAGTAGGTGAAATCAAATCAAGGAAAAGTTAAGGTGTAGCGAACGGATGACTTGATAAAAGAAATCGATAGGTGGATCGTATAGAAAAAGTTAGCACAATGGGGAGATAGCGTGCATGAAAAAAGTTAAAATTTTGAAGTTACGCGAATGGCTCTAAGGATTGGATTGAATGTTGTTCGATGATTTGAGTTAGCAAAGGAGTGATACGAATTGAGAAAATACGTTGGTCGATGACTTAAGATAGAGGGATAAACGATACACGAATTTGGGTTTGAGGAAATTGATGTTGTGAATGATTCGAGGGATAATGATCGAACTTGAATTTGAATGTCAAGGAGATTATCCAGTCGGACGATAGCATTATTCGTACGACTCGAAATTGGTTGCAAAGGAAGATCGTCAGGTTACGTATATCGTCGATGGTATTGAGGCGAATCAAAGATCGATATGCGATAAATCGGGGGTACTCTGACTCGACGAATGACGATCGTACAAATGTTATTGTTCGGTTGGATGATATACTTAGGATTTTGATTGAGATGAATGTTGGATGAAAATGATCGTGTCTGGATGGTTACGTTGATAACCACAACGTCGACATTCTTGTCTTGTGCGAGCGCAACTCTAGCCTCGCACATGCGTCGTGTCGGATTTGGGGCGATCATTCGCGTGAGTGCTGACATGGTGATTCATGTCGCGGAAAAGATCGAGCTCGGAAAATCAGGACGCGGCAACTTTGATTGTCTTGACTTGTTGGTTTGATACGAAAGAAAAGTTCAAGGATGTTTGGACTTGCGATTGATGAATGAAATAAACTTGAAATAAACTTGAGGATTGAATAGATCCAATCTACGTATCGAGAATGAATTAGTCTATGCACAAAATAAGAGTTATGCCCCGATGAGAATGATTATTCTACGGAGCGTTGCATGGTGATTTCATGTCCATCGTGGATAATCGGACTCACGTGAGATCGGAGCGTGGCATATTGTTAAGTCAGACGACCTTGTGATCGATTACGTGAATTGGAATAGATGACTTAGGAAATATGGAATGTAAAATTTTGGTTAGCGACGAATTGTGTCTTAGCGTGCTTGATTTGAGAAGAATTGATAGACGAACTATATCGAACGTGTTTGAAGGGATAGACTATCGATTTCCAAGAGTTGCGCTCGCGCAAAAAAAGAATGTCGACGCTGTGGTTATCCGCGTAACCATCAAGACACTTATGTTTTCATCCACATTCATCTCAATCAAAATCCTAAGTATAGCATCAAATCGAACAATAAAACTTGTACGACCGTCATTCGTCGAGTCAGAGTACCCCTGAGTTATCGCATATCAATCTTTGATACGTCTCAATACCATCGACGATATGCATAACCTGACGATCTTCCTTTACAACCAATTTTGAGTCGTACGAATGATGCTATCGTCCGACTGGATAATCTCATCGACATTCAAATTCAAGTTCGATCATTATCCCTCGAATCATTCATAACATCAATTTCCTTAAACCCAAATTCACGTATTGTTCATCCGTCTATCTCAAGTCATCGAGCAACATTTTTCTCTAAATCACATCATTCCTTGCTAACTCAAATCATCGAGCACATCCGTTCCAATCCTCAGAGTCATTTGCGTAACTTTAAAATTCAACTTTTTCATGCACGCTATCTTCCCATCGTGCTAACTTTTTCTATACGATCCACTTATCGATTTCCTTTATCAAGTTATCTGTTCGCTACACCTTAACTTTTCCTCGATTTGATTTCACCTACTCAATCATTTTTGCGTTTCATACTCGCGCAATCCTCAATCCCGTGCACGTTCCGTGCGCGTCATTTCTAGTCTGTTCGAATTAACTCATCAAACTTCAAGACTAAACTTATTCAATGATACTCACTCTACGGCTTTGTATACGTGCGACACTTGCTGATAGACTCATCGACACCCCCACATCCTCAATCGATCGATCGACATTCCTGAGACTATCGCATACACTACTCATGAATGGAGTCATTCAACAAATCCTCAAAACTAACATTCGAATCAAAGTCAACTTTTTCGAATCCCGTTCGAACCATTCTTCTAATTCCAAGCACGCTCATCTATATCACATTGACGTTATCGTCGCTCGATAGCACCCCTATCGATAGTCATCTCACTTTTACGCAATCGAGTTCAACTCATTCTTGTTCGATACTATTCAATTCCCGCACTCGACTTTTCAAAGGTCGACGCAACTTTGGTGTATATGCCTAGTCCGACTTAGCCAACCGTGCTTAAGCGAACCATCTTTTTGTTTCTTGTCAAAAATTATTCTTCTACGTTTTGCAAATTATTTAGACTTATTGTATGGACATCCCGTGGGACATTTGAGAGAGAGCGCACCAACGATATCAACTTTACGGAAGCAACACATCAGAGTTTACAGAAACAACGGAGTTAAAGAATTCAATCGATAGTCGAATGACGTAAAGCCGTGCTCTGATACCATTATGTCACGTCCCGCTCCCGTAGGAGCGATCGTCCTCGCTAAGACGTGATGCCGCACGAGCCTAAATTTCGTTCGTGCAAGGCAGATTCCATAACGACCGATTACAGCCGCTGCGACGGGGTCATCGCACAGAAGTCCCAAGTAGAGATATTGAATAATAGCAGCGGAAATTTAGAACAAAATACAAGTTATTCAAAAGAAGCTCTTTATTGATATTGAAACAAAGTTTACAATGGGGCGCAAGGCCAAGATTACAAATCACTCAAGCTCATTCTTCTCACATTACAAGTCACTCAGCTCTCTCTCTCATCTCTCAATGCAAGTCTTGAACCAGCGGATGCTTCGGAAGGCGACGTCCATACATTATGTCCCGTATAAGTCTTGACTTCACGCGGCCGCACGCTACGAATCGCCAAGGAACTCCATACCTTGACGCATCCAAGCGAGCTCCGTACCACGAGCTTCTATATGTGCATGCACATGAAAACTATGTAGGTGTCAGTACTCAACTGTACTGGTGGAATGAGCTCCTCGTCCACCCATATAAAACCAACACGTTTGATTTACTTTGTGCAACATAGTCCCTTTTGTATTATCTTTCTACTCTTAACTTAGGATCAGTTTTAGGACAGACGTCTTGGCCTATTTTGTGTCTCTATACCATCCCGTGCTTGCAACACCAACGTCGACTCATACTTTGCCTTTAGACCCTTCTCGTAT
The DNA here is from genome assembly GCA_029216955.1 of Iris pallida. Lineage (NCBI taxonomy): Eukaryota > Viridiplantae > Streptophyta > Magnoliopsida > Asparagales > Iridaceae > Iris > Iris pallida. The sequence goes on along the minus strand of JANAVB010037018.1, from coordinate 4,167,386 downwards.
CAACAACGTTAACCTATCAAGTTGTGTATGTCTTACGGCCCAAAATCAGATATACAACTACACGATAGACTCCATTTCTATGTGACCGAGCTACACACCCATATTGAGGCCGTGCCTCGCAATTCAGTGAGACCCATATCGCCGCCTCGCGGCCCTTGCTACTTTGATCACTAACTGACCCAAATCAAGACTTGTGAACGTAGTGTCACTCGACCAACTTTGCCTTACAGCATTTCCTGACTTAGACTCGAAATGACCCAAATCCTACTTATGCAACTTATATGCCAACACTTAAGACTCAATGCCACATCTCGTGCCAAGGTACGTCGCCTACGTTGCAGCCAAATAGGCCCAAACATTGTGTTCTAACTGTACACACATTCAACTCGACTCCATCTGTCACGCCCCAGAACCAGAATACTGGAGAGCGGGGGAGTGACTCAGCCAGCTACGTATTACGGATAGATGAATACCGTATAATACGATCAATGCTGTCTAACCAGACGAGGGGGTGTATTCTACATAAAAGTCTTACTATGGTCATTACACATCTATTGTCTCAATCATTCAAACAAGAAACAGAAATAGAGAACATGTGAGATAAAGCAGTAAGGCGTCCCAAACGCTCAGTCAAAATGTTCTTGATATCTGGCTTTACAAAACATAGCCAGATTGATGTAGCAAAAGTATACACAATTGTTATCAGCTGCAGTCTGACTTTAATTACAATTATGCAAAAGTAAGTACAAGACAATCCGACTAACATGTCGGTGCCAAACGACAAGGTATAGAGTAGATAACAAAACGAGTGGTGAAGTTAAGGAACCCACTCGAGGCCTCCTGCGATCATTCCTCTAGTATTGACCATCCTGGAGGTGGAAGTACGCTGAGTCCTCGGGAACTGGCTCTAAATCTGGCCATGCAAAACCAGAGAGGTTAGACCTCTAATAGCAAGTACCACAAGGGAGCACGACATGAGAACTAAAACCAGTAAGTAAGAGAATATAATAATAGATCTCTGCTTGCTACTAGAACTCACATCACATCAAGACACTTCGAACCAACCTCCCAACCAAACAAGGACAGAAGTTGGCCCGTCGTGTCCTGACATTCTGATCATCCCAGTTAGGTAACAGAGTACAGTGCACAAACAAATCATCTTGAACGGCCAATCAACTCCTACGGCTTGCTATTATGAGTCCCAAGTTATCCTGGAATAATGCAATTAGGGATTCCTCAGTTCTTACTATGTGCAAGCAAGGCTAGTCTATCCAGTCGATCAATTGGCCCATGCATGAATTAGACGAGTCCTAGCAGGACGCCCGTCAATATACAATATACAATAATAATAAAAGCAGATACTGTTCCCTACCCGTGTGGCAGATTTACAGTATCTGTGGGAACCAGCCGGCCCGTCGGGTACTACTCGTCCCAAGGGGGCTGCCATGTAAGAATTCGGGAATCCATTCTCTCTATGCAATCATTATTTTATTTAACTTAATAGTCTCTACGTTGAGTGAAATCCCATGCCGTGGATCATGGTCATTCAAATGAGTACTTTCGTACGGGGTACGATATGCACAACTCTACAACGATACCAGTGCGGTTAGGTTGCAGGTCTTACATAGCGTAATGCAACAATCAAATCTATCCACGGTAATCATGCCTTGACCATAAAGTACACATGCTTCTTTTGTAGAAAAATAACTAAATAAATAAATAAATAAATAAATTGAAGCCTGCATGTGCATGTATGTCAATATTCGGGATCAGCCAGTCGAGTACAATAGTTCATAACATGAACGTGTCTCATTCATTTCATTCAATAAGACGACTAGCCAGTCTCTTAGTTCCAACTAGGAACGCATGATCAATTTAGTCAAGATCACAATCATTATCAATGGTGGCAAGGCATGAAAGTCAATTTGCATTCAGTGGGGTCGAGTCTACAACTCTCAGGGTTTAATTCTAGTCAATCTGGGTATCTATAACTCAATTCATGACACATGGTACATCCCACGTAACAATCTATAATTAACAGAAATATCAACATATCATGATTTTATCAAGTTTATGCAAAAAGGCGTAAGGATATAAAATGGACGTTAAACATCTAATAAGATATCAATATACAGGGCTATAGAAGATCCAGGGTAAGCAGGCTACTCTTATGTCAGCCTACGCTTATGCCAGCGTACGCTCAGGTCAAGCTACGCTCAAGCCAGCGTACGCCCAGGTCAAGCTACGCTCAAGCCAAGCTAGCGTATGGGAGTCATACGCTTCCAAAAGGCAGCGTATGAACTCCATACGACTCCTTACTATCCAAGTGAGCGTATGCAAGTCATACGCTCCCCAAGGCAGCGTATGGACTCCATACGACTCCTGACCATTCAAGTCAGCGTATGCAAGTCATACGCTCCCAAAAGGTAGCGTATGAACTCCATACGACACACGCTTCCAAAAGGTAGCGTATGTAAGACACACGCTTCCTAAAAAGGCAGCGTATGGATTCCATGCTGCGCTAAAGAGCGCGCACAGCTCAGTGACGCAGCTAAAAAGCTAGCATACACTGCTCACTGTCTTCTCCAAACAGCAAGAACTCTATGGTTGTACCCCAAGGCTTCAAAAGTCCATAACTCTGTCAAAATAAGTCCGAATCCAACTTTCCAAAGGTCAAAATTGGGTAGGATGAACTGCTCTACGACATGGAACCATCAAATCTTGAGAACAAAGGAGTTTGCTAGATCAAAACCCATAGACAACCGAAAATACAATAACTTAGATCTACACGAAATGAACCAATGAAATCAAAAATACTAAGCACTAAACTCTCTTAGAATCACGAGAGGAAGAATATTGAACCATAAAATATGGTCCTCATGTAGAGCAAGATGTACTTGCCTAGTTGGTAGGTGGAGAGAGTAATGAAAGGAAGAAGAAGAAGTAATGGTGAAGAAGGAGTGAATGAGGAGAGAGAAGGGAGAGGGTAGCTTAAATAAAAGGTGGTGGTAGGTGGGAGTTGGGCCGGGTCCTTAATGGGTCCAATGGGTCGGGTTGCACGGTCCAACAAGGCTAACCAGAAAGTAAAACTAAAGCAGGAATTAAAATGCAGGTAATAAAATTACAGGAAGAAATGCAGAAATAAAATTGCAAGATTTAATTAATCATGAAAATTAAAGAGCAGCTAATTAATTAACATGAAAATTTAAAGAGCAGATAATAGAATTACAGAAAAATAAAGTGCAGAAAATAAAATGCAGATAATTAATTAACATGAAATTATAGGAATTTAAATACAGGATACTACATGATAAATACTAAATAAATACATTCAGGCAATATACGTATTAGAATACGCATTCCGGGAACGGGGAGTGACATCTCTACCCTCCTTGAAAAAATTCCGTCCTCGGAATTTCAAATTCAAGCAAGATAGAAATATCGGGGCTAAACTAATCTAAGTACAAGCAATTCAATCAAGCAATCATTTTACAATGTCCATAGCAAGTAACATATCCATATTTAACAATCTACATTATCTAGCAATTCTACCCATAAGGGGTTAAGCATGAGGAATCAAGACAATCAAGGTACATAGAAAAATATATACCTTGTGAGTCAAACAGATGTGGATACCGTGATCGGATATCATCCTCACGTTCCCACGTTGACTCTCCCAAGGAGTGATGACCCCAAGCAACACGGACAAGACTAATTGTTCGGTTCTTGAGTATCTTCTCTCTTCGGTCCAAAATGGACACAGGCTGTTCCTCGTAAGACAGGTTGGTACCAACAACCAGTTCTGAATGATCGAGGATATGGCTGGGGTCCGATACATACCTTCGCAATTGAGATACATGAAACACGTCATGCACCTCTCGTAACGAAGGTGGAAGGGATAAACGATAAGCAACATCGCCTACCCTATCAAGAATAGCAAATGGGCCTACGTATCGCGGACTCAACTTCCCGCGAACGCCAAATCTAATGACCCCACGGGTAGGTGAGATCCGCAAGAACACGTGGTCCCCAACAGAAAACTCTAGCGGCCTACGATGCTGGTCCGCCCAATGACGATGCCGATCCTGCACAACACGAAGTCGTTCTCTAATTCCCTTAATCACTTCAACCGTCTGGATAATCATTTTTGGGCCTAGTATCTTCCTTTTCCCGATATCATCCCATGCTAGGGGCGATCTATACTTCTTACCATATAGTGTCTCAAATGGCGCCATCTGGATACTGGCTTGATAACTGTTGTTGTATGAGAACTCAACTAAGTGAAGGTGACTCTCCCAAGACCCTCCAAAATCTAACGTGCAAGCTCGTAACATGTCTTCTAAGGTCTGAATCGTCCTTTCTGATTGCCCGTCCGTCTGCGGATGGTAAGCCGTGCTAAATCTTAACTTGGTACCCAGACTATGATGTAAGCTCTTCCAGAAATGTGATATAAAGCGGGTATCTCGGTCTGACACAATACTGACAGGGACTCCATGCTGCCTGACTATCTGTTGCATATACAACTCTGCCAACTTTTCTGTAGATTGCCCTACTCTGAAAGGAAGAAAATGCGCCACCTTCGTAAGTCGGTCCACTATCACCCAAATAGCGTCTTTACCACTTGGTGATCTTGGTAAACCGGTCACAAAGTCCATCGTGATATGCTCCCATTTCCATTCTGGAATAGGAAGCGGTTGCAATAATCCAGCTGGCCTCTGCTGTTCTGCCTTTACTTGCTGGCATATCAAGCAACGAGAAACAAACCTAGCTATCTCCCTCTTCATCTCGTTCCACCAGAAGTGCTGCTTGATATCTTGGTACATCTTGGTCCCTCCAGGATGTACAGAATACTGAGAACTGTGAGCTTCTGCCATAACTTCCTGCCTGATATCTCTATTAGGCACACATAGACGTGATCCAAACCTAAGTGTACCATCTTCATGAATTTGCATCTCCTTTCTGAGTCCTGACTCACATTCTGCCCTAAGCTTCTGAATCCTTGGGTCATGTGCCTGAGCTGCCTTGATCCTATCTACCAAGTCGGATTGAACTTGTAGACTCGCCAGAATTCCTACATCACTAGAAAGTATAACTTCGATGCCCATCTCCTGAAGGTCTTCTAAGATATGCTTCTGTGTTGTCAACATAAATGCGCCGCCTCTCCTGCTGAGAGCGTCTGCCACTACATTAGCCTTGCCTGGATGATACTGAAGCTCCACGTCATAATCCTTGATCAACTCCAACCATCTTCTCTGCCTCATGTTCAGCTCCTTCTGAGTAAAGATGTACTTCAGACTTTTATGATCTGTGTACATCTCCACTCGGTCACCATATAAGTAATGTCTCCAAAGCTTCAAAGCAAACACTACTGCTGCTAACTCCAAATCATGAGTTGGGTAATTCTTCTCGTGGTCCCGAAGCTGCCTAGATGCATATGCTATCACCTTCCCATGTTGCATAAGGACACATCCAAGTCCTTTACCTGACGCATCACAATATACTGTAAAACCTCCGGGTCCAACTGGCAATGTAAGAATGGGCGCTGATATCAACTTCTGCTTCAAAGTCTCGAATGATGCCTGATATTCTGCCGACCAAACGAATGGTACATCCTTCCGGGTCAAGCGGGTCATGGGTGCTGAAAGCCTTGCAAAATCTGACACAAATCTTCTGTAATATCCTGCCAATCCTAAGAAACTCCGTACATCAGCTACGGTCTTGGGTACTGGCCAACTCTCTACTGCTTCTACCTTCTTGGGATCCACTGCTACTCCAGCTCCTGATACGATATGACCCAAAAATGAAATGTGGTCCATCCAGAACTCACACTTGCTGAGCTTGGCATACAACTGGTTCTCTCTCAGAACCTGCAACACTTTCCTGAGGTGGTCTTCATGCTCCTCTTCACTAGCAGAATATACGAGTATGTCATCAAGAAAGACAACGACAAACTGATCTAAGTACGGCATAAAGATGCGGTTCATCAAATCCATGAAGATAGCTGGAGCATTGGTCAAACCGAACGGCATTACTAAAAACTCATAATGCCCATACTTCGACCTGAATGCTGTCTTGGGAATGTCTTCCTTCTGAACCCTCACCTGATGATACCCTGAACGAAGATCTATCTTGGAGAAAACTCTAGCCTTGCTCAACTGATCAAATAAGTCGTCGATCCTGGGTAGTGGGTACTTGTTCTTTACTGTTGCCGCGTTAAGCTTCCTGTAATCGATGCACAATCTGGATGATCCATCCTTCTTTCCCACAAGTACCACTGGTGCTGCCCACGGTGATACGCTAGCTTGGATGAACTTCTTCTCCTTCAGTTCCTCTATATGTTGATATACCTTGGCCTGCTCCGAATCCGCCATTCTGTAAACCCGATCTGATATCGGTTTAGTTCCTGGTGCCAATTCTATACTGAACTCAATATCTCTAACCGGTGGAAGACCGGGAAGTTCTTCGGGAAACACGTCTAAAAATTCTTCAACTACCTTCGGAACTTGAACTTCTTCCATTGCTGTTATTACTCCCTGCTCCTGCTGAGTTGCCTCTGACCTGACTAAGGTGAACCTCTCCATGCCTGGAATATCAAAAGATACACTCCTACTACGACAATCTATTGTCGCATGACTGTCTTTCAGCCAGTCCATGCCTAAGATAACGTCGAAATTTCCAACAGGAAATTCTATCAACTGGGCGGGTAAGGAATGCCCGCACACTACAACACTACATGCTAAACTAACTCTACTAACTCCCACGAGCCCATTACCAGTGAGTATATTCAACCTCCCTGGCAATGCCTCGAACTCCATTCCTAGCCGTGTCGCAAATTGTGCAGATATAAATGAATGGGATGCTCCCGAATCAAACAATGCTACTGCGGGATATGAGGCGACGAGAATGTTACCTGCCACAACATCTCCCGATGCCAATGCCTCTTCCAAGGACAGTGTGAATGCCTGCCCTCGACCTCCTTGCTGGTTCCTATGCTGTGGCCTAGCCTGGTGCTGCTGCTGGCCCCTGCCTTGATGATGCTGGGGTGGTCTATGTTGGTGTTGCTGCATCGGTGGCCCCTGCTGCCGAAACATCTGAGCCTGTGATACTAACGAACGCTGCGCCAACGGCCTCACTGCCAATGCTGGTCCTCGATACTGCCCTGCCCCTGGTGCTGGCAGAGCAGGAAACTGCTGCCCTGGTCCTCCTGACCTCGAATTCATGGGACATGTGGTAACCCGATGATATGGATTTCCACATATCAGACACAGTCCATTCAATGTCCGACACACATCTCTAGTGTGCCCCATCTTCCCACAATAAGTGCAGCCCGTCGGGGGTTGCTGGTTCTTCCTCTGTTGCTGTTGCTGCTGCCTGGGTGGTGGTGCTGGCCCTCGTATCGCCACATCGTGGATACGAATGCCAGGGGATGGTGTTGTTGTTCGGGGCGCTGCTCCCCCTCCTCCTTCAATCTGACTGTGGGATCTCTTCTGACCCCCAGTCCTTACTGCAAGCCTCTGAATGGTGATCTCATGCCTTCGAGTCGCCGTCAATATCTCATCAAAAGTCTGATAATTGTGCCCTTCTATCAATTGCAAGAGCTCAAGATGAAACCCTTGCTGGAACCTCATCGCCCTCTGGCGCTCCGTTGCTACCATCTCTGGGGCAAACCTACTCAATCTGCAGAACTCCGCTGCGTAAGCATCTACCGTCTTGCCAGCCTGCCTGAGGCTGATAAACTTCTGTTGTAGCTCAAACTGTGCCACAACTCCATAGTACTTCGTCTTGAACCTTGCAGTAAAATTGTCCCAAGCAACAGGACGTCTGATGCCCACTTCCTCTGATTCCCACCAATCACGTGCGAGATCCTGAAGTAACAACTTCACTAGATCCACACGTTCTTCTGCCGGCACCTTAGCTGCTGTCATAATAGCCTCAATATCCTTAAGCCATGCATCTGCTGAGATGGCATCCTCCGTGCCCTCGAAACGGCGGGGGTTGTACTTGCAAAATCTGGCTGATGCTCCTGAATCAGTCCTCACTCCTCTTTCCAAAGCCGTCTGCAATCCTTGGTTGAGCAACACATTCTGCTCTTGCAGCTGAGTGTGCATGCGCTGCTGGGCCAACATCTGATGTTGCTGAGTAGCCATCATTCCTCTCATGATCTCCAGAAGGGCTGGTGTGTCTATCTCCGCAGGGGTAGGTGGAACTGTTGGTGGTGGTGGAACATCCGGATACTGCGATCCAGCTGCTGCTTCTACGATCACTTCTTCCTGAGTAGCCTCCTGAGGTGAGACTGGCCCTTGTTGCTGACCAACAGGGTCAGGTTGTCCATGTTGCTGTCCATGTTGTTGCTGTCCAGCTCTGACAGATGCGGACGAGGTGCCCCTAAGAAAAGGGACAAGAGAACAATCAAACGACCGGACATGAAGGATCAATGAAGTCAAAGGATACCGGAATGTTAAGCAAGGGTTGAGAACAACGAATCATGAGATCAAGGGGGAACACTTGTGATTGAGACATCCTATTAAACAAAACACCCCACAAGTCTGAAATCAGACCTGCATGGGCCACCACTAAAACCTTGTCACGCCCCAGAACCAGAATACTGGAGAGCGGGGGAGTGACTCAGCCAGCTACGTATTACGGGTAGATGAATACCGTATAATACGATCAATGCTGTCTAACCAGACGAGGGGGTGCATTCTACATAAAAGTCTTACTATGGTCATTACACATCTATTGTCTCAATCATTCAAACAAGAAACAGAAATAGAGAACATGTGAGATAAAGCAGTAAGGCGTCCCAAACGCTCAGTCAAAATGTTCTTGATATCTGGCTTTACAAAACATAGCCAGATTGATGTAGCAAAAGTATACACAATTGTTATCAGCTGCAGTCTGACTTTAATTACAATTATGCAAAAGTAAGTACAAGACAATCCGACTAACATGTCGGTGCCAAACGACAAGGTATAGAGTAGATAACAAAACGAGTGGTGAAGTTAAGGAACCCACTCGAGGCCTCCTGCGATCATTCCTCTAGTATTGACCATCCTGGAGGTGGAAGTACGTTGAGTCCTCGGGAACTGGCTCTAAATCTGGCCATGCAAAACCAGAGAGGTTAGACCTCTAATAGCAAGTACCACAAGGGAGCACGACATGAGAACTAAAACCAGTAAGTAAGAGAATATAATAATAGATCTCTGCTTACTACTAGAACTCACATCACATCAAGACACTTCGAACCAACCTCCCAACCAAACAAGGACAGAAGTTGGCCCGTCGTGTCCTGACATTCTGATCATCCCAGTTAGGTAACAGAGTACAGTACACAAACAAATCATCTTGAACGGCCAATCAACTCCTACGGCTTGCTATTATGAGTCCCAAGTTATCCTGGAATAATGCAATTAGGGATTCCTCAGTTCTTACTATGTGCAAGCAAGGCTAGTCTATCCAGTCGATCAATTGGCCCATGCATGAATTAGACGAGTCCTAGCAGGACGCCCGTCAATATACAATATATAATAATAATAAAAGCAGATACTGTTCCCTGCCCGTGTGGCAGATTTACAGTATCTGTGGGAACCAGCCGGCCCGTCGGGTACTACTCGTCCCAAGGGGGCTGCCATGTAAGAATTCGGGAATCCATTCTCTCCATGCAATCATTATTTTATTTAACTTAATAGTCTCTACGTTGAGTGAAATCCCATGCCGTGGATCATGGTCATTCAAATGAGTACTTTCGTACGGGGTACGATATGCACAACTCTACAACGATACCAGTGCGGTTAGGTTGCAGGTCTTACATAGCGTAATACAACAATCAAATCTATCCACGGTAATCATGCCTTGACCATAAAGTACACATGCTTCTTTTGTAGAAAAATAACTAAATAAATAAATAAATAAATTGAAGCCTGCATGTGCATGTATGTCAATATTCGGGATCAGTCAGTCGAGTACAATAGTTCATAACATGAACGTGTCTCATTCATTTCATTCAATAAGACGACTAGCCAGTCTCTTAGTTCCAACTAGGAATGCATGATCAATTTAGTCAAGATCACAATCATTATCAATGGTGGCAAGGCATGAAAGTCAATTTACATTCAGTGGGGTCGAGTCTACAACTCTCAGGGTTTAATTCTAGTCAATCCGGGTATCTATAACTCAATTCATGATACATGGTACATCCCACGTAACAATCTATAATTAACAGAAATATCAACATATCATGATTTTATCAAGTTTATGCAAAAAGGCGTAAGGATATAAAATGGACGTTAAACATCTAATAAGATATCAATATACAGGGCTATAGAAGATCCAGGGTAAGCAGGCTACTCTTATGTCAGCCTACGCTTATGCCAGCGTACGCTCAGGTCAAGCTACGCTCAAGCCAGCGTACGCCCAGGTCAAGCTACGCTCAAGCCAAGCTAGCGTATGGGAGTCATACGCTTCCAAAAGGCAGCGTATGAACTCCATACGACTCCTTACTATCCAAGTGAGCGTATGCAAGTCATACGCTCCCCAAGGCAGCGTATGGACTCCATACGACTCCTGACCATTCAAGTCAGCGTATGCAAGTCATACGCTCCCAAAAGGTAGCGTATGAACTCCATACGACACACGCTTCCAAAAGGTAGCGTATGCAAGACACACGCTTCCTAAAAAGGCAGCGTATGGATTTCATGCTGCGCTAAAGAGCGCGCACAGCTCAGTGACGCAGCTAAAAAGCTAGCATACACTGCTCATTGTCTTCTCCAAACAGCAAGAACTCTATGGTTGTATCCCAAGGCTTCAAAAGTCCATAACTCTGTCAAAATAAGTCCGAATCCAACTTTCCAAAGGTCAAAATTGGGTAGGATGAACTGCTCTACGACATGGAACCATCAAATCTTGAGAACAAAGGAGTTTGCTAGATCAAAACCCATAGACAACCGAAAATACAATAACTTAGATCTACACGAAATGAACCAATGAAATCAAAAATACTAAGCACTAAACTCTCTTAGAATCACGAGAGGAAGAATATTGAACCATAAAATATGGTCCTCATGTAGAGCAAGATGTACTTGCCTAGTTGGTAGGTGGAGAGAGTAATGAAAGGAAGAAGAAGAAGTAATGGTGAAGAAGGAGTGAATGAGGATAGAGAAGGGAGAGGGTAGCTTAAATAAAAGGTGGTGGTAGGTGGGAGTTGGGCCGGGTCCTTAATGGGTCCAATGGGTCGGGTTGCACGGTCCAACAAGGCTAACCAGAAAGTAAAACTAAAGCAGGAATTAAAATGCAGGTAATAAAATTACAGGAAGAAATGCAGAAATAAAATTGCAAGATTTAATTAATCATGAAAATTAAAGAGCAGCTAATTAATTAACATAAAAATTTAAAGAGCAGATAATAGAATTGCAAAAAAATAAAGTGCAGAAAATAAAATGCAGATAATTAATTAACATGAAATTATAGGAATTTAAATACAGGATACTACATGATAAATACTAAATAAATACATTCAGGCAATATACGTATTAGAATACGCATTCCGGGAACGGGGAGTGACACCATCCAAAGGCACACACGCGGATTGTCGCCCGTGCCGACCCACCTATATGAGGTCACTAGCACCACAAGCTATACCTGGACTTATAGCTTTGTTATTCGGGATACCTTTCAGCGCAAGTAGCGATCTCCGCTGAAATCCCCCGACTAACCTGAGCGGTACTCCCAGCTCGGCTATACCCCTGTTTCCTCCTAGGTCGAGTCGATCCCGTGGCCCCGGGTTGTCGCTTGAGAAAACTTTTGCCCTTGTCGACAAGTTGTCCAATGACCATGCAAGACTCGACTCAAACTGACGTCTCACACAGTCATTCTTCTTCCAGTGTTACCATCTCTTTCAAAACCAATATCAAGACTTCTATTATTTGAAACCGTCTCGACGACCCACAGTCACGAGCATTCTTCCATGTTACCCTATCATTTTACTCAACTCAGAACGACCATTTGATAGCCCTTTTTCTAAACTCGACTTGAAATCAACCGTAGCTCGTGCCTTAAACACTAAGTTTGTGCATCGTGCCTTAAGCCAACTGAACTCTATGCGACACTACCGCCCAAGTCATACTCTATATGACGGGCCTTGAGACTGCAAGACTATGTGGTTATATCCAGCCGTAGAACTCGTAGGACCGTGCTTGCTACTACTCCGATAGCCTAACATAACTTGCCTAACTTCTTTTGCAACAACTTGACGAGCAAAGGCTGCGTCAAGCTTTGCCTTGATAGAACGTGCCGTGCACGTGTTCAAATTTGAACGACAAAGTCATTTGGACACCTAGACTTATGCCAGCAGTCGTGCGACGCAACTTAACTCATGGGGCGGGTCAAGGCTTTGCTAAGCTTTGGACGATGGGACCGTGCATGCTTTATAGAGCCTTTATGTGGGCGACGCCTATGACTTAGGCTAACTTTTAACTTTGTGGCAAAAACTAACTTTTCCTTCTCCCAAGCCACGGGACGAAGGACCGAGTGTCATTTTTAAAGCACACCGTGCACCAACTCTATGCCGACCGTTGGACCTTTCCATATTCTAACTCAATTCGACCCGTCGAGATTATTCCCTTATCTATGTGGATTCGTCTCTTTTATTATCAAGCCTACTTGTGCAAGTTGAAAATATGCGATTTATTATGTGAAGGCTAAGATGAGGCAAGTTCACCGAAACAACCCCACCTGAGCGAGTAGTCGCCTCGACCGAGCGGGCCTTCAAGTCGCCGTTGCGTGCAAAGTCTGAACGTCGTTGGCGTTTCGATTCCTCCGATTGACTGAGCGGGACGGGGCACTACAAGGGGTACCATGGGAGTTTGAAATATGTTTTGGTTAGATGGGGTTAATTGTGATGGACGCTAGCTTAGAGACGATCTAGGCCTCGAGGGTTCCGCATAGCTTTCTCTCTCTCAATTTTTTGTTATTTTGTCAATTAATTAATACTTGGCGCCACCCATCTTTACTTAGGTAACTATCTATCCTTCATGTTTAATTATTTTGTCAATTGATAAATTCATAGTTGGACCCATAGTTTTATAAATAACTATATTATTAAGTTTGATTAATAAATTATCTATTTTTTTTAACTTTCTTATATTAAAACTTTCTTATTAAGATTGATTATATATTTTTTAACTTTCTTATATTAAAACTTGAAGTCGTATTGAAACCTTACTAGAATGCTAATTAAATCTTAAAATTATCTTATGGGATATATTTTTGTCTCTTATAATTGTCCATAAGTTTAATTTATTTGGGATCTAATTTACTTTCACATTTTGTTTATTATTATTTATTTGGCAAAATAAAATAATCAGAAGAGTGTCGAGAATCGCTAGTTATATTACCAATGACACGGATCACCAGCTAGTAAAGGCCAAATTGATTTAAGACGTGTCTGCTTGTTCTTAATGAAAATAAAATATAATAGTTGTTATATTGTGTTTGTTGTTGTTATGGGTTTTTTGGTTTGGTGTAAGTGGTATGAAGTATGAAATTGACTTCTTGTATGATGAAAGTAAAACATGTACGTTTTTTAGTTCTTATATGGTGAAAGTGATTTTTTTTCCTACTGAAACTACTTTCATTGTTTTGTCATTTAATTTTCTGTAACTTGTAAGTAAATAAATTTACACTTTCATGTTTTGGTGTCTACGAGAGAGATGAAAAAGTTTTTAAAAAAAGACATTATAGAAAAAAAAACAAATTAATTTTTAATCTAACAAAATTAATAATTATTTAACATTTCTTATTTAAGTATTGATAAGTAATATTACCAAATAATTTATTAACTAATTATAGTGTATGAAATAATATCAGTATGCTACATTATTACTTACTTATTAATATATTTAGCTAACTTGATAAAAAAAAAGACTAACAATTTAATACTTAGTATTATTTTAAATACTAAATACTTAAAATCAATTTAATAAAAATTTGCATATTAATTATTAATTATTAAATACTAAGTATTGGTTAGTTATTATCTAATAATTATTAAATATTTCGTGACTATTGACAATAATGGACGAAAGTATTATTAAAAACATGAAACAAATCAATAATGGATGGAAGTATTATATATATATATATATATATATATATATATATATATATATAAGGTAAATATTATTGATGAAATAAGTATTACAAACTATAGGGTAAAGTGCATTTAAACCCTCCTTAGATGTTACGAAAATACAATTAAAGACTCCCTAATTTGAAAAACCCAATATGTTTCAATTACGTTTAATTCAGCCCCCCGCCGTTAACAACCGTTAAAAATCGTCTAAAAAGACGATTTTACCCCTCCCACACTCTTCCTCTCTCTCTCTCCGGTGGTGGGGGCGGGTGGCGGGGGCTGGCCGGCGGAGGGAGGAGGGGGGCGGGGCGGGGGGGGCGAGGGCTGGCCGGCAGAGGGAGGAGGGTAGGGGGACGGTCGGGGGCTGGCGGAGGGAGGAGGGGAGGGGCGGTCGAGGGGGGCACGGCGGGGGGAGGAAGGGGGGGTGCTGATGGGGGTGGGGGGGGGGGGCTCCCCGGCGGAGGGAGGAGGGTGTGTGGGGGGGGGGGGGGTCAGGGTGCGGGCACTCATCGACGGAAGGAGGAGTGTGTGTGTGGGGGTGGGGGGGTCAGGGGGCGGGTACTCACCGGCGGAGGGAGGAGTGTGTGTGTGTTGGGGGGGGGCTCGTCGGCGGAGGAAGAAGAGGGGGGGATCGGGGGGTGGGCTGGCGGAGGGATCGAGGGGCGGACGGTCGGGAGGAGGGGGACGGTCGGGAGACGAGGGCTGGCCGGCGGAGGGGCTAGACGGAGGAGGGAGGAGGGGGGTAGGGAAGGGAGGAGGGGTTGTTTAGGTAGTTTTTTTATAGAAATTTTGAGTCGCACCCCACTTGATTTACCCAAATACAAAGTACACCCTACTGCTTTACCATAATGTACGAATCCCCCAACTTTTGACGGAAATCGTCC
The DNA here is from genome assembly GCA_029216955.1 of Iris pallida. NCBI lineage: Eukaryota > Viridiplantae > Streptophyta > Magnoliopsida > Asparagales > Iridaceae > Iris > Iris pallida. Next base: position 4,152,374 of record JANAVB010037018.1, on the reverse strand, counting down.
ATTGCTGACGGTCAAAGGGTTTGACCGATAATGTTTGACAAAAATACCCTCGTCTTTTCACAAACCCAAACCCAAATCCTTCCCGTTGCTGTTGCATCCCCGCCCCCATCCCGACGCCACTGCCGATGCCGCGTCCATCACCACCACCACCACCACCACAATCATCTCCACCACCTTCACTATCACCACCACAACTGCCACCCACCATCACCATCACCATCACCATTACCAACACCACCCCCACCACTTTCACCAACACCATCACCATTACCATCGCCACCCCCATCACCTTCACCCACAGCACCCCTGCTCCCCCGCCCCCCCCCCCCCCCCCGCTCGCCTGCCGTGCCCCAGCCCCAGCCCCGCCTCCGCCCCCCTCCCCCCGCTTCGCCCCACTCCCGCGCCCCCCTCTGCCCCCTCCCCCGCTCCCGCTCCGCCCCCTCCGCCCCCATGCCCCCCGCCTTCCTCCCGCTCAGCAACAGCAGCAGCGGCGACAGTGGCGGCGGCTAGCAACGGGGGCGGGGGGAGGTAGAGGAGGGCGCCGGGATGGGACGGGGAGGGGATGGGCGGCAGCCGGCGGTGGTGTCTTGGAACGGAGGGTCGCGGGAAAGGAGAGGGCATTTTTGTCCAAAAAAATGGGTCAAAGGAGTTGACCGCTAACGAAGGACGAAAACCGTCAAAAGTATGGGGTGTCTTGCATTATGAAAATTGTGTGGAGTGCACCTTTAATTTGGATAAATCAAGTGGGATGCGACTCAAAAAATTTCTCTCTTTTTTAAAATTTTTAAAGTCTTAACAGCCATTTTTAACAGCTAATCGACGGTAGAGGCTTTCTTGCTCACGCGGACAATCTAAGGTGGGCCAAACTGCTTAAATTTTCTAACGGGTCTTATTTTACGAACGATGCATATCTAAGGAAGGTTTAAATGCACTTTACCCCAAACTATAAACCCGTTTCAGACCCAAAATATATCATCTGATGCCAAGGATATCTACATTAATTAGTCTCTATGTTTCTTTGAACGGCGTATATACCGAACGCAAGACCCTCAAAGATACGACGATTCCGCTGACGCCAAACATGCTAGACAACAGCTTTGAAAGTCAGCTGTATCCGGCTGTAATCTCCCTCTCATTTTTCTTTTTTAGCTTTAATTTCATTCGTACCCAAAGCTCTATATATATATATATATATATATAAAATATATATATATATATATATATATATATATATATATATATATATATATATATATATATATATATATATATTATACTGTGAACCATAAATATTTTTTTTATTATAGATAAGATATGTATCTAAAGAATATAAGAGAAGTATCTTTATAATATTATATATAGCTTGTTATATATGAAAGGAAAATAAAAGAAGTATATTTATAATATTATAGAAAAACATAGAGCCATATTTGACTTTCACAAGGGCAGAAGTGTCTTCATTGACCAATAAATAAAGTACACAATCTCTCCCGTGATGTTTCTCGGCAGGCGGCTCAGATGATAAGGCAGCATGATCAGTCTCACTAACCAACCCCTACTAAAAGTTTTACAAAAGCAATCACTAAATAATCTTTTAAGAAATCTCAGAAAAGAATAGTTATAAAAATTTCTCTCAATTTACAAATATATTCAGAACAAAAAAGTTTACAGATCCTCCTCACGTGCCAATGGCACGCTTGGGATCTCTTCACAACAAACAAAACCTTCTCTTTCTTGAAATTGTGCTTTAGCTCTGTTGTCAGAAGTTTGGATTTGACCATAACACTTGCTAATAATTACATAATGCCATCATCACCATACAACTATTATTGGGTAGGTAACATTTGATTTGTTTTGACCCCTTTTAATCTAAATTAGATAGATATATAACTATTTAGGATGCTTCTTAATAATTTCCATAAATATATATTATACTAAGTGCTTAGAGAAATTTAATATGTTTGTATCACCATTGTTTTATGTTTAAGTAGTCTTAATAATATAATTTAATTTTCCAGAAGACAATATCCTATCTATATATAGCGAAAAAAAATGATTAAAGAATCAGATCAACTTTTAATATATGGAAAGTAATCATGCATGTACAAGGTGGCGATAGACTAAACATGCTATTTATTGTCGGACAATATTATAGAGAATAAACATGGTCAGACATGGAGAGAGCCATAGTATCATATGGAGGAGGAAAATGGAAGTTAAAATACAAAAAAATGCACTTAGCAAATTTTTAGTTAAAGGAGAAAATTATGAAATTAAGAAATACAATTTTGTCCTCAGAACTTAAAGTATCTTGAGACGCCATCTTAAAAATTTGCTGAATTTGTGAAGTGATCGTGATAATAAAAAGACTGGATAAATACGGAAATGGACATGATCAGCTATACGGTACAAGGTATAAAAATATCGTATGACGATCACGACTATCACTAGATAAGGGATGCATACTAACAATCAAGTTTCCTATGGTCTCACAAAACATCTATGTCTCAATATGTAAATCAAGAAACAGTAAGTAACGAGCATGTAAAATAAAACAATAAGGTGTTCCCGATGCTTTATCAGAAAACTAGCTATAAAAAATGATGAGCTAGAACATAGTAATTTTCAGCTACAGTTTGAATAATTAAAAATTATGTACACAGAGAGTTCCGACTAACACATACCGGTGGCTAAATGTCCAAATAGAACAAAATGTTGTCAGCGGTGAAGAAAGTAACCCACTCAAGCCCCCCTACGGTCATGCTCTTCGTATGCACCATCGGTCGGATAGGAAGCTGAATCCTCGGACTCCACTACGAGATATGGTCAAACAAAAATCAACAGGGTCAGGTTCCAATAGCAAGTAACACAAGGAAGCACAAGTAATAGAATCAAAAACCCAATAACAACACATAAGTAAACACATGTACCATAATCATAGACGCATATTCTACTATCGAGGCAATACGACATCCCTACACCAAACAATGACAAGAGGTATCATATTACGTCGAGATAAGTACATCCATTGACTATGATCATGATGTAGACCTCTGTATCATAGCTTTGGTAGATAGCCTATCGTAGTACAATAGTCCATCCCACAAACAAACGAGAACAATGGTTGGTCCATCATACTATGATAGTCCATGCCCTATACCACTAACAGATGAAATAATACACAATCAAGTTAGTATGAGTAAACGCAATTCAATCCTACTGACGAACTTAAATTTCTGACTGGTGTTATTAAAATTTCAAACTAATACTTATTAAAATACAAATTTTAATATTTTGTTGAAAAAATCTAAATATTATTCTACAAAAATATATAATTGGAAAATTTTGACCCCAACCATTTCCTTGGACTTGTTCCGTTTCCCAGTCAGACTCGGGTGGCTGCTAAGGAGGTGGGCCCACCTAAACTCTTTCGCTGTGGGCCCCACCACGACACCAAAACCTGACCAACTACCCAAAAGGGGGAAAAAAGAATTCCCAACTCAATCAACGGCCAAAATTCAAATCCCCAGGCTCCCAACGGCTCCGATTTGTCCAAAATCTTCTGGGCCCCACTTCCAACCTCTGACCAGTCAACCCCAGTGGTACAACCGTATTTACTGCCAACCCCAGTGGCAAACAGAGGCTCTTTCCCTCCAAAAATAAGCAAATAATGGAGGGAAGAAAACGACATCTAGAGATTGGAAATTCACCGATTAAAATATTCAAACAATTCCCGGATCGAGGAAAATAGAAACAAAAACAAATAAATAAATATGCATTAAATAATAATTTTATTATTGGTAGAGAGGTCAAAAGAAGAGAGTGGCGGTTTCCGCTCGCCGTCACCTTCTTCTCAATTCCAGAGCAAAAAAAAAAAAAATCCTTTTCTTAGGGTTTCAGGAGCTTAAATTAGGGTTTTTAGGCGTTTCTCATCGCGAAGATCGTTCCTTTGCTTGGGGATTCGCTTCGGGAGCAAGGGTTTGGGGGGGTGGGTACCGGTCGTTCCCGAGTAAGGGGTGTTGCTTGCTGAGGAGTAGATCTTTCCGAAAGCTTCTTCTAGGGTTAGCGTTTCTGGTGATGGAGGGGCTGGATGGGGAGTAGGGGCGGAAGATGCGAAGGAGATGCCGAGCTTTGGCGCTCATACGTATGTGAAAAAGTTTGCATCTTGATCTCTTAAGTCGATTTGTTTTTTGCTATTTATGGATTGTTTCTTGTTCAGCTCGTAGAACTATATCATGTCGCTTCAGACACGACACAGACAGTCCGAGAAACACTAGCAAATTGTACTAGGAAGTCGCATTTTCTTATGTTACGAATCTGAATTTTGATTCAAGTTTGTGTTTTTGGTGTAACATGGGTGTCCATACGTATTAACTGCTTTGATTGATCAAAATTTGCTACTTTTAGTAGCAAAGAAGGGGAGCCAGGCTTTGTTAATACTTCAAAAAAGTCATTTGTTAAAGATTATCATCTAATATTCCACCCCTATAAGGTCCAAAGTAATGGATTATAAGTACTAGAATTGCAAGTGAAAAGATTGGCTGGGAAATCCCATGAAATAATGTTAGAGCGACGCCCCTTGGATAAGAAGACCATTTGTCATGTCACAAGACTCCCAACACAGAGAACAAAAATTTGAAACTTTGTTTCACGAGTGGATTGGTTTTCTTACGGACATGCAGGTTTTGTGAATCACTTATGTGTTCGGTCAAGGTGTTGGTATGAGTAATTGGAGTTGGAATCCGAGGTACTATTACCAGAAAATATTGTGCAAGAACTTTATTATGATAAGAAAAGAAATTTGTTTTTATAGTTTCTATCCGTGTTGCACAGACACGACAAAACATGCTGCACAGACAATGATATGGATATGACATTGATTATTTTGTACACATGTATATTTTGGCGTATCTACCGCGTCGAATTGTGTCAAACATGTATACGAAAGATATGAAACTAGTTTGGAGTGTGGCTTCCTAGGGATCTATAATTGTAGCCTTTTATTACCGTATTATGGGGGTGGGAGGCACGACATTGATTATTGATTGTCCATGCATATTTGGTGTGGCTGTCGTTAACACTAAAAAGGAATTGAGCAATGAATATGCAATGGCTCAAATGCAATTCATAAAACTACTAAAAACAATAAACTATGCAGCTAAAATGTAAAAAAAATTAACCATGGGACAGTGGTTGGTGTAAAATTAATGTAAAAATATTTAACCATGGGACAGTGGTTAGTGTACAATGTAAACATTTAACCATGGGACAGACAGTGGTTAGTGTAAATTTATTCCAGTTAGTACCTATTTATCTTGTTTAATATCTGAATTTGATTAGTTTCCAGGGCCGTGTGTCCCAAAAACAAGTCCTATGCTTTCTTATGGCTATATGCAATGCAATCATGTTCAACTGCTTTTCAACCCCTTCACTACTTTTAAGGCAAAAACGAAATTCTTTGGGGGCAAAACAAGTTGATTAGATTATGCTCGACTAAACCAGTCTATCAAACAACTATAACTGCTACTTCCGTGCTACCGCTATCATGGTTATAGTTTTCCTGAAATTTGGCTGGTCATCCAAAGCCTTGCTTCCTGTGGAAGGGTCAGTTTTGCCTTGAAAATGACAAAAGTGGCGATTGTATCACATAATCGTCTGTCCCTGTTTCAGCTTGTCAAGGCAAATTGGGTGGGTGGATGTGTGTGTGTTGGGGGGGGGGGGGGGGGGGGGTGCGTGGGTGGGTTTGCAAATCATTGCTGCTAGTTTACAATGGTCTTACAGTATGTCTAAGTCAGCATGCTAAACAACTTGGTTAAGGATTTAGATAAACTGCGTTGGTTCTATTTATGGTTTGACAGGAAAAGCACACATTCCTTTCGTTATATGCTAGTTACTATGAATTACAATCAAGTTATGCTTTTATTAATGACATTTCTTTCTATAATTTTTGTTGTTGTGATGTTTCCTTCCTATGTTAATTGACTTGATTTGCTGTCTTCATTTTCTGCGTCTTATGCTTACACTGATAGTTCAAATTATGTCCCTTTTTTTTGCATGTGGTGGCCCTTTCTTCCTTTGCGTTCTCTTAGTGGCACAGAGGAAAACAACATGCATCTTTCTCGATTTTCCGATTTTGGGGCGCTTGAGCAGTCTATGGGATTCCGGATTGAAGATGCTGTTGATCTAAGTAGAAGTATGTGATTAGAGTCACTGTGTGCCTGTGATATTTATAGCCCTTTATTCTGTCACAATCTTATAGCCTCAATAAATTCCACTTTTGACAGCATCGTGTCATTTTAGTTATTTTTCATTTGGTTATGGGTGTTGACTCAAACCGCGTTTGAGATTTCATGGAACGAACTGTGCAGAACTCCAAACATAGCCTATTCTTTTTGGTATTTGAGCATCTAATTGGGGAAATTTGTTTTCACTGTCATATCGTGTCCTATAGGTTTCTACTAATAGCAAATCTTTTATGTACGAAATGATATGTTATCTGATTACTTCAAGTTCTTCATGACTGATATTAGTGGTGATTCATATTAAAAGACAGCGCTTCAGCTACTACTGTAGAATTATCTGCATGTCATATAAGTTTTATTATTCACTATGTGCAGATCCTGTGTTCAATCCAAAGTCAAGTGGCCCTACCATTGCTTCTGATTCTCTACAGTTTGGTTCCTTCAGTAAAGTAAGTTCATCTTTATCTGCAGGTCCTTTGTATTATAATAAATGTCATCATGGGAGTGAAAATATGTCTTACTAATATATATCTTACACGACAGCAATCTCTTCCATCAACCGATATTACTCCCTTGGCAGCTAGAGTTGATCCATTCCTCCAGCAGAAGGGACGACACTCTGACATTGTCTCATTACCCAGTGGTCAATTTGAAAACTGGGGGGAGTCCACAATGGCAGATGGCAGTCGGACTGATACCTCAACAGATGTAGACATCGACGAAAAAAATCAAAGGGTAATTCTCTGGTCTATATCTAAATAATGGCTTGACATATATACATAAAAGGCACGCATCTTACTGGTAAAAGGGATAGGCGGCTTTGATTAAATAGGATGGCTAGCCATTTGTGACAGTGCTTAGCTAGACATTCTTAGTTGGAAGATGCCTAGTGCTGATTGCTAAAATCATATCAATGATGTAGATAGTAGATACTGACAAAAATTTCAAAGGGCTGTTTTCTGTGCTATACCATAAACTAATAGTGGACATATATGCACTAGCATCCATGCATTATTTTGTCTCTCTTTCTTGAGAGATTTTGGTTGTTTTTCATAAATGAAATTATTCATCATTAGTGACTGCCTTACTTATTTGGAAGTACTTCGGTATGATTTTACATTTCCCAATTTGGAATTTTCTTTGCCTGTTTTCAAGATACTTCCATAGGGCATGATAGTTCCGAGATCTATTTTTCTATAAAGCTTATCACTAGAGACAATATTAACTAATCCTATCTTTTGTTAATTTTTCTTTTGAGACTTGAGGGACAGAAAACTGACTCCCTAGGTCACGAATCCATAACTTCTCCTCCCCATACCAAGGTCTCAGCTGCGCAAGCCTTGGTAATTTTTTGTTACTTGAGCTTTAGGAGTTTCTTAATTTCCACTAGAGTTGAGTTTCAGACTTAAATATGGGTGATTCAAGGATTCATAATGTGGGGAGGAACCTTATTAACCCATTTGTCAAGGCTTTTTTTTTTATGGATGTGAAATTGAAGAGTGTAAGTATTCACTCTCAAAGGAAATATTAAAAACCAAGAATGAGTACGGGGGTGACCTAAATCTCTTTACGACAGTTCCAGTAAGTTGGTACGCATAACCTCCTTCCGATATACATGAGTATCAATTGTCATCATGATACCTCACACTCAAACATATCAACCTCCTTTACTTATGAGCATGCACCAAACCTGGTTTGGAATGGAGTAATATTATATCAAAGGGTTGAAGCACCATATGTTAACTGTAAAAAAAACTATTTTTAATGGCGTAGGTAAAATTTTCTGTCATTGCTAACATTCCCTCTATCGTATGCAATCATATCTTGGAATTCGAGAGTAACTGGGAGGTATTCTGCTGTCATTGTAGAAATTCAAAACAATATGTGATAATGATTACAGGTTGTACCTTTAGGAATATGAAAACTTGATGATTACTAAGTATATTATTTTCTCTATTACTTGATGGTCATCTTTTCTCATTCTATTGGATATAGAGTTACTTTATAAAGGTACAGTATTTTTATGGGTAAAATTCAGCTCTATAATATGTTTATATTTTCAGCATTACAAGCATAACAAAATAATAAAAGCATTATTCTCGTCATTTTGGCATGCTGATGCAGGGGGGTTCATATGACAATATACTTTCACTTATTAAAAAGAATGGCTGCACATGAAGTTAGGCTCCACACAGTCTCAATTGCTTTTGCAATCAATCACATCACACAATCAAGATGCGATTTTTTCCCCCCATTCAATAACCCTTCTTAGTTCTTACCAATGGGGTTTATGGCCTCTAAATAGCGCCTCTAACGAATAATTATATTTCAAATAGAACTCTTATATAATATTTAATCAATACTAAATAAAGGAAGCTTGATTAGTTTCCTAAATCATTTAGGTTTGTTATTCAAGATATGTCTTGGCCTAGAATACGGATATCTAAGGGCTAGTTTGGATTCCAGTGACATTTCATTCCATTTGTCAAACATCCATCTCCGAGATGCTCGTAGGGATAGCATTTCAGAAATGCCCATTTGAGCTCCAAAATGATGGCATGTTTGAGAAATGTCCATCCAGAATGAGAAAACGTCAATCCAGAATGGAAACCTTTTGGCTCGTCCCTTGTGTTTGGCACCAAATGGAGTATAGGATAAGCAGTAACTGTAATAAGAACTAGTCCTAAATCAACATAACTTTGTTCCTTATAACACTTGGAATTTAATTAGGAAGCAACTCATCCGAGGAAACAACTCAGCACAGGCTTTACATAGCAAGCAATCTAAGGGAAGTTTCTTTAACTGAAAGAAATAAGAACATATAAAAACTATTTCAGCTAACTAAATTAACTAAACTTGACCAAATTAGGCCCGAACTTGAAAAAGTTATAAGTGCACTTGACCAGTCGCAATCACTTTTAAGCAGAATTAGGTTGATGCCTCCTATTTTATGAAGGTGTCAGACAATCAGTCTTCCTTTGTTTCCTGTCTTTTCTTAAATTTTTTAAAACTTTATATGCTCGTCCAATCTATTGGAGGGTATATTGTCTTTATTAGTTGATCTGCACGACTAACCACTTCGTAATTTTGTTAGTCTGCTTGGTAATGGTGTTTTCACCGGCATTGGGGTGTTTTTGAACCGACCGTTTATGAAAATCCTTGCTTGTTAATTTATTTGAAGCACTGGGTTTTGGTCGGCTCACCACCGCCCCCACCCCCACCCCACCCGACCCGAAAAAAAATCGGTGTAATGTATTTTTGAGTGTCTTTATAAACACCCAAAATTGGTGGATTTTGGGTGATTTTATTCCATTTATATCCTCACAAAAATATATAATTAACTACTAATACCCAACCCTATTTCCTCTTTCTCATCTCATCTCACGGCCAAAAGCAACTTATTAATGTCCAGTTCAGAAGGAAAATAGTTAATTTACAGTACAAGTCGTGCACGATTGAAGGAAAATCTAGGAACTTGTCTTGTACTTCCCCTCGGAGCTTCTTTGGGTGCAGAGTTGGTTTCTGAGACAAGAATGCATGAAATGCTTTTTGATGCTGGGATTATCTTTACGTCCATAAACCCAATTGATAGTCATTCTATATATTTGCCCCCATAGGAAACCCATATTTTACCAGGAATAGCTTTTATTTATATATGGATATAAAGGTAATTTTATTTTTGTAAAAAACTTTCAGAACCGCTCGTTAATGAATTACCAAGCATGGATTGGATTGGTTTAAAAGCCGCTACTTAAACCATAAAAAACTGGACCCCTCATAACCGAAAATACCTCATAACCACTGCCCCCACAATTGCCAAGCAAGCCCATAAGTGTGCACATATGAGGGTAGGATCTGTGTTATGTGATCTTTAGAATTGCCTGTGGGCATAGGTGATGAAGTATATTAAGGATATACCTATTATGTCCTTGGAAAACAGGATATAACCAAGTCGATTATGGTATTTTGGGGCTGTAGAAGGAATTTTGCAACCAAGCTTTACCTGAGCACTTAAGAATCGTTCATGTTGAAGTGTTATTTTAACTGATCGGTTTTTTTTCGTTACCCATTCTTTGGTTTGTTGGTGGATACTGGTTATGACCATGGACTAGGTTAATGTGGGATCCCTTGAATGCTTCTAATGGTGGTTGTTGCTTCACAATCTTAAAACTTGGTAGTGTTGGAATGCCTATATGCATGATTCTGAGTTCTGTTGTACTTTAAACGTGACAATTCTTTCTGCTGGCATTTCTTTCGTTCTGTTTGTTTATGGGATCTACTAGTTGGTTGTAAATTCATAGTTTCGTACTACTGTTCTTTCTATATTATTTTTCTTCATTTTAGACACCTCATCTTTGTATGTTCCTCTCTATCTTCTTCTGAAAATCTAGTTTACTTGTGGATTTGTCCTGATGTTCTTTTACATATGATTTTCCTCATTTTAAGGTTTGCCTCATCTTTATTTTCATCTGTACCTTCTCCTAGAATTTCAATTTCTTTACTAATATGCAGTAATATCTCAAAAACTGAATTAGTTATTGCATTCTGAGCCTTCCAAAACTGCTGATCTTCACCTTTTCTTCTGATTAGTTTGAACAAGGTCAAGGTGCTGATTCTAGTGACAGATCAAAGGAAAAGCCGGGCGACCATAAGGTATGTAGCCATTTATGTTTAACAAGATAAAAGTATATTTCTTCTTGCATCAACTATATGCTGGAATTAGACTGCATATAATATATGTTTCTGCAGACACTTCGTCGGCTTGCTCAAAATCGTGAGGCTGCAAGAAAAAGCCGATTGAGAAAAAAGGTGACTAATCTAATCCTGAAATCTTCCCATTGCCTAGATAATGTAATATTACTTAATAAGATGCCCGTGTTGTACAAAGGCACACACACACACACACATATAGCTCAAGTGGCTAATATATACATGCCAAGCACCTCTAGTTCAGTGGCTAAGGTGGGAGGCATCCTCCCTAGTGATTGTGGGTTCTAGCCATGGTTTAAGCAATTTAATTCCCAAGTGGGGAATTAAATTGGTGTAGGCGGTACTGGCTTGCAGGGCTAGCGGTGCGGGCCATCATGGGCCGGGCGGAATTGGGCCTTCGGGCTGGGAGCAGGCCGGCGGGCTGGGAGTGGGTCTTTGGGCTGGTGTTGTGGGGTCTCCGGGTCCGGTTTGTAGGCCTCGGGGCCGGGTTGTAGGCCTTCGGACCAAGTTGTAACTCCTGCGAGGCTGGGTTGTGGGCCCGCTTGATGACCAAAAATTGTAATACCATTTTCAATATATATATATATATATATATATATATATATATATATATTAAAAATTATATATATATAATTTCTTTTGAGACGAGGGCAGTCATAACTGTCCGTGTCCTGGGCTACTAGTACCAAAACCCCTTGTTTATTTTTGCCTCTGGGATTCAAACCCACGACCACTCCTCCCTTCCCTTACGAGCGCTACCACTTGACCATCGCCCTTGGTGGTTCATTGACAATGTTTAGATTATGAATTGCTCCATTTACAATACTTGGACATCTTAGGCACAAAGCTAGAAATGTTTGAGCAACTAATAATCCTATTGTTTATTGGGGAGACATGAAGTGAATCCACCAGCATATGCTTCCTACTGGAAACATCATAAACATGTTCAGTTTTTTGAAATTTAATGCGTTCCAGTCATCTAATCTACCAATGGTCCATTGTGGTGTTTATTGTTGGTCCTAACAGTCCTTTCGAACTAGGAAGCACATGCCCTCCAAACTTGGTTGGCACCATGCTAGACACACGTTGAATACTGACACGACACTGATTTTCATAGCATTGGTGCTTCCTACCATCCGGTCTACCGAAAACTCCTGGAAATTGCTAGATGGGTGGACCGGTCGGCTAACTGCCTGGTCAATGTTGGTTCGTATATTTATTTGGTAATTTCGGGTTAGGGTTTTTCTATTTGTCTATAGACAGGAGTCCTAGGGCTTATGGTGGAGAACGTACAGATGTGAGGCAATCAATAAAAAGGAGAAAGAAGAGAGAAAGAGAACAAAGAAGAGGAAGATTTCACGTCGAGTGTTCTTGTGAATCCCAGGTGTATTCTCTGGGGGTTTATTGAGTTCTCCGTGTTGGATTGGGTGTTCACAAAGTTGAGTAGATTTTCTACAGCCTTGTAACCTTGTTAGCAGTGAATCTTGTTCTCCCGTTAGTTTTTACTAGTTTGGATTTCACCTAAAAACCCTTGCCTCTTGTGCTTGGTTTCTTTCTTGTGTGCTTTCTTCTTTGCACAGCCACTATTGTCACCTATGTCGCACGAATACGGACATGGATACAGATCAGGACACAATAAAGGTTCGGAATATGGTCACTTTCAAATAGCTACAATAAGTAGTCACCTTATTGCATGAATACAAATATGGATACAAACATGATATGGATACGGACACCATTTTCTCATGGCCGTGCAACATAGGTTTTTGCAGTGTTATTTTTACACACGGGTTCAATTCTTCGATGTTGTTAATTGGGTGATAGTCTTTATTATCCAAGTAAATGCTACTTTTTCTCATAAGAAGTTAACTGTGTTTTTAGTTTTGTAATTCTGACTATCCTTTTTTATTTTATTTTGCCAGGCATATGTCCAACAACTTGAGAGTAGTAGACTGAAGCTTACTCAGCTAGAGCAGGAACTCCAGCGAGCTCGTCAGCAAGTAGTTCCCTAGCTTTGTTATTACCTACCACTCCCTCATTTTTATGTTTACTACTGTATTAAGCTTATGGTTTGCTGCCTTGATTGTTCAACAACCTTTTTTTTTACAGGGCATTTTCATTTCAAACTCTGGAGACCAGTCCCATTCTATGAGCGGAAATGGTATTTCTAACCTGCCTATGTTTTTTTTTCTCATGATTATGATATTTTACAGGATTTTTTTTGATGGCCTATGTTGCACGGACACGAATATGACTCTCCATGGCAAGAACACAACACTTATTTTTGTGTTATAGCGTATTTTCGAGTGTCCGGCTTGTGTCCGTTACGTGTCTGATACATTTTCAACATGACACTGCCCACATTTTGGAATGTCCGTGCTTCCTAAACGATGGCTATAGGAATTATATTTAGTTATTTACAGTTTCGAGAGCAAGGCTGAAAATGAATAAAAATATAGGAATTTCTGTATCGAACATGATTATAGTTTGTCCCTCCCTTCCATGTGCCTGGTAAGTATCTAGGATAAGATCCCTTTCGTGCCTACCCCATTGGTTCTATCAATTATTTCAAACATAATAACTTTAGTTAATGTTATAGACTGATCTTGGTTGCTATTACTTCATTTTTGTACCAGTAGGAATATACAGATACCCATTATGTACCTTTAACCATTTGTGGAAAATATGATACCACTTCCCTAAACTGCATTTTAGCAGGCCTTTTGTGTTTGGTGGGTAACATCCATGACGTTAACACGGAAGTTACCAACATAGAAGCGGAGAGAAACTTGAAGAGATGACCTTATTGTGTACTTTACTCCTAATTGATATATTTCGGGGTTCAAAGTTAAAGAAATATTTTTATCTACTAATAGTGGAGAACTTGACATATTACCAAACCACTCAGCCATTGAGCATTTCGGATTTGTACGGGAAAATTTCCAGCCATCTTGCATGGTTTTTCTGGTTTCAGATGCTTTATAGTCTTTTGATTACATTCAAATTATTTTGTCTAGTGAAACTTGCTGCACAGTATTTCCTTAGATAAAAGTTCCCTGATTATGGTGGTTAGATATTAAGTACCCTAACTGCTAAACTTTGTCTCTTACTCAAAAGATGACCCATAAACTTGATGGCTAATTGTATGCCATCAGTTTGAGTTCCGAGGAGGTGTGTGGTGGTTCCAGACTGCATATTGCTTCTGAGATTGAATGCATTCTGAGGAATCAATGTCCTAAAAGACGTTAATTGTTGGCATGCTGCCTTGATTTTGCTTAAAGTTATTCTCCAGTCTATATTAAAGAAACTTTGCAGGGGCCATGGCATTTGATGTTGAATATGCACGGTGGCTGGAAGATCAAAACCGGCAGATGAATGAGCTGAGAGGTGCAGTGAACTCTCATGCAAGTGACAATGATCTTCGTGCTATTGTAGACGGCATCATGGCACACTATGCTGATATTTTTAAACTTAAGAGTACTGCTGCCAAGGCTGATGTTTTTCATATGTTGTCTGGAATGTGGAAAACACCTGCAGAGAGGTGCTTCTTGTGGCTTGGGGGCTTCCGTTCATCTGAACTTCTCAAGGTACATATATTTCCCTATTCCAGTGATACATACACGAGGCAATATTTAGTATATGTCAGTTATTTAATCTCTCTGGTATAAGGTTATGATATGGACATCATTATTCATACTTTTTTGAGAATAAAGGCTAGTCTTTGACTGCCAGGATTTGATCCCAGGACCTCCCATTCTTATACCAAAGGTCTCAACCACTTGGTTGCCAAACCTTTGGCTGACTCAAAGTTCCCATAAATCACTCAACCCTCATCAATTTACGTTCTGCAAATTTTATTACGAGTCATGGAACATTTCTGTTCCATAATGCTAAATATAACTCCAAACCCAAGCCAATCAAAGTTACTCCTAGTCGATAATTCTCCTTATTTTGATTAGAAAGGGGACATGATTCAACAGCATTGATGGACGAAAACTACAGGATGCACCTGATTTGCAGCATCAACCTAATGTAAATCAAGGAAAATTACTCCTAGTCCCTGAACCTAAGTGTCTGGAGAAGTCATACCCAATCGTTACCCCATTCCATACCAAGTCAAGTGGCTTACCGTGTTCCCATTCCCATTTCTCGTTCCGTAATGTTCCATGATCTAGGTAACCTTGGGTTGACTTTGACACCATTATACAGATAAATAGGCAGCAAGTAGGATCCAATACGGACAGTATAATAGATGTTTCGACTAGAGAATGTTCTGTTTGATTATCATGTGGAAACTGGTGTCCAGCCATGTTTTGGGGCTTTTTGGAATTCAGACATGGAGCAGCCCAAGAATTCAGACATGGAGATGGAGCAGCCATAACAAACACAGGGATCGGACTTAGTATTTGTAGGATACGGATACGTTCCTTCACACATGTGCCTGCATGACCTAGTTCTCTTTCCTAATCCGGATTCATACCCGGCCTGTCTTGTTAAAAGGTTAATTAAAATGATTTCTGGATTCTGGTACAATAGAAGCTGGTCTGACATGATGAACTTGAATCTTCAACCATACTAGGGTTGCATAATCTTTATTATTCATCGCATTTTACTAACAGTAACATCTTATCTGCGTATAACAGTACGGGAATTCACATCGTACTTTGTTACCAGATGTATCTTTATTAGGTATTATTCCTAGTGTAGATTAAAGGCCAGATGCTTCTGAGCCTCAACTTCTGACAGTGTTGGGAACATGTTGCATCTATTTTCATCATCTCAATTTCTATTAACCAATGGAACCCTTTGTGAACAAGCGAGAATTCCTTTGGGAGATACCATTTGACTTCCTTCTAGTCTGATCTATATAGATAGATAATTCAATGTAATACCTAAACAACTTCAACCTGGTTCTCCATCCTCCACCAGACAACCACAGATGTGTGCTGTCCATCCTACAAGTGATGTAGTTCTTCTTAGGTTATCAGACCATTATTTGAACTCTGAGATTCATTTCAGGGGCATGCCTGGAAAAACTACTTTTCTCAAAGTGGCTATTTATTTTCTCCATTTTTGTAGTATCTAAGGAAGTATAAAAATACAGGAATTGTTTCCGTATTCTTCACTTTTATTCTCACCGCACCACCGCCCAACAAAAAGAGAAGGATACTTTTCTCTACTTCGCCCTCTACTGAACAAGCACTGAAAAATAGTCCCCTTTTTCCATTTAAGTTTCAAATTTATAGAGGGCGTAGTTTGGCACGGAAGCAAGGGTTGGTGCTGGCATCTTGGCATAAGGCTGGATGCGTCTTGACCCTCCTTGTTACTGGGAATCTAGTAGCACAGGGGCATCCTTTTATTGTATTTAGGTTTATGAATTTCCTAATGTGCAGAATAATATGCTAGATAACTCTTGGTTGGAACAGGGTTACTTTGATGGTTTGTTAAAGTTATGCTTATGCTTTTTGTTTATACATTGTAACACAGCTACTAGCAAATCAGTTGGAACCGCTCACTGAACAACAGGTAGTGGGGTTATGCAACCTCCAGCAATCCTCCCAACAAGCAGAAGATGCTCTCTCACAAGGGATGGAGGCACTGCAGCAGTCCCTCTCAGGAACATTGGTTTCTGCTTCTCCTGCGTCAGCTGGTTCATCGGGGAATGTTGCGAATTATATGGGTCAGATGGCAATGGCTATGGGAAAGCTTGGCACACTTGAAAACTTCCTCTGTCAGGTACATACGATATCGCTTCGTTTGACCTATATGTTACTTGGTTTACTGAAGAACCACGAGTTGCATATACACTTGTGTTGTTCAGCATGTGCAAATTAGAGGATGTGAATTTCATACCTTTTTCTTTAGGAAAAATGCAAACCTAATCCGTTTAATTTTCAGGCTGACAACTTGAGGCTGCAAACGCTGCAGCAAATGCACCGAATACTGACAACCCGTCAAGCTGCAAGAGCATTGCTTGCCATTCACGACTATTTTTCCCGTCTCCGTGCCTTGAGCTCACTCTGGCTTGCCCGACCGAAAGAATGAGAAGGAGCTGAAGGCCGTGTCAGTTGTTACCTCTGTTCTTGGAGGATCATTGCTACAGTATATCTAAGATCATGGAGCTCCCTGCAGTTTGCAGTGTAATCAAATTTCCAAGTTAAGGGAGACCTAATGTTATCTTACACTGACATATTATCTGTAGGAAATACTTTATGTATGCTTCTGTTGTGTCACATTGTTGGGGACTACGTTTGGCAATAATATCATCAGGCTTTCTAGCTTTTATTTTGCTCAATGCTAAATCAATTGGGTCTCAGTGCAAGCGAGCATTTGTATCTTATGTTGTGTTGATTAGAATATCTTAGAGGTGGAGAGGGAAGGAGGAAGAGTGATCGAACTACTAAAGTTTAATAAATATACAGCACTGTGATTTTGTTCGAAAATGTGTAGCTACTATTTTTTGTTCACTTATTGTGTGTTTCACAAACTGCATCATTAAGTTGCAGAATCAGAGGGGTCTCTTAGCATATTATTCTCAAATTCATCATAGGCTGATTTTAGAATTAAGTTAAAAAAAAATTGAAGTTTGTTGAGAATCAATAAGGGACTTTTAGTCCCACATCGGAATATGTTATATGTAGAGGAGCTAGACTTCCTATAAGTAGTGAAGTAGTCCATCAATAAAATCATCCAACCATTATTTTCTATATGGTATCAAAGCCATAACTCTCTCTCTCTCTCTCTCCACAAAAAAAAAAAAAAAAAAAAAAATTTTAACCTCCCCCCTTCTCCCAGCCGACTCCAGTACCCCCCCACAAGCCGGCCCCCCCCACCCCCAAGCTGCCCCCCCCCCCCAACCCAAGCCGCCCCCCCACCCCCTCCCAGCCCCCCCCCCCCCCCCCCCCCAAGCCGTCCCCCCCACTCCCAGCCCCTCTCCTGCCGACCCCCCCCCCCCAATCCCTGCCGCCCCCCTCCCCCCACCCACCGCCAGCAGCCCTCCCCTCCACCCCCCGCCCCCAGCAGCCCCCCCACCCCACCCCCGACCACCAGCAGCACCCCGCCCCCCCTCCTCCCTCTCCCTCTCTTGACATGGAAACCCTAACCCTAGCCCTAGCAGCCCAATCCACACCCTAACCCTAACCTTAGCCGCCTCTTTTTTTTTTTTTCAAAAACCAAAAAAAAAAAAACAAAAACAAAAAACAAAACAAAACAAAACTGGCGTATTTCGAATAGAGACGGTTGTCAAATGCTTTATTTGCACAATCTCTGTTCCTCGCTTACGCCGTTTGGAACTAACAAATGCTTTATTTGTTATTCCTTCTTCACATCGGGATCTATACAGAGACTGATCATGTCTTCTCTGGTGTCCTGACGTGTTCACTTTACATGCGCGCGCCGGTGCTGGCCAAGTTAGTAGCGCATTAGTAAAGTCTCTGGCGTTGAAGAAGACGACGAAGACGACGAAGTTGGGTCAGTTGCAGACTCCGACGACGACGAAGAAGACGACGAACAGGGTTCACAGTTGAAGACGCCATGGATTCGATCATTGGCAAACTGACGGCCGAAGAGATGAAGGCCTTGGTTGATGATATCTTATCAAAGAGATTAACCGAGGCAACCCCACGTGTGATCCATACTGATGTGGATCCGTCACCTTACAAAATGGGGAAGCTGGAGAAGCTGGAGACGAAGTTGGAAGGAACGTCCAACTACTTGAAGTGGTCGCGGCAGGCGATGCGGACGCTGAAGGGACGTGGCTTGGTTGGCTATGTCACTGGCCAAGCCAAGGCGCCAGCCGATCACTCCGCAAAGGAGTTTGCTGTTTGGGAGATTGTCAACAACGTAGTAGCTGGGTGGTTGACTGCCTCATTAACCGACCAGGTGTCGGGCAATGTCGAGGCAATGGAGGCTGCTGCGGATATATGGCGGACTCTAAAAGATATGTACTCCGGCTCGGGCAACCCTATGCGGATCTTTCAACTACAAGATGAACTCGATAGGGTGACCCAAGACGAACGTACCATCTCTGAGTACGCAGCCCTGTTGAAGCAGTACTGGTCTGATCTGGATCATTATGATCCTCTTGGGATGGCAGATGCACAAGTCGAACCGGCGTTCGCTAAGTACTTTCAGACGTTCCTGGCTTATATTTCGCGGCAGCGTATGATGAAATTCCTGAAGGGACTACACCCTGTGTTTGAGCAGAGACGGAATATCCTCCTATCCCAACCCACGCTTCCGACCTTGGAAGAAGCTATAGCCGTCATGACACAGGAAGAAGCTCGACTGAAGTTGATGCCCAACAAGGGCTCCTACCAGGGGGAGCGAGCCGAGGTTGAAAAGTCTGCCCTTGCTGCCTTCAATCAACCTCCATCTGTTGGTGGTGTTTGCCACAATTGTGGTGACTCCGGACATTACATCCGATTTTGTCCAAAACCCTTGCGAAATCAGTCTACTGATCGAGGACGGGGTCGTGGAGGCCGACGTGGTAGTAGAGGAGGATATGCTGGTAGACGGGGAGGACACAAAGCAAATCTGGTGGAGGAAGGGGGAGAGAATCAACTGGCTGAAATAACCCCGCTTGAGCGGGAGTTTCTTGAGAAGTTGCGAGGCACAAAGCTGGGTTCGGCCGACAGTCCTGGGGCGTCTTCTACCTCGGGGGATCTCATCACTTGCTTTGCCCAAACCAGCACCGGTAATCCTGCACGTGCTCTTGCATCTGTCCATCAGCCAGGATGGATAATGGATTCTGGGACATCTCGCCATGTCACGGGATCCCGTGGTGCGTTTCAGGACTATACTCACCTACCATTGCCGGAGAGTATTCAGACCGCTGATGGTACATCCAGTCCTGTAGTGGGTAAAGGCACTGTCGCATGCACCCCTTCCATCACTCTAACCAATGAGAAGGAGACATGACGACGACTTGGGACTGGCACATGGCATAAGGGGCTGTGGTATTTAGACATGGCTGGACTGGACAACGCATTGGCATTCTTGGTCGCAGCCGCACCACCAGAAGCTTCCTGTCGCAGTGTTGAAGCCGACTTGCTACTCCACCACCAGCGTGTCGGTCATTCCTCTTTTCAAGTTATTAGTCGAATGTATCCGTCCTTATATCAAAGGGCTGATAAAGAGAAGTTATTTTGTGATGCTTGTGAGTTGGGCAAACATACCAGAAGCTCGTATGTGAGCTCGGGGAATAGGAGTTCAGCTGCTTTTGACATGATACATTCGGACGTATGGGGCCCTTGTCCTACAACCGGAATTAACGGCTTTCGATGGTTCGTCACCTTTATTGACTGTTATACCCGCGTGACATGGGTCTACCTTATGAAGAATAAAAGTGACGTCCTTGAGGCCTTTCGGGACTTTCATCGACGGGTGGAAACACAATATGGCGCTAAAATTAAGTGTTTCCGGTCTGACAATGGGACGGAGTATACTAATAAGCGGGTTGCTGAGTATTTTTCCACTCATGGAATACTACATCAAACTTTATGTGCTTATACTCCGGCACAAAATGGTGTGGCTGAACGAAAGAACAGACACCTGCTAGAAGTCGCACGGACGATGATGCTGGCTATGAATGTCCCGAAACACTTATGGGGGCAGGCTATATTGACGGCCTCTTATCTCATCAACAGAATGCCATCTCAAGTATTGGACTGGAAGACACCGTTGGAGATGCTTACTGGGGCAACTATATACACTGTTCCACCGAAAGTTTTTGGATGTGTGTGCTTTGTCCAAGATAATAGGCCAGGCGTTGGCAAACTGGATCCTAGGGCAGTTAAATGTGTCTTTGTCGGTTACACGGCGACTCAGAAGGGATATGCCTGTTGGAGTCCAGTCGAGCGGAAGATGTTTGTCAGCATGGACGTTACATTCAGAGAACTCGAACCATACTATGGTTCGGATGAAGGTTCAGCATTTGGTGACACACCTAACATAGATGGTGTTCGATGTGAGGGAGAGATAATAAGCCCAAATGTGGTCGTCGGATCGGTTCCGTGTCCGGTTGTAGAAAACTGGACGAAAGGGGGAGAGCACAGTGACTCAGATACAGAGAATGAAGAAGACGATACATATGTTACGCAGGGGGAGCAACAGACAAGGGAAAAGGAGCTCCAAGTCTACAGAAGGAGACAATAGAAGTCCAGTACTGTGCCTATGCCGTGCCCTGTGCCTACTGTACCAAGTCCCTCGTCTACTCCTGCTCCAACTCCTGAAGATGTTGCCCCCGCACTGAATCACTCGGATTCTGATGCGGATCTCTCCGACTCGGATGGTATGATCTCTCCACCACCTATTGCTCCCTTAAGGAGATCTTCTCGCATCAATGCGGGTAAGGCTCCTGCTCGTTTTGATGATTACGAACATGACATTGCCAACTTCTTGTCTTATTCTAACATTTCTTCGAATTATCGAGCCTTCATTGCATCGTTAGACTCTACTTCGTTGCCCAAGTGTTGGCAGGAAGCAAAGAAAGATCCAAGGTGAAAAACTGCAATAATGGAAGAACTTGGGGCACTGGAGAAAAATAAGACATGGGAGCTGGTTCCATTACCCAAAGGAAAGAAAGCTGTGGGATGCAAATGGGTGTACACAGTGAAAGAGACGCCAGAAGGAAAAATAGAGCGATACAAGGCGAGGTTGGTTGCAAAAGGATTCACATAGTCATATGGAATAGACTATGATGAGACGTTTGCCCCAGTAGCAAAAATGAGCACCGTGAGAACTCTGGTCTCCATTGCAGCGAACTATGGGTGGAAGCTGTACCAGCTGGATGTGAAGAATGCCTTTCTTCATGGGGACCTGCAAGAAGAAGTATACATGGAGCTCCCGCCAGGGTGCTACGCGATGGAATCAAACGGAGGGACGTCGCAAGGAAAGGTGTGTAAACTGAAGAAGTCGCTATACGGGCTCAAGCAATCTCCTCGAGCCTGGTTTGACAGATTCAGAAAGGCTGTTACAGGCATGGGATACCGTCAAACAAATACAGATCATACGGTCTTCCTCCAGCATGCAAGAGGCCACATCACTATACTTGCTGTATATGTGGATGATATAGTGATCACAGGTGATGATGAAGTCGAGATCACTAAGCTGAAGTCAAAACTCGCGAAGGAGTTTGAAGTGAAGGATTTAGGAGCGATGAGGTACTTTCTAGGTATCGAGGTGTGTGAAGGCGAACAAGGAATTGTTCTCTCACAGAGAAAATACACACTAGATCTGCTGAAGGAGACAGGGATGCTGGGATACAAAGCAGCAGTCACTCCAATTGACCAGAAGTGCAAGTTGGGAGCAGAAGCAGGAGAGCCAGTTGATCGTGAAAGATATCAACGACTTGTAGGGTGATTGATTTATCTAGGGCACACTCGCCCTGATATCTCATTTGCGGTAAGTGTAGTGAGTCGCTACATGCATGATCCAAGAAAGGGTCATATGGAAGCAGTATTTCAGATCTTGAGATATCTGAAAGGAACGCCGGGAAAGTGGCTATGGTTCAAGAAGAATGGACGCATAGAAGTTGAGTGATACTGTGATGCAGACTGGGCGAGCTGCATAGACGACATAAGGTCTACCACGGGATACTGTATTTTTGTAGGAGGAAATCTGGTCTCATGGAGAAGCAAGAAACAGTCAGTGGTAGCACGGTCGACAGCTGAAGCAGAATACAGAGCAATGGCTCTGGGAGTGTCAGAGTTACTGTGGGTGAAAGCATTGCTGACAGAGTTGCAGCTGGATAAGGGAGCACCATTGCGTCTTCTGAGCGATAGTCAAGCTGCAATAAGTATAGCTAACAATCCAGTTCAGCACGACAGAACAAAGCACATCGAGATTGATCGATTCTTCATCAAGGAGAAGCTGGAACAAGAGATACTGAAGATTGACCATGTCCGCTCAGAAGAACAAGTTGCAGACTGTCTGACTAAGGGTCTTAGTTCATTAAGTCTGTCAAAGCTATGTAACAAGATGGGGATGATCAATATTTATCGCCCATCTTGAGGGGGAGTGTTGAGAATCAATAAGGGACTTTTAGTCCCACATCGGAATATGTTATATGTAGAGGAGCTAGACTCCCTATAAGTAGTGAAGTAGTCCATCAATAAAATCATCCAACCATTATTTTCTACAAAGTTTGGTTGGTTTCTTGTTTCTCGATCATATATTCATTTATCTTGATTTTCCACTGTAAGAAAACATTGGATACACTTGTTGAGTTCCTAGTTTGCTTCTCATGGTTTAGTTTAACTGAAATTTTGTTTTATGTCCGACAATTTCATTACTGGATAAGTGTGTGGTAGTATTATTATGACAATAAATTCTTGATCGTGAATTTGAATTTCTGGGGTCGGCTGTTTGAATTATTCGGACAATGCCCTTATTTTCTGGTTCATATATCCCCACAAAGATGTTCTATCCATGTTTTTGATTTCTCCACTTGTGGAAGTATCCAACTACCTATGAAACCCGCAGAATTGATTTTTGGTTTTGATTCATTTATCCAACTGAAGATGATACTATGTGAGAGATGCGTCTTCATGCTTCTTGCTTCCTACATTATGATGCATCAGACTAGATTTCCTCCACCACTAAAAAATGATAGAAGTGATTATTTGACTCACTACAGAGATTATATTTCACAAAAAAAAAGGCTTTCTAAAGGCAAATATTAATGGCACCACTCAGTTTACTAGGGGCACCACAGGATAGGATAGGATAGATAGAATAAACACACTTAAATCATTTTTTTGTTAGGGGTTGTAAAAAATTAGATAGGGACAACACACATCAAAATTTGAGTTAACCTCTTTCTTCTTTAACAACCCCCTCTCTTCCTAATTTCTTGTCCCCACTTCATATCCATATTCCTCTTCTACCTACTCTCTTATAACACACTTCATCTTTCCCTTCGAACCCTAATTTTAGGTTTATGATTTGTTGGATGTTTTTACAAAATTTCGAACCCAATTTTAGAGCTTTTGAACTACAGATTTCTATACAGTCATTGGGGACGACACAAGAATGCTAAAATTTGGCCATCCTGACTACAATGAGTAGTGTTAAAATTTTGACAATCATAAGACAAAAAAGTATATTTCTTAGGACTGCCAAAATTTTGACAGTCAATGCATTGCTTGGAATGCCAAAATTTTGGTAATCTTGATAAATTTTCAATATTGTCAAAATTTTGACGGTCCTTCACCGTCCCAAACTAGACTATTTCGATACTCCATTAATGGAGTTTGAAACTTCAGAAATAGTTCCAAATAAGACAAATCGGCTAAATTAAAACTTGATACCCTCAACTATTCCAGTTTTTCAACTTGATATCTTTAACTTTGATATGTACTAACTTAATCCCTCCATCAATTAATATTTTTAACTTGGTACCTTCCGTTACTCCACAGTTAAATCTTCCGTTAACAATAATAATTCCTAAACTACCACCACCAATATCCCTGCGCCTACCCCCCGGCCCCGCCGCGCTACCCCCTCCCGACTCCTCCCCCCCCTCCCCCCCCCCCAAACTGCGTGCTCCTTGTTGCGGCTGCCGCTGTGCGCCCCCCCCCCCCCCCCCCCCCCCCCCCCCCCCCCCCCCCCCCCCCCCCCCCCCCCCCCAGAAAAAGAGAGGGAAGGGTGCTGCCGGAGAGGGGGGAGAATAATTTGGTCTTTTTTATTTTGGTTAATACTGTTATGGTATAGGGTATTAAGAGTATCAAGTTGAACAATTCGAATAGTTGATGATATGAAGTTGTAATTTAGCAAAGACTACTATTAAGAAACTATGCAAAAAAGGAAAAAAAAAACATGAATTAAAATTTTAAATTTAGAAATTAAAAAGAAGACATTTTTAAAAATATTTTATTCTAAGTAAAGTTTGTAGTACCCTTAATATTTGCCTCTCTAAGCATGTACACCCTGCTTGAACCACTCGATATCAATGTGCACCCTAGGTATGTGGGATATCTTCTCCCAATCTCTCCCTCGACCTTCTTCGCAACGTTCTTTCAGCAACGGGCACTCTCTGATGTGCAGCTCTTGCAGCATGTCCGGCAGGCCTTTCTCCGGCAAGGCCGCCATCCGTGGGCAGTTGCTAATGACCAAAGTCTCGAGGGAGCGTACTTCTCGCAGATCCTCCGGCAGAGACCGAAGACCGGCGCAGTTATTGATCGCCAGCGTCTGCAGGCTCGCTGGCAGCGCGCTGTCAGGAAAGCATTCGAGGCCATCGCAGTCGACGATCTTGAGGTTCGTCAGGCGCGGGAGTGCACTAAGCTTCCGGACCAGCAGCTGCTCGATCAGACCAGAGCAGGAGGCTACTTCGAAGTCTTCCAGCGAGCTCGACAGTGCCCCCACGCCCAACTCCTGTTCCCCCACCGCGAGCCTCGAGCAGTTGTATAAGTGAAGGCTTCTGAGGGAGACGAGCGACCCGAAGCAGTCCGCGGGGAGCGTCCTGAGCTCTTCGCAGTCCGTGATCGTCAGTTTCTCGAGCGCCGGCAACAGTTCTTGCCGGCCCAGTAGGCCTGGGCTTAAGGATCTCAGGTTCGGACACTCGTTTACGTGCAGCGACGATAGCGAGGACGGGACTGAACGACGATCGTTCCGGACTGGCGGAAGGGCGGTGATCCCTGCCTCCGATATTCGGAGCCTCGTGACAGTTGGCGGAATGCTCGGCAGCCCTCTGAGCTTCGGGCAGTCCGATATCTCGAGATCAGTCAGACAGGGGAACAAGCGGCCGTCGTCGTCGTCGTCGCTTAGCCATTCTTCCAAGTCCGGCATGTCCGCAATCACTAGCTCTTTCAGCGCCGGGAACCCCCCCTTGATTTCGCCTCCGCCGGAGAATTCGCGACCGATCCTCGTCACTCCGAACGCTCCTATATCCAGGTATCTGAGGAAAGGCAGCTGGCCGAGAGACGGGAGGAGCTTGCATCTTCTGCAGTTGGACAGGTGTATGGTCTCCAAGAAAGAGTACGCCGGACTCCCCAGCCACCTCGGGAACTCGGCTCCCGAGTAGCCCCTGACGGTGATCTCCTTGATTTCGACGTGCGGCCTGAGGCCCTGGAGAACGTCTTGATCGCGGAGCTCGTCCTCGTAGCTCACTCTCCGGTCGTCCGCCCATACAAACTCCAGCACGCCGAGGTAGGCTTTGGCGTCCAACCGGGCCTGGTTCGCCTCTTCCCCGTCCGCCACGTTCTCGAGGCTCCGTATGGAGAGATGCCCGCGGAGCTCCCCCATGTCCCGCAGCTCGTGGATCTTGAACCGGCTGTCGTTGCTGACCGCAAACTCCTCGAGTTCTTGGAGGGCGGTTAGCCTCCCTATCCGACCGATCTTGGAGATCAGCGTCGCGCTCGCTTCGAGATGCCGCAGGTTGACCAGCTTGGTCACCCCTTCCGGTATCTCGCTCAGCGCGTCGCAGTACTTGAGCTTCAATGTCTGCAAATTGTACAGTCCGCCAAGCGACGACGGCAGAGTCTTGATTCCGGTACCTTGGAGGCCTAAGTACCGAAGTTGCTTCAAGTTCCCTATAGACGATGGTATGTCAGCGATGTCCCTCCGGTTCAAATCGAGCACCCGCAGCCATTTCTGTCCAAGGAACAGGTCTTTAGGGATGGGCGCGACGCGCGACTTGTACCCGTGCAGCAAGAGGAGCGACTGCAGCCTCCGGAAGTCGGAGAACACCCCAAACGAAGTCAGGCCCGATTGGCTGCAGGAGTACGACAGGTGATGCGCGTCGGGGCCGGCGTGCTTGACGCCGCCGCCGCCCTCCTCCAGCCTCAGGCACGCCCCGCTGGAGATCAGCTGCGCGAGGTCGTGCATCGCGTCGTGCATCACGTAATTGCCCTTGTGGGCCTGGAAGAAGGACCGCTTCAGCAGGTCGTCGAAGTAGCCGCTCCCGACGTCCTCCAGTCTCGTCCTCCCTTGCGGCTGGACGAAACCCAGCGCCATCCAAATCTGCACCAGCTTCTTCTTCTCGAACACGTAGTCCTTGTGGAACACCGCGCAGAACGAGAAGCACTGCTTCAGGCGGGGCGGCAGGTGGTTGTAGCTCAGTCTCAGGGCCGGCAGGATGTTGTTCTTGTCCGGGGGGAGCTCCCAGATTTCGCTCCGCAGGACGTTCCTCCAGTCTTCTTCGTCGGTTTTCTCGTAGAGGAGGCTCCCCAGCGCCTTGGCCGCAAGCGGCAGGCCCTTCAGCTTCTTGACAATCTCCTTCCCTATCTTCTCCAGGTTCGGATGCCCGGTCGAGTCGCCGTCGACGAACGCGCAGCTCCTGAACAATCTCCAGCAATCGCCGTCGGACAGCTGAGCCAGCCGGTAGGGGGGCAGGCCGCTCATGATCCTCCCGACGTTCTCGTTCCGGGTCGTCACGATGATCTTGCTCCCCCTCCCCGCGCCCACCAGGGCGCCGCAGAAGCTGTACCACTTTTCGGGGTCCTCGTTCCACACGTCGTCCAGGACCAGCAGGAACCGCTTCCCCTTCAGCTCGGCGCTCAGGGTCTCCTGGACCTTGTTCATGTTCGTGGGGGCGTTCGCGGAGTAGCCTCCCATGAAGGAGCTCACGGAGGTGGACTCGATCGTCTCCTTGGTCAGCTTCATCACGTCGAAGCTCTCCGAGACGCATATCCACAGCCTCAGCTGGAAGTGGTCCTTGACTCTGCTGTCGTTGTACACGAGCTGGGTGAGAGTCGTCTTCCCCAGCCCGCCCATGCCGACGACGGGGAGGACCGAGACGTTCAAACGGCTCGACCTGGTGTCGACCTTGAGCAGTATCTCGACAATGTTGTCCCTATCCTCCTCTCTTCCGAACACGTTCGCGTCGTCGACCAAGGAAGTACTCTGCGGCCGCTCCGCGGGCTCGGCTAGGCCCGTCGTCGTCGTCCCCTGCGGCGCCTGCAGGCCGAGCATGTCTCGGTCCCTGACGGTCCTGTCTAGCCTCTCGCGGATGTCCCTGATCCTGTTCGACATATTGCAGTGGAGCAGAGTCGTGCGGCAGGGGCAGGGGAAGAGGCAGGCGAGCAGCTTCTTCGCCCTGCGGCCTTCGGGGCTCGGCTGCGGGCGGCTGCTGCTGCTGCTCCGGGCCCTGTAGTCGTCCAGCACCTCGTCGATCTCGCACGCGACGCCCTTGAGGCTCGCTAGCCAGATCCGCGTAGCCTTGTCCCTCACTTGCTTCGTCTCCGCGTCCTCGATCACCGCCTGGATCATCGACAGCGTCGTCGCCATTCCTTGCAGGTCCTCTTTGACTCTGCGGAGCGATCGGAGCTCGCTCAGCCCGCTCAGCGCGGCCGCGGAAAGCTTGTCAAGGAGAACCTGGATGAAAGCAGATAGAACTGCTGCTTCTGCCATTTCCCTCTCCTCTCTCTCAGTGGAAGGGAAGCTTGTTCAATTTTGCCTGGCTAGCTGTAGGAGAAGCAGCAGTTGCTAAGCTTCCTGGAACAATGTTCCTATGTTCATACTTGTATTTGCCATCAGTCTTGACAACTGCTTGACTGTGAAGGCTTATTGACTTGATATATTTTGATGTGCAGTAGGTCTTCTTATTCTGTGGGTGTATGTGGATTCTGTGGTGGGTGTGGAAGATGAGGTGCCCAAAGAACATTCACAAGTCATCATCAGTAAAGCTCATCCCAATTTCCAGAGACAGAGAAGAGCTCATTTTGTATGACAGTAACATTCATTGTAGGATTCAACTTCTAGATTGTTAGGTCCAATCCACCACAAAAATTATAGGTTAGTTCTGAAAATTTCTAGATTCAGAATGTAGATAACTATTTTTATAGAATAGTAAGTTTCAATTTAGAGTCATGTTCTAGATTTACAATATATTTTTTCCCACGCTAATTTTTGGCCACACAATCTGTGACCAACAATTCATTTTATCATTTTCTACTTATTCTCCTACAAATTCAACCAGGACCACAAGGGAAAATTTTGAGCACCATTATACTAATGATGCTCAATAAATAATGTGAGCCTAATGATAGGTGTCCTAAAAAAATGTTGGTTTGGTTTTAAATATTATGCAGGTTAGTAAGAAGGAGACTTGGATGTTCTCACAAAGTCTATAATTTCAGAATCACCAATGAAGCAAATAGAACGTGGGGTTCCTTGTATTTTAATCTACAACAGTATTTGCTTATAACTAAACTAAGATTTCATCTTCATTGGTGATGATTTTTGTCAATTTCACTAAACATATTTTCTTGTGAAAAAAATAAAAATAATCTTAGCTGAGTTTAGATTATTCATGTAACCAACTTTCATACCCACAAGTGTGGCCACTTGAGCAGATTTTGGCATGTAGATGAAAAAATTGTTTATGAAGTAATCAAATATTTCAAGTTCTCAGGTCATTTAGAAACTTACACATAAATTTGCAGTACATTGATGAAAAATTACTTCTTAATTATGTTAAAACTCTTCCAATTAATTTATTTTCAACTGTTGCCTCTCTTATTATCCTTCTTCTCAGTAATCGTTCTCCAGTAATATATCTTGCAATCAGGTCAGGTCCTACTTAGGTACCATATGAACATATGAACATTAGGGTCTTGGTATAAAATATAGTTGGTCAGATGACAGGTATATAAGATCGGAAAAGCTAATTTGCCCACAGGCAGACTGGCCCGCACGCCGCATGGCCACTCCACATTGGCCTCCCTGTATCCACGGGTCTCATGTCGGTTGTCCTGTCAATGGAGCCGCCACACATGGTGGACAGGCAATGTAGCAGTTCTTATATAAGATAGCACGGAAATCAACATCTCAGACCTCTAAAGTTGGTATAGTTGAAAGACCACAAAGGACATTCACGTCCTATTCCAGTTACAGTATGGTATTTTAAGAGAGGAGTAGAATGTAAAGCTCACTCTTCAGATACATAGTATGCCAATTAAATCCTGAGAATTGATATTGCAAAAAAACGTACCTGAAGAAGTATGCACACAAAAACCTCAGTTGAATTCCAGAGAATTGCGACAGGAAGAAAATAAATTAGAGATGGTAAAGAAAAACACCACAATTTCTAAATATTGCAAAATAGAAACAATTGTATAGTGGATCAGACATAATGGAACAATTGTAAGTTCATGCATTGCACACATATCTGATTCAGTTACATATTGAAAATGATATTCTCTGCAAGGAACTTAGAAACTCTGAAATTAAGAGGAGATCTCATAATATTTCTATAAAGTGCATAGATCTATCATTCCTTGCCCATTTGCAATCACATTGACCCGAATCGTATAGTAGGGTTCCTCAACATAGACCAATTGCAGTTTCCATAATAAATATATGATCAAATAAAACCATGTTCACGCCTGAACACAAAGAAAGAACTCATTTATCAGAAAAATTACTGCAATAATCTTATAGGTGCAAAAAATAACCGTATGTCACTACTTTACCGGTTTGAAATGGGGTTCAAACATCTAGCAGGTATGTATCTTATCAGCAGACCTTAAGTTGATTGGGGACCTCTTTTCAGCAAATTTTCACGCTCTGTTCTAAGCCGCTCTCTCTGAAACAAAGGGAACTAGTATCAGCAAACCTCAATCAAAAGTCATTATATTATCATCAAGTACTCCTGGAGAAAGACAGAATAGTCATTAACAAACAATTCCAACAAGAAACAAATGCTCTATGGTTCCTTCACTCATTGTCAATTAATGGTAGATAATACTGGAATGGCTACTAACTGACATGCTTCCAACTGGAAGCAATCTCGAGGCTGTTTAAAATGGGAAGCAATCTCCTGTGCAATGGTATTAAGAAGAATTGAGCTCAAATCCGGTTGTGGTGCAAAAATAATAATATATCTCCGACATGGAGAGTCTCACTACAAATTACAATATACGGAACTTGTTAAAAAGTGAAAACCAAAATGTAAATGCTTTGACGGTATCATACAATTAATCAAACTGATTACGTATATGTCATGCCATGTAAAGACAAATCCATCAGACTACAGTCAGTACAGTTATATGATATGAAGTTTACTTTCTTTTATTATCATTTATATTGCCAACACCATAGGTATCATAAAGTTGAAGAGAACATCCCTTTTGAGACCAACTACTCAACTAATAGGAAAATTATATGGAATATGAAATCTCTCCTACAACATTTTAGATTCTGTTAGTTAAAATTAGCCAGATGGATTTTTAATTTAGATAGCCAAGTGTACAGTTTGCTAATAAAAGGATATAGACACCAAAGTCCAATAAGTTGCAGCTTTTATATATATTTCCCAGACCAAGTTAGTTATGCCGACCTATCAAAATGCAAGGTGGACTATTTTATTGCATGATATAGACTTTTTCATCAACTAATTGCAAGAATATTGAACTGAAATAATGGGTAGGAACCAATACAATTCCAAAAACTTGGATTAGGTTCAAACTTCAAACTGCACACCACCTTTGGCTTTGATTTCTACTCAACTTGTACATTCAGATTATAGTAATATGTAGTCACCTTTTTTATGCCAATATTTTCCATTACTTCAATATTTGCTTCAGAAACAAAAATGACCCTAGATCCTAAAGTACATCTCCTGATTCCTGCTAATTAATTCAGTACAAAAAGAACATTCAGAATTGGCTTTATGAAATTCATCAATATGAACATGGAAACAGATGCCTAACTTGGTTCAAAAGCAATAAAATATTCTACGCTTATATCCAATATCCTTGATTATATACCATCAAAAACAAATTCTGCAGAATACGACGACCACTGGTTGTTACCGAGTAAGGCTGTTACTCTTAGCTTCAAGTTGGACTCTAATCAAATGAAGGAAAACTTCAATAGTTTCTCTTTTTCAATGGGTAAATATCAGGAAAACCCTCTCAAGTTTGCTCGTTTATTAAAGTAACCCCCCTATCGTTATTTTTTTGAAATGAAAGGTCCCTGCCGTTTAATTCATCACTTAAGCCATCATGTGACATGCATGCGACTATGAAAAAGACACAAATGCCCCTTCATTTATGTTTTTTCCTATGTTGTACTGGACACTAGGCGAGGCGAGGCGACAAACCTCCTGCCTCGCCTAGGTGCGACTAGGCGTCGCCCAGGACAGGAACAGAGGAAAAATAGCAAGTTTTAGAAAGGAAAAAAAAAAAAAAACAGGAGACAAAAACACAGAAGAAGAACCGAAGATGAAGTAGCAGCAGAAGAAGAAATCAAGAAAAACAAGAAGTTAAAAAAAAAAACAAAAGAAGAAGATGAGCAAAAAAAAGGAATAAACAAAATAAGTTTAAAACAGAAAAACAAAAGAAAGAAAAAGATTTGAAGAAGAAACAACAGAAGAAATAAAAAACATGAAGAAATAAAAAAACATAGGAAAGAAAATCGCTCGTACGAGAAAAAGCAACATTGGTGTTCTCCCATGCATCACTTCTCGTGGTGGTGCTCCCATGCAACCCATCCATTGCCCTACTCACATGCAGTACATCTCATGGTGCTCCTCTCGTGCAATCAATCTAGTGTCCTCCTCCCATGCATCACATCTCCTGGTGCTCCTCCCATGCAATCCATATCATTGATCACCTCCTCCTGTGCAGCCATACCACACTTAAACTCCCCTAGCGACCACCATCATTAAACTACGAAGACAAGGATATGAGCGTAGAATAAAAACAAAGATATGAGCATAGAAAGAAAACAAAGCCAACTCTCCTTTATGTTTTGTGAGCTTGAGACGTTGGAAATTCTAGAAAACAAGGCAACTCTCCTTTTTTGTTTCGTGAGCCTAAGTTGGAAATTCTATTATAGTAATACCTCGTCAATATTGTGCTAATCTTCAAGTCTAACTATGTTTCGTTTGTTCAGTGAAAGAAAACCATGAAAGTGAAGAGGAAAGAAAATTCATGGATAATTGGTCAGTAGAGTCAAGTCAAGTCAGCGAGAATATTGTTGAGGGAAGAGAAAAAATGGAGGATGACAAGGAATGTGAGCATTAAGAGGAGTTGTTTGGAGTTGTCGGGTGAATGGGATCTTCTCGTAGAGAGGAAATAAGAATTTAAGGTTCATTCTTACTCTAATCAAAATAAGATTAACAAGTACAAAGACATATCATCATCACAGAACCTAACAAGTATATGTGGAGATAGTTGTATCAAAACCCAATGTACTTCAAAAGATTTGGTTTCATTCTCATCAAGCTATGAACTAGAGTTGGTATACACTTATAGAGTGGAGAACATAATTTTGTAACTTAATAATTACAAAAGTTTTTCAAAAAGTTGAACTGAACATAGAAAAGAAACTTGACGTATGTGGCTTCTTGACGGACTTCAGAGCCGGGAGGAATAGTGGCGTTGTTGCTTCTCGAGCCACCGCACCACCGTCCTCTAGTTGCCATCATTCTTGACATAGATTCATCCTTCCAAGTGTCCAAAGTAGGCTCTCTAGGTCTCTCCTCTTCACCTTCTACTAATATTAACAGTGGGAGGAGCAAAGCCAAATCTAACATATAGATTAATACTCTCTCATGGTGTCGAGGAGGATGGTAACACTTCCATGGATAGTTTGTGGAAAGCAACTTGAAGATCAAAGAAGGAGAGAGTGGAGTGGGTTTGGTTGGTCGGTAGTTGCACCATGCTTGCCGGTGAGTGCCATCAACCATCGAAGAAACAAGTGAAGGTTCAGATATATAAGCATATAAAGGATAAATGAGGTTATTAATGTCATTTACACTGTTACATTTGTGTCATGTGACAACTTAAATGGAGATAACTGACAATGTTTTCTATTTTCTAAAGGTAGGGACCTTTCATGTCAAAAAAATAACGTTAAGGGGGTCAATAAACGAGCAAACTTTACTTAATAAACGGGTAAACTTGAGGTGGGTTTTCCTGATATTTACCCTTTGTCAATTATATTGGCTCCCCTTGCCTTTTGCATAGCGGCACTACCAACTTTAAAATTAAGTTCATCAAAACCTTGGAGCTAATAGCACAAACATTGGTGAATGACAGGATAGGAGGAAAGCAAATTCAAGACAAAGGAGCATGTTCCACATACATCAAGAGAATATATAGACAGAAATACATGTGTAGATACAATCTACAAAATAGAGTTCACTTAAGGGAATCTCCAACTATTAAACAAAAGGAGTAGCTTATATAAACTAGGCTCATTTGTACTTTAATACCCTCAACTCTCAAGTATCTCTAAAATGCAACTTTCTATCTTAAACTTACAAGTAAATACCCTAAACTTTTAAGTTTTTGCAACTTGATATCTTCCTTGATCTGTCATCCAACTTAACAGTACCAATATGGACAATTTTATCCTTAAAAAATCTACTAACCCATTTTCCCCAAAAATCTATCCTGACCCTAACCTTCATAGCAATATGAATCTGTTGCGGTGCTCCTCCATTAGTCTTCATACCAGATTTTCCACAATTATGGTATATTTTTCCATTGGAGAAGAAAATTGGATAGTTTGGTATTGGTTTCCATTGGAAAAGAAAATTGGATATTTTTGGTATGGGTTTCCATTAAGAGGAAAGATGAATATTTTGGGAAGAGGAAGCAAATGTAAGTGTACTCTTTTGGGAAGAGAAGTGTTATATAGAGAAGGGAGGTAGATTTTGATTCGGCAATAGATATCAGCCATGATGGGGTGGCCATGAGAGGGGGAAGTAGAAAGTTAGGATTTAGTTTAGGCATGGGGAAGAACATAGGGTAGAATCTAAGAAGTACCGACACTCCAAAATTCATGTTGTGTCTTGTCTTGTCGGACACACGTATCGGAATCTCGGATCCGCACGGACACTCCACACACACTATGAGACACCAAAATAGGTGTTGAATCCGTGTTGTTGTGTCTAAAATGTATCGTGTTGAACCCATGTCAGTGCAAGAGTAATCTTTTTATTTTCATTTTTAACGGATTAGGTTAGCAAGTTGCAAATTTGTTAAAGTTGAGGATATTTATTATTTAAGTGCCAATATAAAAGTTTAGAGTAGAAAATTGTTAATTTTGATACTTTATGGTATTTAGGGTAACAAGTTGCAATTCGTGGATACTTCAGGGTATTAAAGTTCAAACTAGCCTGTAAACTAACTGAAACTTTCAATCAACTAGAAAAAGAAGACAACGAAAAGTAAATCTTTTGCAAAACGCCGATCACTAATAATCATCCCTGTCCTGGGCTACTAATACTAAAACCTCCCCCCATTCCTGTCCTGGGCTACTAATACTAAAACCTCCTCCCATTTAATTATCCGATGCTGGAATTTGAACCATCCCCTACTAATGTTACCACTAGACCACCCCCTTGGTGGTGAAAAATACACAATCTATCCAAGATACTCCTGAATTTTTCTACTGGAAAAAAAAACAAGATATCAATCATATCAATATCTGGAAAAATTGCCAGAGCATCTCTTAAGATTGACAAAGTATCGCTCAAGATAGAATAGCATGCTTGTATCAGTCAAAATAAGCAACATACAACATATCTACCATATAGACCAAGATGACTAATGGTAGTTATACTTCTAAACAAATAAACAAATGAAGGGGAAAAAAAAAACCATAGTTTTTTTTGTCAATAATATTAATCCCCCACGGATGCCTCTTGCATAGCAGCACTACCTTCTTTAAGATTAAGTTCATATACTCCAAAAGTGGTTGCCGTGTCCATGATAACTCGTGTCATACATGTATTGGCACAAGATCAAACACCCCAAAACTAGGCCACACCAAAATAAATGTCATATTCGTGTCGCCTTCTTTGAATGGTGTGGTATCGCATGTGTGTCCATGCACCATTTGGAGCTAATAGCACAAACATAGTGAAATTGCAAGATAGGAAGAAACCAACTTCAACAATAAAGAAGTTCCACTTCCACATAAACATTTAAAATAGTATATACTAAAACACTTAAATGTATATATGTGCACAATCTACGAAGTAGAGTTCACTTAAAGGTATCTCCAACTATGAAGCAGAAGCAAGAAGGTATAAGTATAACTTATATAAACTAACGAAACATTCTTCTAGCCTCCATCTAAAGTAGAAAAGGAAAACAACGAAAAATCAACAATCTATTCAAGACGGTCCTGAAATTTTCTAGTGAAAGAGAATCATGACATCAATCATAATTCATATCAAGTATCAACATCCAGAAATTGCCAGCATCCCTCATGATAACATAGCATGTTGTATCAGTCAAAATCAGCAAACTTCAACTTATCTACCACTTAGAGCCAGTACTTGGAGTTAATCGAGATGCACCAGGAAAAGACACAATTACTACTCAAAAAGATTATCATTGATACTAAAGTCTCAATTTGTATCTAACACCAAGAGAATGCTTTCAACACCCAAATGAGAGTTTTGAGTGATAAAATAATAACTTAACTCAGATATTCATGTCCAATGTTGTTAATATATATATATATATATATATATATATATATATATATATATATATATATATATATATATAAATAAAAAAAATAATATATATATATATATATATATATATATATATATATATATATATATATATTAACAACATTGACAATATATATATATATATATATATATATATATATATATATATTGTCAATGTTGTTAATATATATATATATATATATATATATATATATATATATATATATATTAATTTTCTAAGTCAAACAAAAATAATACTTTCAAAACACGGGTTAAAAAAGAAGAAAAATGAGATCATAATTAGGGAGCTAATTTTCCTATCCTATGATGTCTTACAGTCAAGGGGTTTTTGTGAATAACTTGGACATGATAGTGCCTTTTGTAGATTATCCATCATAAAATTCAACATTACCAGGTACAGGACTTGAATCCAGGATTGTCCTAAGTTTAGTTGTTTTTTTTATACCAGCACGTGCGGGCTCAGTTAAATCGTGTCTCCCCGCACACGATTTTTAGCCGGTCGTCATGTCGTTTCGGACTCTTCGTGCGGATCTTGCCCGCACTGGCTTTTTCATCATCGTCCCACACGTACGCCTCGCGCACTCCGCGCGCTCCAGAGCCTCACGGGACGACGGTTGTCCTAAGATGAGTCTCTACACTTCTGATAACCACCAGATGTTACAATGTCATCTAGTTATCTTATGCATAATGTAGGCAACCTCGTACCCTTGCATCATGTGGTGCGGTATGACAAGGATCAACTCTCTAATCTTATGCACAAAGATGGACTAGAACACACCTCAATTACACAGAACTTCTGCAATATGTCGGTGCGCCTGGCACTAGAATCGCGGGCTCTCCAAAAATTGGTGTGTCAGACATGACATGGACACACCACATATAGTGTAAATGTCCATGTCGTCATTCCAGTATCCTATTGTGTCATATACGTGTCCATGCAACATAGGCCGGCATCATAAGACCCACTACTTAACGAAAGAGTAAATTAAAATAGTGGGCAATGTTGTAAAAATCGCTAGGCGGACTCGGTGCGGCGGAGGTCCGCCTAGCGCCTAGCCCGCCTAGGCGGCCGCCTAGAATTTTTTTTTTTTTTTTTTTGAAAATTTTAAAATTTTGAAATTTGAAATTTGAAATTTAAAATTTCAATGTTCTAAAATCCAAATACTATCTTAAAACCCAAACAAATATCCAAAATACAACTAAGAATAAACAAAATAAAAAAAAAAATTCAAAAAATCCTAGAAATTTTTTTTTTTTGAAAATTTTGAAATTTGAAATTTGAAATTTGAAATTTCAATGTTCTAAAATCCAAATACTATCTTAAAATCCAAACAAATATCCAAAATACAACTAAGAATAAACAAAATCAAAAAAAAAATTCAAAAAACCCACCGTCTAGGGGCGCCTAGGCCCGCCTAGGCCCGCCTAGGGGCGCCTAGGGCCCGCCTAGCCGCCTAGCCCACCGCCTAGGGGTTTTTCGGTGCGGTGGGCGGGCGCCTAGGCCGATTTTTAGAACACTGATAGTGGGTGCAGCTTTAACTCAACTGTCACGCCCCAGAACCAGAATACTGGAGAGCGGGGGAATGACTCAGCCAGCTACGTATTACGGGTAGATGAATACCGTATAATACGATCAATGCTGTCTAACCAGACGAGGGAGTGCATACTACATAAAAGTCTTACTATGGTCATTTCACATCTATTGTCTCAATCCTTCAAACAAGAAACAGGAAAATAGAGAACATGTAAGAATAAGCAGTAAGGCGTCCCAAACGCTCAGTCAAAATGTCCTTTGAGATCTGGCTTTACAAAACATAGCCAGATGATATAGCAAGTATACACAATTGTTATCAGTTGCAGTCTGACTTAATTACAATCATGCAAAAGTAAGTACGAGACGATCCGACTAACATGTCGGTGCCAAACGGCTAAGTATAAGTAAATGACAAAACGAGCGGTGAAGTAAGGAAACCCACTCGAGTCCTCTTGCAATCATGCCCCTAGTATTGACCATCTTGGAGGTAGAAGTAAGCTGGATCCTCGGGGACCGGCTCTAAATCTGGCCATGCAAAACCAGAGAGGTTAGACCTCTAATAGCAAGTACCACAAGGGAGTACGATATGAAGGACTAAACCAGTAAGTAAAAGAATATAATAATAGATCTCTGCTTCCTACTAGGATTCACATAACATCACGACACTTCGAACCAACCTCCCAACCAAACAAGGACAGAAGTTAGTCCGTCATGTCCTGACATTCTGATCATCACAGTTGGACAACAGAGTAGGTACAGTACACAAACAATTCGTCTTGAACGGCCAATCAACTACTACGGCTTGCTATTGTGAGTCCCAAGTTATCCGGGAATTATGCAATTAGGGATTCCTCAGTTCTTACTATGTGCAAGCAAGGCTAGTCTATCCAATCAATCAATTGCGCCAATCATGTAGTTAGACGAGTCCCAGCGGGACGCCCGCCGTTATAGCATGTACAATAATATAAGCAGATACCGTTCCCTGCCCGTGTGACAGATCTACAGTATCTGTGGGAACCAGCCGGCCCGTCGGGCACTTAATAGTCCCAAGGGGGCTGCCATGTAAGAACTCGGGAATCCATTCTCTCCATGCCATCATTATTTTATTTAACTTAATAGCCTCTATGTTGAGTGAAGTTCCATGCCGTGGATCATGGTCATTCAAATGAGTACTTTTGTACGGGGTACGATATGCGCAACTCTACAACGATACCCGTGCGGCTAGGTTGTAGGTTTTACATAGCGTGATGCAACAATCAAGTCTAACCACGGAGTAATCATACATTGACCATAAAGTACACATGCTGTTTTTGTAAAATAGATAAATAATTAATTTGAAACCTGCATGTGCCTGTATGCCAATATTCGGGATTGGCTAATCGAGTACCATAGTTCATTAATATGAACGTGTCTCATTCATTTCATTCAATAAGACGACTAGCCAGTCTCTTAGTTCCAACTAGGAACGCATGATCAATTTTAGTAAAGATAACCATTATTATCAATGGTATCAAGGCATGAAAGTCAATTAGTACTACATGGGGTCGAGTCTGTAACTCCTCAGAGTAAGTTCCAGTCAATCTGGGTATCCATGGATCAATCAAGACACATGACACATTCTACACAGCAATCGATATTAACTATATTAACATGTCATGATTTATCAAGAAATTCACGCAAAGGCGTAAGAATATAATAGAAGAATTATCATGCCACCATAAAATGAATAAGTTATAGGACAATTAAAAACACCCAGGTTAAAAGTCACGCCAGCAAATCTAAGCTAAGTGAGCGTGAAAATGGGTCTTGTTGGCATGCACAGTGTGAGTGTGGAAAATAATAAGAAATCCACGCACGCACTCGTGGGCGTGTGCGTGACTAAGAATACACGCACGCTCATGGATGTGTGCGTGACTAAAAATACACGCACGCTCATGAGAACGTGAGCATGACTGAAAATACACGCAGACTCATGGAGCAGTGTGCGTAACTAAAAATACACGCAGACTCATGAAGAAGTGTGCGTGACTAAAAATACACGCAGACTCATGAAGCAGTGTGCGTGACTAAAAATACACGCAGACTCATGGAGCAGTGTGCGTGACTAAAAATACACGCAGACTCATGAAGAAGTATGCGTGACTAAAAATACACGCAGACTCATGAGAAGTGTGCGTGACTAAAAATACACGCAGACTCATGAAGAAGTGTGCGTGACTAAAAATACACGCAGACTCATGAAGAAGTGTGCGTGACTAAAAATACACGCACGCTCATGAGAAGTGTGCGTGACTAAAAATACACGCACGCTCATGAGAACGTGAGCATGACTGAAAATACACGCACGCAAACGCGAGCGTGACTAAAAATACACGCAGACACGTAGAGACGTGTGCGTGACTAAAAATACACGCAGACACGTAAGAACGTGCGCGTGACTCGGCCTTCTTCCCAGCCAGAAGACACGCTAAGTTGGTGGACCAAAACCCATGAACAGCCGAAATTACAAACTTAGATCTAGAGAAAACAAGCCACAGAAATCACATATGCCAAGCACTAAACTCTCTCAGGATCATGAGAGGAAGAGTAATGATCCATAAAAATGGGTGATTGAGAA
This sequence comes from Iris pallida, assembly GCA_029216955.1. NCBI lineage: Eukaryota > Viridiplantae > Streptophyta > Magnoliopsida > Asparagales > Iridaceae > Iris > Iris pallida. The sequence continues at coordinate 4,111,830 of JANAVB010037018.1, read as the reverse complement.
GCAAGTTTGCACTTGCCTTGTCCTGCTGCTGGTAGGTGGTGAAGAGTAATGGGAGGAAGAAGAAGTAATGGTGAGAATGAGTAATGAAGAGAGAGAAGAAGAAGAAAGCTTTAAGTAGCAAAGGGGTGGTAGGTGGGAGTAATGGGCCGGGTTGCTCCATGAACCCGAAACCCATCCACAATAAGACTAAAGCAGGGGATAAAATACAGGAAATAAAATACAGATAATAAAATTGCAGGAAATAAATTAGCATGAAAATTAAAGAGCAGCTAATTAATTAACATGAAAATTTAAAGAGCAGATAATTAATTAATACAAAACATGATAAATACAGATAATGAATTATAGGAATTTAAATATAAGATGGTACATGATAAATACTAAATGATTACGTTCAAGCAATATACGTATTAAAATACGCATTCCGGGAACGGGGAGTGACATCTCTACCCACCTTGAAAAAATTCCGTCCTCGGAATTTCAAATTCAAGCAAGATAGAGTATCGGGGCTAAACCAATCTAAGTACAAGCAATTAAATCAAGCAATCATTTTTCAATGTCCATAGCAAGTAACATATATGTAAATCCATCAATCTACGATATCAAGCAATTCTATCCATAAGGTGATAAGCATGAGGAATCAGGACAATCAAGGTATACAGAAAAAGATATACCTTGTGAGTCAAACAAGTGTGGATACCGTGATCGGATATCATCCTCACGTTCCCACGTTGACTCTCTCAAGGAGTGATGACCCCAAGCAACACGAACAAGACTAATTGTTCGGTTCTTGAGTATCTTCTCTCTTCGGTCCAAAATGGACACAGGCTGTTCCTCGTAAGACAGGTTGGTACCAACAACCAGTTCAGAGTGACCGAGGACATGGCTTGGGTCCGATACGTACCTACGTAATTGAGATACATGAAACACGTCATGCACCTCTCGTAACGAAGGTGGGAGGGATAAACGATAAGCAACATCGCCTATCCGATCAAGGATAACAAATGGGCCCACGTACCGCGGACTCAATTTTCCGCGAACGCCAAATCTAATGACCCCACGAGTAGGTGAGATCCGCAAGAATACGTGGTCCCCAACAGAGAACTCTAACGGCCTACGATGCTGGTCCGTCCAATGTCGATGTCGGTCTTGCGCAACTCGAAGTCGCTCTCTAATTTCCTTAACCACTTCAACCGTCTGAACAATCATTTCTGGGCCTAACATTTTCCTCTCTCCGATATCATCCCATGCAAGCGGTGACCTGCACTTTTTACCATATAGTGCTTCGAATGACGCCATCTGGATACTGGCTTGATAACTATTGTTGTATGAAAACTCAACTAAGTGCAGGTGGCACTCCCAAGATCCTCCAAAATCTAGAGTGCAAGCTCGCAACATGTCTTCTAAGGTCTGAATCGTTCTTTCTGATTGTCCATCTGTTTGTGGATGGTAAGCTGTGCTAAAGCTTAACTTGGTAACCAGACTATGATATAAGCTCTTCCAGAAATGTGATGTAAAGCGGGTATCTCGATCTGACACAATACTGACAGGGACTCCATGCTGTCTGACTATCTGTTGCATATATAACTTTGCCAACTTTTCTGTAGATTGTCCTACTCTGAAAGGAAGAAAGTGTGCTACCTTCGTAAGCCGATCTACTATCACCCAAATAGCATCCTTACCACTTGGTGATCTCGGTAAACCGGTCACAAAGTCCATTGTAATGTGCTCCCACTTCCATTCCGGGATAGGAAGCGGTTGCAATAATCCTGCTGGCCTCTGCTGTTCCGCCTTCACTTGCTGACATACCAAGCAACGGGAAACAAATCTAGCTATCTCTCTCTTCATCCCGTTCCACCAGAAATGCTGCTTGATATCTTGGTACATCTTGGTCCCTCCAGGGTGAATAGAATATTGTGAGCTGTGAGCTTCTGCCATAACCTCCTGTCTGATATCTCCACTAGGCACACATAGACGTGATCCAAACCTAAGTGTACCATCTTCATGAATTCTCATCTCCTTCCTGAGTCCTGACTCACATTCTGCCCTAAGCTTCTGAATCCTTGGGTCTTGTGCCTGAGCTGCCTTGATCCTGTCTACCAAGTCGGATTGAACTTGCAGACTTGATAGAACTCCTACATCACTAGGAAGTATAACTTCGATGCCCATCTCCTGAAGGTCTTCTAAGATATGCCTCTGCGTTGTTAACATAAAGGCGCCGCCTCTTCTGCTAAGAGCGTCTGCTACTACATTAGCCTTGCCTGGATGATACTGAAGCTCCACGTCATAATCCTTGATCAACTCCAACCATCTTCTCTGCCTCATGCTCAGCTCCTTCTGAGTAAAGATGTACTTCAGACTTTTATGATCTGTGTACATCTCCACTCGGTCACCATATAAGTAATGCCTCCATAACTTCAGAGCAAACACTACTGCCGCCAATTCCAGATCATGAGTTGGGTAATTCTTCTCGTGGTCCCGAAGCTGCCTAGATGCATACGCTATCACCTTCCCATGCTGCATAAGGACGCATCCAAGTCCTTTACCTGACGCATCACAGTATACTGTAAAACCTCCGGGTCCAACTGGTAATGTAAGAATAGGTGCTGATATCAACTTCTGCTTCAAAGCCTCGAATGATGTCTGACATTCTGCCGACCAAACAAATGGCACATCCTTCCGGGTCAAGCGGGTCATGGGTGCTGAAAGCCTTGCAAAGTCTGACACAAACCTTCTGTAATATCCTGCCAATCCCAAGAAACTCCGTACATCTGCTACGGTCTTGGGTACTGGCCAACTTTCTACTGCTTCTACCTTCTTGGGATCTACTGCTACTCCAGCTCCTGATATGATGTGACCCAAAAATGAAATATGATCCGACCAAAACTCACACTTGCTGAGCTTGGCATACAACTGGTTCTCTCTCAGAACCTGCAACACTTTCCTGAGGTGGTCTTCATGCTCCTCTTCACTAGCAGAGTACACGAGTATGTCGTCAAGAAATACAACGACAAACTGGTCTAAGTATGGCATGAAGATGCGGTTCATCAAATCCATGAATATTGCTGGAGCATTGGTCAAACCAAACGGCATTACTAAGAATTCATAATGTCCATACTTCGACCGGAATGCTGTCTTGGGAATATCTTCCTTCCTAACCCTCACCTGATGGTACCCTGAACGAAGATCTATCTTGGAGAAAACTCTAGCTTTGCTCAACTGATCAAATAAGTCGTCGATCCTGGGTAATGGGTACTTGTTCTTCACTGTTGCCGCGTTAAGCTTCCTGTAGTCAATACACAATCTGGATGACCCATCCTTCTTCCCCACAAGTACCACTGGTGCTGCCCATGGTGATATGCTAGCTTGGATGAACTTCTTCTCCTTCAGCTCCTCTATGTGTTGATATACCTTGGTCTGCTCTGAATCCGCCATTCTGTAAACTCGATCTGATATCGGTTTAGTTCCTGGTGCCAATTCTATACTGAACTCAATATCCCTAACCGGTGGTAGACCTGGAAGTTCTTCGGAAAATACGTCCAGAAAGTCTTCAACTACCTTCGGAATCTGAACTTCTTCCATTGCCGCTACTACTCCCTGCTCCTGCTGAGTTGCCTCTGACCTGACTAAGGTGAACCGCTCCATGCCTGGAATATCAAAAGATACACTCCCTCTACGACAATCTATTGTCGCATGACTGTCTTTCAACCAGTCCATGCCTAAGATAACGTCGAAATTCCCAACAGGAAATTCTATCAACCGGGCGGGTAAGGAATGCCCGCAAACTACTACACTACACGTTAGAATAACTCTACTAACCCCTACGAGCCCATTACCAGTGAGTATATTCAACCTCCCTGGCAATGCCTCGAACTCCATTCCTAGTCGTGTCGCAAATCGTGCAGATATAAATGAATGGGATGCTCCCGAATCAAACAATGCTACTGCGGGATATGAGGCGACGAGAATGTTACCTGCCACAACATCTCCCGATGCCAATGCCTCTTCTAATGACAGAGTAAATGCCTGCCCTCGACCTCCTTGCTGGTTTCCATGTTGCGGCCTAGCCTGGTGCTGCTGCTGGCCCCTGCCTTGATGATGCTGGGGTGGTCTATGCTGGTGTTGCTGCATCGGCGGTCCCTGCTGCCGAAACATCTGAGCCTGCGGACGTTGTGCCAATGGCCTAACGGATATTGCTGGTCCTCGATACTGGCCTGCCCCTGGTGCTGGCAGAGCAGGAAACTACTGCCCTGGTCCTCCTGACCTCGAATTCATGGGACATGTGGTAACCCGATGGTCTGGATTTCCACATATCAGACATAGTCCATTCAATGTCCGACACACATCTCTAGTGTGCCCCATCTTCCCATAATAAGTGCAGCCCACCGGGGGTTGCTGATTCTTCCTCTGTTGCTGTTGCTGCTGCCTGGGTGGTGGTGCTTGTCCTCGTATCGCCACATCATGGATACGAATGCCAGTGGATGGTGCTGTTGTTCGGGGCGCTGCTCCCCCTCCTCCTTCAATCTGACTGTGGGATCTCTTCTGACCCCCAGTCCTTACTGCAAGCCTCTGTATGGTGATCTCATGCCTTCGAGTCGCCGTCAATACTTCGTCAAAAGTTTGGTAATTGTGCCCCTCTATCAATTGCAAGAGTTCAAGATGAAACCCTTGTTGAAACCTCATAGCCCTCTGGCGCTCCGTCGCTACCATCTCTGGGGCAAATCTACTCAATCTGCAGAACTCCGCTGCATAAGCATCTACAGTCTTGCCAGCCTGCCTGAGGCTGATAAACTTCTGTTGTAGCTCAAACTGCGCCACAACCCCATAGTACTTGGTCTTGAATCTTGATGTGAAATCGTCCCAAGCCACAGGACGTCTGATGCTCACTTCCTCTGATTCCCACCAATCACGTGCGAGATCCTGAAGTAACAACTTCACTAGATCCACACGTTCTGCTGCCGGTACCTTAGCTGCTGTCAGAATAGCCTCCATATCCTTAAGCCATGCATCTGCTGATATGGCATCCTCCGTGCCCTCGAAACGGCGAGGGTTGTACTTGCAAAACCTGGCTGATGCTCCTGAATCAGTCCTCGCTCCTCTTTCCAAAGCCGTCTGTAATCCTTGGTTGAGTAGCACATTCTGCTCTTGTAGCTGAGTGTGCATGCGTTGCTGGGCCAACATCTGATGTTGCTGAGTAGCCATCATTCCTCTCATGATCTCCAGAAGGGCTGGTGTGTCCACTTGGGTAGGTGGAACTGTCGGTGGTGGTGGAATATCCGGATACTGCGATCCAGCTGCTGGTTCCACTATCACTTCTTCCTGGGTAGCCTCCTGAGGTAAGACTGGCCCTCGTTGCTGATCAACAGGGTCAGGTTGTCCATGTTGCTCCTGCTATTGTTGTTGATGTCCAGCTCTGACCGATGCGGTCGAAGTGCCCCTAAGAAAAGGGACAAGAGAACAATCAACAACCGGACATGAAGGATCAACGAAGTCAAAGGATACCGGAATGTCAAGCAAGGGTTGAGAATAACGAATCATGAGATCAAAGGGAAAACACGTGTGATTGAGACATCCTATAAATCAAAACACCCCACAAGTCTGAAATCAGACCTGCATGGGCCACCACTAAAACCTTGTCACGCCCCAGAACCAGAATACTGAAGAGCGGGGGAATGACTCAGCCAGCTACGTATTACGGGTAGATGAATACCGTATAATACGATCAATGCTGTCTAACCAGACGAGGGGGTGCATACTACATAAAAGTCTTACTATGGTCATTTCACATCTATTGTCTCAATCCTTCAAACAAGAAACAGGAAAATAGAGAACATGTAAGAATAAGCAGTAAGGCGTCCCAAACGCTCAGTCAAAATGTCCTTTGAGATCTGGCTTTACAAAACATAGCCAGATGATATAGCAAGTATACACAATTGTTATCAGCTGCAGTCTGACTTAATTACAATCATGCAAAAGTAAGTACCAGACGATCCGACTAACATGTCGGTGCCAAACGGCTAAGTATAAGTAAATGACAAAACGAGCGGTGAAGTAAGGAAACCCACTCGAGTCCTCCTGCAATCATGCCCCTAGTATTGACCATCTTGGAGGTAGAAGTAAGCTGGATCCTCGGGGACCGGCTCTAAATCTGGCCATGCAAAACCAGAGAGGTTAGACCTCTAATAGCAAGTACCACAAGGGAGCACGATATGAAGGACTAAACCAGTAAGTAAAAGAATATAATAATAGATCTCTGCTTCCTACTAGGATTCACATAACATCACGACACTTCGAACCAACCTCCCAACCAAACAAGGACAGAAGTTAGTCCGTCATGTCCTGACATTCTGATCATCACAGTTGGGCAACAGAGTAGGTACAGTACACAAACAATTCGTCTTGAACGGCCAATCAACTACTACGGCTTGCTATTGTGAGTCCCAAGTTATCCGGGAATTATGCAATTAGGGATTCCTCAGTTCTTACTATGTGCAAGCAAGGCTAGTCTATCCAATCAATCAATTGCGCCAATCATGTAGTTAGACGAGTCCCAGCGGGACGCCCGCCGTTATAGCATGTACAATAATATAAGCAGATACCGTTCCCTGTCCGTGTGACAGATCTACAGTATCTGTGGGAACCAGCCAGCCCGTCGGGCACTTAATAGTCCCAAGGGGGCTGCCATGTAAGAACTCGGAAATCCATTCTCTCCATGCCATCATTATTTTATTTAACTTAATAGCCTCTATGTTGAGTGAAGTTCCATGCCGTGGATCATGGTCATTCAAATGAGTACTTTTGTACGGGGTACGATATGCGCAACTCTACAACGATACCCGTGCGGCTAGGTTGTAGGTTTTACATAGCGTGATGCAACAATCAAGTCTAACCACGGAGTAATCATGCCTTGACCATAAAGTACACATGCTGTTTTTGTAAAATAGATAAATAATTAATTTGAAACCTGCATGTGCCTGTATGCCAATATTCGGGATTGGCTAATCGAGTACCATAGTTCATTAATATGAACGTGTCTCATTTATTTCATTCAATAAGACGACTAGCCAGTCTCTTAGTTCCAACTAGGAACGCATGATCAATTTTAGTAAAGATAACCATTATTATCAATGGTATCAAGGCATGAAAGTCAATTAGTACTACATGGGGTCGAGTCTGTAACTCCTCAGAGTAAGTTCCAGTCAATTTGGGTATCCATGGATCAATCAAGACACATGACACATTCTACACAGCAATCGATATTAACTATATTAACATGTCATGATTTATCAAGAAATTCACGCAAAGGCGTAAGAATATAATAGAAGAATTATCATGCCACCATAAAATGAATAAGTTATAGGACAATTAAAAACACCCAGGTTAAAAGTCACGCCAGCAAGTCTAAGCTAAGTGAGCGTGAAAATGGGTCTTGTTGGCATGCACAGTGTGAGTGTGGAAAATAATAAGAAATCCACGCACGCACTCGTGGGCGTGTGCGTGACTAAGAATACACGCACGCTCATGAATGTGTGCGTGACTAAAAATACACGTACGCTCATGAGAACGTGAGCATGCCTGAAAATACACGCAGACTCATGGAGCAGTGTGCGTGACTAAAAATACACGCAGACTCATGAAGAAGTGTGCGTGACTAAAAATACACGCAGACTCATGAAGCAGTGTGCGTGACTAAAAATACACGCAGACTCATGGAGCAGTGTGCGTGACTAAAAATACACGCAGACTCATGAAGAAGTGTGCGTGACTAAAAATACACGCAGACTCATGAGAAGTGTGCGTGACTAAAAATACACGCAGACTCATGAAGAAGTGTGCGTGACTAAAAATACACGCAGACTCATGAGAAGTGTGGGTGACTAAAAATACACGCAGACTCATGAAGAAGTGTGCGTGACTAAAAATACACGCAGACTCATGAAGAAGTGTGCGTGACTAAAAATACACGCACGCTCATGAGAAGTGTGCGTGACTAAAAATACACGCACGCTCATGAGAACGTGAGCATGACTGAAAATACACGCACGCAAACGCGAGCGTGACTAAAAATACACGCAGACACGTAGAGACGTGTGCGTGACTAAAAATACACGCAGACACGTAAGAACGTGCGCGTGACTCGGCCTTCTTCCCAGCCAGAGAATGAAGTTCCAGCCAGAAGACACGCTAAGTTGGTGGACCAAAACCCATGAACAGCCGAAATTACAAACTTAGATCTAGAGAAAACAAGCCACAGAAATCACATATGCCAAGCACTAAACTCTCTCAGGATCATGAGAGGAAGAGTAATGATCCATAAAAATGGGTGATTGAGAAGCAAGTTTGCACTTGCCTTCTCCTGCTGCTGGTAGGTGGTGAAGAGTAATGGGAGGAAGAAGAAGTAATGGTGAGAATGAGTAATGAAGAGAGAGAAGAAGAAGAAAGCTTTAAGTAGCAAAGGGGTGGTAGGTGGGAGTAATGGGCCGGGTTGCTCCATGAACCCGAAACCCATCCACAATAAGACTAAAGCAGGGGATAAAATACAGGAAATAAAATACAGATAATAAAATTGCAGGAAATAAATTAGCATGAAAATTAAAGAGCAGCTAATTAATTAACATGAAAATTTAAAGAGCAGATAATTAATTAATACAAAACATGATAAATACAGATAATGAATTATAGGAATTTAAATATAAGATGGTACATGATAAATACTAAATGATTACGTTCAAGCAATATACGTATTAAAATACGCATTCCGGGAACGGGGAGTGACATCAACAGCGTCCCACCCTTTCCAAATTACAAGGAGTCGGATGTAGAGTATGGTTTATGGTTGAGAAACCTTAACAAATGGGCTGACCAAGCTCTTATGACCTGCCTCTAAGCATTTATTTCGGTTCCTAGCCAAGGCAACTGTTAGTGACCCATGGCCGAGCTAGAAGGTTTTTTGGTAATGCAATTTAAGACCATGCAACCAAGTTGCAAAGGAAAGGATTTAGCATAACAACAAGAACAATAAAGCTTCCCAAACATTTGGAGTCGGCTATTTGAATCATTCTCTTTCATCCAAGCTCTGTTAAGGGCCACCTCCTATGTAAAATTAGATGTAAGTATATCTATACTTCTATACTACTATATAATAAGAAAAGTTGGCTTCACTGTGAATTTTTTCTTCTTCCAAATATGTCCTTACCTAAGTTTACTAATTAAAATTGTTCATTAAATTTAATGACGACAACTAGGTAATTACGAATAGAAAAAAGGAAAATATAGTTTGCTCTTCTGGTGCCTTTTGCTATTCCCAAATATATAAAAATTTAATTAATAGGCGGTTAAAATACGTGCAATGCACGTGCATATATACTAGTAGTGCCTAAGGATTTAAAAAAAAAAAACCCTTTTATGTGTCATATACTTGAATTTGAAGCTGAAGAGAAAAAGCATACGAAGGGTTGCCAACGAAGATTTGGCAGCATAGACAGAGGTGAGAAAGCGTAGGCGGAGCAATATCTAACTAGATATTTTGGCAAAATAGTTTTGCAAGCATTATGGACCTATGGTTCACTTTTACAAGACAGAAACTTCGTATATCTTTGTTATACAATTATGCATAAAACATCCTTAAAATATGCATATTATGCACACAAAAAAACAGTGGTAAAATAATAAAAATGTTCAAAATGTATCAAGCGTCTAGACAGCCTAGGCAGTAGGTGGACCATCTCCGCCGCGCACCCACCTACCGCCGTTTAGAACCTTGATTCTTTCCGCTGCATCTATAAGGGAAAGCTGAACCAATTGCATTGTCATCCATTTCCGGAGAGGCTCCGTCGGACCAGCGTTCCGAAAAACGCCCATTTGAGCCCCGAAATGAGCGGCGTGTTCGAGGAAAACTCCGATCCGGAACTGAAACCGTTTTGCTCGCCTCTTACGTGTTTGAAAGACGAACAATTGGTTTCTTCTCACCACAATAATCGATCGAGATCAGAGCTAGTAAAAGGAAAAAAAAAAGAGGGGGGGGGGGGGGGGGGGGGGGGGGGGGGGGGGGGGGGGGACGACACAGTACCCGTCTCTCCCAGTAAGGGAGGAAGCAGACGAAGTCGTAGACGGGGGTGATGGTGGAGACCAGCACCACGTTCACTCCCCATGAACACCAGCAGCGCCGCCATCGGCCGGGTCCTGTGCGGCATCTCTCCCTCTCTCTTCCTATTCCGCTGCAACCGAAGAAGAAAAAGAAAAAAAAATAGAAAAAATAGTGCACTGCCAGAATTAGAATTTGTGAACTAAGAAGAGAGAAAATCAGTGAGAAGGAATTCGAGAAGGAGCGACCAATATTTGTTGAGACGACGAGGAATTTGGGTCGAGGACTATAGACGGCGATCGGAGAGAACCAAACGTCGACCGATATTTTTTTTTTCTTTGTTGTTAGTCCCTTAGCTTTCGAGTCCCTCGATCTTTTTCTTTTCTTTTTCTTTTTCTTTTTTTTTGCCGAATTATGAAGGGTTATTTATAGGCTATTTATAAAGGCACTTCACTTTTTGATCAGGGCTAACCCGGATTGAGGGTAGCCCGAATTTTTTTTGTGGTTTACTTAGAATAGTCCATTTTTTTGATCTAGGGCTGTCCCAAAGTGAAATCCCCCCAAACCCAAATTTTTCCTCTCATTTGCAAAAAAAAAAAAATTCTCTCTTCCTAAACCCTAACTCCTCTCTTCTTCTTCTTCCTCTTCTCCTCCACCATTTCTCCATCCCTAAGCAAGAAATTAATTTGAAAATTCCTAGAAATTTCTTCCAGAAATTTTCTCTTCTTCTTCCCTTCTCTTCCAAATTTCCTTCTCAAGAAGATCGATGGTACCCAAATTCTTTCTATATTTGTTTCCAAAACCCTAGAAATTAAATTGAAAAATTCAAGCATCCATTACATTGTTTATTTCAATTGTCTGTAGCCCATTTGAATTAAACTACATTCGGAGTGGAAAATTACCCATTTAAATTAAACACAAGTATGCACGAACGAGAAAACTCTGCGTCGACTAGGACTGCCCAATTTTCTGGTAGTCCTACGAACTGAATGGACTGCCAGAAAACTAGCAGTCCTAAGTCACAGCATGTGAAACAAAGGACTGCCCATTTTTCTGGCAGTCCTTACTATATGTAGGACTCGGAGTCCTACATATAGTAAGGACTGCCAGAAAAATGGACAGTCCTTTGTTTCACATGCTGTGACTTAGGACTGCCCAGTTTTCTGGCAGTCCATTCAGTTTGTAGGACTGCCAAAAAATTGGGCAGTCCTTGTTTGCACTAATTGAACAGCAATATTGGAGTTTTCTCCCATATTAGGGTTTGTATATTACGAGGAGCCTTTGGGTGCCATCGAAATTGGAAATGAGAAAAAAATTAGGGATAACAATATTAGGGTTTCCACCAATATTAGGGTTTAACATTTTTGTTGTTGTTGTTGTTCTTCATTTTCTTCTTCTCCTTATTCTTCTTCTTCTTCTTCTTGGATGGGTTGAGGAAGAAGAAGAGGGAAAAAATAGAAAAAAGTGACTTTTATACCAAAGAGTGGGATAGCCATGATCAATTTCTTCAATGGCAAACTTGTAAATAATATAAAGTTTAAAATGGGCTAGCCCTGATCAAAAAGTGAAGTGCCTTTATAAATTATCTATTATAAGGGCACATCATCTTTTGATCAGGGCTAGTCCGGATTGGGAATAGCCCAGGTTTGTAGGAAAATTACTCAGTACAATCCATTTTTTAACTCATAGGGTTGTTCCTACCCAAAACTCCCCCCTCCCCCCAAATTTTAGTTTCATTTCCACATTTCACTCTCTCTCTCTTCCAAAATCATATTTCCTCTCATCATCTTCTTCATCTTCTCCTCCATCATTTCCTCCCTCCCTAAGCAACATCTTCTTCATCTTCTTGTCCACCATTCTCCACTCTATCCCTTCGATGGCACCCAAACGGTCCTCACAAATAAGATAGAATCTCTAATACTTTCTCTCTTTCTTTCCAAAATCCTAACAATTTATTTCGAAAATCCAAGTATACATTACAATATTTATTTCAATTATTTGTAATCCATTTGAATTAAACCCCAAGTACATTCGGAGTAGAAAATTACTCATTTGAATTAAACCCATGTAAACACGATCGGAAAAAAATTTGCGTCGACTAGGACTGCCTACTTTTATGGCAGTCCTGCAAATTGATAGAACTGCCATAAATAGTGGCAGTCTTACTTCACAGCAAATAAAACCAAGGACTGCCACAATTTTTGACAGTCCTGATTGTATGTAGGATTGCCAGAATTTGTGGCAGTCCTTTGTTTCACTTACTGTGAAGTAATACTGCCACTATTTCTGGCAATCCTATCAGTTTTAGGTATAAAACTCATTTCTAATTAAAAAGAAGAAGAAAAAACACCATTACACCACTTCCCACACCCGATCACCACTCCCCATTCTTTTCCCCATTTTTAGCAACCCACCACTACTTCACAACCACCTCCCTCATCCTCTTCTTCTTCTCAAATCACCAACATCATCATCCCCCTCTCTCTCCCTTTCTATCCAGACCCGGATCACCTTCACCCCCACCCGACCTCCACGGCACTCCTCCTTTCGGCAGCCCTCTGGCTGACCGACCGGCGACCCCGTGCCGACCGGCCAGCCCGGCCACCGTGGACCGACCAACGACCCCGTGTCGACCGACTGTAGTGCCCAGCTCCGCGAAGGCACTAGATATACAGAGAAATCAGATTGCTGGCTCTGCAACAGAAGACGACTGATCTGGGTGAGTGGACGAAGTCTCATTTGCTGATTCGCTTATGCCTAATAAGAATCTAAGTTTTTGATTGAATGATATTGTTAATAACAAGATGGTGAATCATTGAGTATGCTTATAAGAGAATCTACATGTTGCCATGCTAAGAACAATAAAAGAGTTAACATGTATGCTAAAAAGAATTGTTGCCTGCTAATAAGAAATGAACTGATGCCTGTATGCTAAAGTAAGATTATTGCCTGATAAAAAGAAATGAATGTTTGCTATGTTAAATCAAATGAGATGATGCCATGCTAATATAGATTTTTGTTCTGAATATGACTCATTGTCATGCTTGATAAGAAAAGAGAGAAGTTGTTGGCTATGTGATCTGAAAAGAAGGAAGGCACGAAATAAACGTGTCGTACATTTGCAAAATGCATGAAAGAACATGTCGTATATCTGTCAAGGCATGAAAAAAACATGTCGTATATCTGTCAAGGCATGAAAAGAACATGTCGTACATCTGATCACAAATCTGTTTTATCTGATAGAATTGCTAGAGCATGCATTGGTCTCGGACAACTAGTACACGAGTAAAATTTGTCTCTCGGGTGGAATCTGGAGGCGTCTGGAACCACTCGACCTAGGAGAGATTAAGAGCACCCTGACGTAAAAGACCTCATATTAAAAGGGTAACCGACATCTGAGTCCTTAGCGACGAGCTGAACCAAAGAGTCACGGCGGCTAATCATGGGATTTCCCATGGACCATCATATAGATAAGTGTTGATTGGTGCAGAGCTGAACCGGAGATCATAGCTACCAATCGAGTCTGCATGTGTCAAAAATATTTTGCTAAGAGCTAACAATACGAGACGAATAGGGAACAATATTGGTTTTATCATATTTATGCTAATCCTTGTCTTGTACAGGGATAGACGGTCGGCTGGGTAAGAATCACTAAAAAAGTGATACATATATATTGCTTGAGTTTTCTACATGAATTGCTTGCAGAGATTAATCTGTTGCAAAGAAATGCTATGTTTTACTAAAGAAAAGATATGATATCGTGCTTATAATTGTCCCTAAGAGTTGCTTGAACAGAGAAATAAATATGCTCATGAAACACTGCGCACTCCACAGAAATGAACAGTCATCGTGCTTGAATTGAATAGTCCCTTGTATGCTTCAAATGAAATGAAATAAATTGTGGTTTCAAAGATGTTTTCAAAAGAGATGTAAACTGACTCTGTATGCATGAAACATACATAGGTAAAAAGTAGCAAGATTACATCACAAGAAATATTTTTCTCTCACTAAATGAATGATCGTTTCAGACAAATGTAGCTCTTTGTTCACAATCACCAGTATGCTGATATACTGACCCTGTCACGACCGCACCCGGATATACGGATACGAATACATGGGCCACGCCGAGCCTACGTCGCAGTATCGGCGGTAGAACGCTGTCTAGTACCCAATAAATATACACTACATCTAGAAGGTCCATGAACTACAAATGTACTCAATCACAACCCAACATCTAAAGAAGATAAGACATGAAAGATAACTAGGCACAAAAACAATTAGAAACTACTAGAAGAAATCATAAGACAGGAAAATAAAGAAGAAAAACAAGACAAACTAAGGATAACTACCAGGCAACTCACATAGAAGAATAGTGAGATCCACCTCAGCTAGCAACATCATGAAGTCCATAATGGCACAACAACTCCTAAAATATTATCAACGTATCCAGTCAGGATGGAAACGAGTACATAAACTAACAACAGTTTCATAATATTGACAAATGCTGTAAGAGACAATCATAATGGAATACAAGACGATATATCAAGACCGTAAGTAAAACATGATATATAACTGGAAATCATGTCAAGGTGAATCACGCAGGAAAGTAAGCTAAACTGTAATATGTAACTGATGTAATAAATGTAAAATGTGCCTCGAATATTATAGCATAATATGATCGGTAAGGGTCAAGATCAGGCTCTCCAGCCGACCGGCTACAAGTACGGACTCGGCCCGACCGGGATGGTAAGCTATGGAACAAGTAGTAGCACAGGTCGGGCTATACCCATCGTGAGGTGAGGGTATAGCTATAATACAAGTAGTAACTCAAGATGGGCATTGATCACACTATCTATAAAATTCCCCATTCCCCGAATAATACGGATTCGGACATAGCACGTCATGGCACGAGATTCCCTAGAAGGTAGCTACTCCTTCTCAGGAATCGATGTCAATACAAGTACAAGAACAAGATCGAACAAGTACCGTATCCCAAAAAAAATCCAAGAATGACATCTCATGACAGGAATCCGGTATATACTAGTCCGTGCACATTATGTCGAGAATCAAGTAAAACATAACTGAATCGGATACAGAAATATCAAGACAATGAACTACTATCAGAGAATGTACTCGCCTGCGGTCCTGAGCTGTCAAATGGGGTCGATGCTCAGAGTGATGCCACAGACCTAAAGATAAGATATATATAAGCTAATTAGGGTTCAACTGTGTTAGGCTTGATTCTATAGTATAAGCTACGTAATCTAGGTCAGACTCAGTCAACTAAGTCAAACTAGGTCACACTGAGTCACACTAGGTCAAACTAGGTCAATAGTTGACTTTTGGTCACTGGTTAACTCTAGTCAACTCTTGGTCAAACTAGCTAATGTTGACTATAGTTGACTTTTGGTCAAAATAGTCAACCGTGGTCAACCAAGGTCAAACTAGTCTAACCTAGGTCTAGTCAAATGTTGACTCTACTTCGCCGTTCATTCAAAGTAGTCAACCATGGTCAAACATGGTCAAAGTTAGTCTCTATAAACATCTACAGGGTCAACATATCAATTTCAGTGATGATAAAATCACTGGAATCGATGGATCTCAAAATACAAACAAAAGAGAAAGATTATAATAATAGGTGAACACCTACAGATGTTGTCGGATGGTGAACAACCATCACCAACGT